>JAGFMF010011706.1:1186624-1249301 GCA_019455555.1 Galemys pyrenaicus | reverse complement strand
GGGCAGGACGGGCAGTGCGGGCAGGACGGGCAGTGAGGGCAGGACGGGCAGTGCGGGCAGGACGGGCAGTGAGGGCAGGACGGGCAGTGCGGGCAGGACGGGCAGTGCGGGCAGGACGGGCAGTGCGGGCAGGACGGGCAGTGCGGGCAGGACGGGCAGTGAGGGCCTGAGCCGCGGCGGGCGCAGCGGGAGCCCTCGCTGGGAGCCCGCTCAGAGCAGCTGCAGAACCCAACAGCCCTGCCGGACCTGGCGCTTGTGCCATGCACGGAGGGTGGGGCGGGCCAGCCCGGAGAGGCCCGGGGGGTGTGGACGGCGGGTGATGCGCTGGACTGCTCCAGGCCCGCCGCGGACGCTGCCGGTGACGGACAGAATGGAGCCGCTGCGGCTGGGGAGGCGCGTCTCAGGAGTCCCCGTCGCCAGCGCCACTTGCTGGAAGCTCGAGAGTGGAGATGCAGGAAGACCAGTCTGTGATGGGGGAAGACAAGGCACTGCGGGGTGCCGACGGGAGGGGCGGCAGGGAGGGCTGGGAGCCGAGCGGTCCAGACTGACGGGCGGTGGCCGCCAGGGCGATCTTTAAGTCGAAAGCGTAAGGTCCGTGCACCCGGTCGCAGAGGCCTTTCTCGAAAACTAGCCCTGAAGAAAGACGTTTTGTGTAAAGAAGAAATTCAAAGGGTTGGGGTGGGCAGGTGAGGGGCTCACTGCGAGCCCAGTGGTGGAAGGAGGACCTGCACGTGCAAAGGCCTGGGGTGGCCGGGGCAGGCTGGAGGCCCCGGCGCAGGCCGGGGTGGGACGCTGGCGAGGGGTGCGGGGGCGAGCAGGGGCTGCGCCAGCACAAGTCCTGGGTTTAGCTTTTGTTCCAAGGGCAGCGGAAGCCGGGAGGGTCTGAAGCGGGACAGCGGCGCTTTCTGAGGCACAAGGCCCCCCACGACCTCTGCGTGGGCGGGACACCTGGAGGGTGGGGGCTCGCATTGGGGGTGCGGCGCGTCCAGCTCTGTCTTGGACACAGGAGCTGAAGTGTTCATGAGCCGCCGTGGACAGTTGGGGAGGCGGCGGGCAGTGGCTGAAGCTCTGGGTCTTCTGGGGCCGGAAATGCGTGCAGAAGGTGGGTCGCCGGAGGTCCAGGCCGGAGGCGAGCCTGCGAGCAGAGGGGGGCACCGGCGCCGCGGCTGTTCTGGACGGACGCTGCAGGGGGGTCTGTTAAACTGCTTGAGAAGAGCTTCTCTAACAGCACGGCCCGCAGAGGTGGGCCCCAGGGCCAGGGCCTTGCAGGACCCCGGGGCAAGGGGGGCCGCGGAGCCTGCGCCACGTTCCCTGGGGGAGCCTGGCACTTCCAGCGGCCCAGGAGTGTGTGTGCATGTGTGCGCGTGCTGCGCGCGTGCACGTGAGCTATGCGTGCGTGTGCTGCACGTGTGTGCCTGTGTGTGCGTGCACAGGGATGAAGAGAGGAGAGGGAAGGGAGCAATTTCCTACTTTCCTCTCCAAGGGTGGGGCAGCTCTGGCGTCCAGGAGCGCTGTCTGCGGTGTGTGTGTGTGTGCATGCGCGTGTGCGTGTGGCGCGGTGTGGGGGGCGGGCACGGTGTCCCAGGAGGACAGACTTTGCATTGACGAAAACCCTCCCAGCCCTTTGATGCCTCCTCCCTGCCGCCCCGAGGCTCCGGGCTCAGTCCAGCGCTGGCCGGCCAGCTCCGCTCCTCTGCAGGATGGCGCTGCGTCTGGCGCTGCTGCTCCTCTCCGGGGCGCTGGCCCCCGCGGTGCTCACAGGTAGGGCCGCACCCTCGCCACCCCAGCCAGCATGCAGGGCGACCGGAGCCTCTGGGGGACGGCCGAGGCAGCGGGCGCAGCTGCACGGTGCCTGGGGGTTGTCGGCTGCAGGAAGGAAGGGGGGCTGGGAGGGTGGTCTGGGAGCACCCCAGGGGTCTCACCATCCTGGAGTAGCCTTGGCACAAGGGGCAGCTCCAGCACCCTAAGATCTGAGCAGCCAGGGAATCGGGAAGGCACCAGGCCCAGGGTGCACAGCTGAGAGGCGGGGCCCGGGGCCCGCCAGCCGGCTGGAGCCTTTTAGAACAGTCCCTTTTTGAGTCCCACGACCCCTCCCTGCCAGTTCCCGACTGTCCCTAGGCCCAGAGAAGCTCTAGGAGCCAGGGCCTGCGGCCCCCACCCAGACGCCGGCTTGGGCTGTGCTCTGAGGCGCGGTGACCGGGTCTGAGACTGCGAGGCCCGCCCGACCCGCTGGGGCTGGGGACCCGTGGGTGCGAGGGCCGGTGTCACAGCGGTCTCTCTCTGGCCTGACGCGGGCCGGCCCAGGAGAAGTGCCTCTGGGGTCCAGGGCTGAAGAAACGTGCAGGAGGGGGCCCCGGACACCTCTGCCCCATGAGCTTGGGGTGTGCGTGGGTCTGTGGGGGAAGCGACGGAGCCGGCCGCACAGCAGGGTCCTGGCTGAGTGGCTGGGTAGGTGAGGCCTGGAGGGACCGTGGGGAGGGCCAGCGGCCACGGGCCCCGGGAGGCAGCTCTGACTCTCCGGTGTCTTGGGCCTCTGTGGCCCCTTCTACATGGCGGTAACCCCGGCGCTGGGGCTGTGCTCCGTGCGGGGAACTCGGGACAGCACGGGGGAGCGGCCCCCTCCCCCGCGGGGCCCGGGCGACCAGCAGCAGCGGCTCCTGGCCCAGCTGGGCAAGCACCCAGCCTCCCTCGGTGGGAAGGGTGGCAGCTGGGGGTGACCTAAAGCGTGGGGTGGTCTCTTCCAAGGCCTGCCTCTGGGGCTGTGACCCCCGAAGGCTCCCCTAACCCCTCCCCAGCCTGGTGGTCAGAGTGGGCGGAGGTGAAGGCCGCGCCTGTCAGTCCGGGGCTGCCGTCCGGCCACCTTCTGTCCGGAGTCTCGGCCCCACAGCAGCCAGCTCTCCCAGCCGGCCCCCAGCCAGCCGCTCCCGTGTGCCCAGCTGGCAGGCGGCGCCCGTCCCCACAGGAACGCCCGGGGCAGCCTGTCCTCTGCGTCTGGGGCCTCACCTGGCCTCACCCCTCTGCGGGCCACCAGGAGCTGGCAGGTCCCGCCGGGGGCGGAGCAGGCCACCCCTCTGGAGGCGCCAGGCGTCCACTCCCGCCTGGGACTCTGGGCAGGCCCCGGGCCTCCGTTGGCGGGCTGGGACCCTGAAGACACAGACCAGGGGCTCGAGGTCCAGCCGGCCCGCTGCCTGTGGCCGCAGCTCCTGGGCTGGGGGAGCTGGCCAGGCTGGGTGGGCGGGAGCCAGGGCAGGATGAAAAGGCCCTTCATGGCCTCACAAAGGCCGTCTGTGAGCGGCCGCCGGCCTCGGGGCTCTGGTCAGAGCGAGAGCATTAAACAAACTTATTTACGAAAGGCAGGCGCGGCGCTGGGGCGGAGAGCCCGCCGCGCGACGGCCTCTGCCAGGGCGCAGCCGGCCCTGTGCACTGACCCTGGGGCCCTGGGTCCACACGCGTCCGCCCCGTCCCGCCCCCACCCGCTGTGCCCTCCGCTGCGGGCTCTGCTCCCACGTGCTCCCCCCACTGGGGCTGCTTCCGCTGCGGCTCCTCGCAGGGCGGACGGTGCTCGTGGCCTGTCGACGGCGCCGCTTCCTGCAGCGGGCCCAGAGGCTCCAGCCCGGCGGCGTGGGGGCACCGGCTGCGTGTGGGTGGTGGGCGGCTGCGGCGATCCCGGCAACTCAGCGGCCAGCCCAGGCCCGCCATGGCCCAGGGTGGCGGCAGCAGCGGCGGCCCTGACAGCCGTCCACGCGGGCGGCCGCGAGCGGGCTCCAGGCAGTCGGGCACCCCGGCAGGCTGCCAGGGTTCTGGGGGGTGGGGTGAGACAACCGGGGTGGGACCCCGCCCCGCCAGGGCAGCCTCCAGAGCTTCGGGACAGCTGTGTCTTGGCGACGCCCCGGCTGGGCAGGCGGCCTAGGCTGGTGTTTGGGAGGCAGGGCCAGCTCCTGGGCACGGGGCCATGGGAGAAGCTGGGGTGCCTCCCGGGGCTGCACTCAGAGGGCGCCTCCGACTCCCAGGCCCACCGGCTCCCCGAGGGAGCACCCACCGTCTCTGCCAGGCCTGGCAGTCAGTCGTTGGGGGCCTCGCTGGCCAGGCCCCAGGGGTGGAGGGCCGAGGTGTGACGGAGCCACTGCCTGCCTCATCGGGGGTGTGTGGTGAGCAGTGGGGCCAGGGTCCCCCACTTACCGGGTCAGGCAGTCTGAGCCCTGGGCCTGTGCCTTTCCTCCGCTGCCCTGGAGCCAGAGGCGGGCAGCCAGGCTCGCGTCCGCAAGGCTGCAGGCCGGATCCCAGCCCTCCCAGCGGGTGGACAGGGCCACGTGGCCCTCCTCTGGAGGTGGTCTCAGTGGCCGCAGGCACCACAGGGCACCGGCTGCAGGCGCCTTCAGCTGTGGGCCCTGGGAGAGGACAGCGGCCCCAAGCTGGTCGGGCCCTTCGCCAGTCAGCGGTGTTTTCTGAAAGGGGTGCCGGCCTGGGTGAACCCTGGCACGTGCCAGTGGCCCCTACCCATGAGCCTGGGCCCAACGCGGCCCAGGCCCGCGAGAGGCAGGACACAGCCGTAAGTCCTTGCTGCCGGGAGTCTGCGCGCACAGGGGAGCTGCGCAATCCCACGCGCTCCAGCGGACGCGGCCCTGGAGTCTCCGACCTCCAGCTTTTGTCATCCTTGCTCACCTGCGCCGTGTCCGTCCACCGCCGGCTGTCTGTCTGTGGACCCCGAGTACGTCGAGGACACAGGCCGCGCCACCTCTGGACCCGCCCGGCGGAGGCTCCAGCCAGGGCAGGAGATGGGGCTTGGGCCGCATCACCTCCAGCCGCGCACGCGGCGTCCTGGAGCGCGGGTCCCCGGCGCGGCGCGCGCGAACTGGCTGCGCGAACTGGCTGCACGCGCCGGTCTTCACCGGGCAGTCCGCAGCCTGGTCCTGTGCGCCCCAACCTTTTGTAGGGCCGGATGCTAACGCCGACCTGACCTGGGTGGGGCCGGCGTAGACGCGCCTAGGTGGACTCTGGGGGGGCAGAGCCGGCAGGGCCTCGTGTCTTCCCGGCGCACTCCCTCCTCAGAAGCCGGCGCGCTGGAAGCTGGGAGTGGGGCGCGGTCAGGGCAGAGGCCCCGGGCTCGGCAAGCTGACCAGGGCTCCCCTGGTAGGCTCCTGGGGGCGGCGCCGTCACCTCGTGCCCTGGAGGACTCGGACCGCAGGGGCGTGGGGGGAGGGGGCTGAGCCTGGGGGCAGGACAGCAAAGGTCCCAGCTGCAGAGAGCAGCGAGAGCCCCCCAGATGTGTCTGGACACCCGTGAGCCCCCTCGAGGAGGCCCCGGGCACAAAGGAGTTCAGGAGCGGAAGCCGCGGCCAGAAGGCCGGTCAGGGCTGGGTCGGGCGGGCTGGGCCGCCTGTTGGCCCTTTGGGCCTGCCCTGGCTCCCGGCCTCTCCCCGAGGAGGGCGGACCAAGTGCACTGGGGCGCCTGAGGCAGGGCCCTGGGGGGTGGGGAGAAAATGGCATGGTCAGACTGGGGGCCGGTGGCACAGGCTGGATTATCACGCAGGCCTTTGTTTTGGGGGACCCTGGGCTCCCAAGCCCTGCTACCCCCACTCCGTAAGCAGAGAAGGCTGCAAGGGGTTACTGCGGACTCAGCACCTGTCCGGGGCACCCCTTCCTGGGCTCCCACTGACCGGAGACCCCAGTGTCCAGCCCTGTTCTGTCCGAGGCAGCGAGGGGCTGGCGCGGTTTCTCAGGACAGGGACCCCGCTGGGCTTCAAGCCCCAGACACGGGGCCAGCAGGGCAGAAGGGGCCTCCCGGGAAGTGGGGGCGGGGTGGAACCGGCTGCCCTGGCCCGGGGCACTGCCTCGGCGTCCAGGCCCTGCCCTGAGTGCAGACCGCGCTGGGTCCGTCCCGGGTGGGCGCACACAGGCCCGTGGGCTAGCTGCGGGTGAGCCGCCGCCCGGCCCAGACCCTGTCCTTGGCCTCGCAGCTGAGGGTCCGCAGGAGCCGGTGCCCACCCCGTGGAACGAGCCCGCCGAGCTCCCGTCGGGAGAAGGCCCCGTGGAGAACAGCAGCCCCGTGGCGCGCGAGCCTGAGGCCGGCGGCCCCCTGACGCCCAGCGCAGCGCCCGGCCCCGAGGACAGCACGGCGCGGGAGCGTCTGGACCCGGGCGGCGGTAGGGCCGGGGCAGCCGGTTGGGCGGCGGGGCGAGCTGCGGGGTGGCGGGGGTGGCCAGCGGCGGGGCGGCGGGGCCGGCTCTCCTCCCGGGGCTCACCGCCCCTGTCCGCAGGCTCGCTGGGGCCCGGCGCCATCGCGGCCATCGTCATCGCCGCCCTGCTGGCCACCTGCGTGGTGCTGGCGCTCGTGGTCGTCGCGCTGCGCAAGTTTTCCGCCTCCTGAAGCCAATAAAGGAGCCGCGCCCGCCGCAGGGCGCCTCGGCACCGGCGCGCCCCGAGTCTTGAGCGTGTCCGCGTGAGTGTGTGGGCAAGATGGGGGGCGTGCGGGGCGCTCGCAGCCCGAGATGGGTGCGCGGGGGCGTCGGTGCGCCCCAGCCCCAGCCGAGGGCGCGGTGTGCGTGCGCCGGAGTGTGTAGCGGGCACCTGGAGCCCGCACGGGCACCCACCACGGCCATCAGCTGGCGCCCCGCAGCGCCGTCCACCCCTCCTCACTTCCCGCCCCTCCCCGCCCCCCTCAGCGCCCCAGACTGCTGAGCACAGAAGGGCTGGAGGTGGTGAGCGCAGGAGAGGTTGCCCAGGCCTGCTGGGGCATACTTCTTGTGGCTGCTCTGGGAGCCTGGGGTGCCGGGGTGTGGTGGAGAGCCACCACTAGAGACCAGGCCACTTGGCTGCAGGTGGGGTCTTCCAGCTGGGGCCCCAGTGCCTGGCAGAGTGGGGAACTCCCCCCCGGGGGCCCAGGGAGGAGAGGTGAAGCCTGGGCACTGGAGGCCCTGCCTTGGACCGCCCCGCCCACAGCCCCAGGTGCCGTCCTCTGGCGGCAAGTGCACAGGTGGAAGTGACAGGGGGTCACTTGGGGGGGCCTTGGAGGTCACTTGGGGTCCTTGGGGGTCTGGGCCGAAGGGGCAGCCCCGCCAGGGACTGGGCACCAGTTTGTTGGAGCAAACACAAGAAACCGATTCAGACTCAGCGCGCTTCCCTGGGGGTGCTGGAGGACGGGGAGTGGCCAGCGCCTCCTCCTGGCCCCTCCCGCGGGCCACCTCGGCCTGCACCTCTGGGCCTTGGTTTTCCTCTTCACACTTTCCAGGAGGCCTGACATTTAGTGTAGAAAGATTTAGGGTGGCGGCTGACAGTTCTGCTGCAGCTTGGGAAAGGCCGGAACTTGGCCACACAGCAGCCGCCACATTCTGGGGAGTGCCCTCTGGAGGCCTGCCTGGAGGGGCTGTCTGCAGAGCCAGAGATGGCCGCAGGGAGCCCCCCCAGTGGGTGCCAGTGGGTAAGTTGTCCCTCCTCTTCGTCACTGGACTTCCCTGAGCGGCCGGCCACACCCGTGTGGGGGAGGCCCACTTTTCTCCTGGCAGTGTGAGCTGTGCTCACTGCCCCCTAAGGTTTCGGCTTACGAAGGACGCCACAAAACCGGCCACTTCTCAAGAAACTTGAAGCGACTTCATTTCGCCCCAGCCTCATCGGCCGAAGCCTGTGCGGGCAGTGACCTGTCAGCTGCCGGTCGTCATCGAGAAGCTGGATGAGGCTGGGGCCAGCGCACCCCGAGCAGCCTGGGCTCAGAACCGACCCCTGTCCTGGCCCCGGGGCCCTCAGGCTCGCGCTCTGGTGTGGGGGCAGGCTGGGGTCCAGGAGCACCGGTCCTCGCTGGCCGGGGCCCCGCGCTGGCCGGCGCAGTGTGGCCAAGCTTCTTCCCGGACGCCGGCTCCCGGCGGTGGAGATGCGGGCATGTACGCAGCCCGGCCCGGCAGGGGTGGCCTGTGTGGGCGGAAGCGGGTCCTGGCAGGAAGGTCGGAGCCACTCGGCCGGGCCGGGCAGGTCAGGTCCAGGCCTCTGTTCCCGGTCAGCCCTGGGCTGGGTGGCCGTGAGGGTCAGTGGGGGCAGGAGCCGGCGTGTGTGGGAAACTGTCCACCACGGAGGAGGGAGAAAGGGCCCGAGGCAGTGGCCGTCAGGGGGAGCCTGGCCCGAGCCTGCTGGTCAGCTCTCCGGGGGCTCCCTGGCACCTCACTCCCTGTGTCATCCAGACCCGCACTTTCTTCCACTGCAGCAGGGGGATCTCCGCTCCCTCAAACGACCTTTTTGTTTCCGAGTCATCTTACAGGTGGAGGACATCCACGTCCACCTGAGGCCGGCCACCTCCTCACCCCTTCCTCCGGACATGCCCCCGGCCCTGAAGGGGGCTCCTCTCCCCGCCCAGTCCGCCCAGTCCGCTTCGTTCCCGTGTGCACCAGGGCAATAAAGAGCAGACCTTCACGCCTTCGTTTTATACATGATGCTTCTTTTAATGCAGCCAAAAATGGTATTTGCTTTTCTTGGAACCGTAGCGGGTACAGGATGCGGCGGCCGGTACATTCCTTACAACACCGGGGCTCTCGTGGGGCCAGGGACACAGTCACACCCAGGCGCCCGCAAGCCAGCGGCCCAGCTCCGGGCCGTGCCGCCGGGGGCTCGGGGCGGTGGGCTTTGCCGCTGGCCTGTCCCGCGAGCTGGAGGCCAGGGCGCACCTGGCAGGTCCGGGGCTCCGGGGAGGAGGAGGACGCGTGCAGGGGCATGCCGACCGCCGCCGGCACCGCCCTGGTCAGCCGCGGGCGCGGGGCGGCCCCTTGGCCGTCCGGGAGGCCGTGGGCCCTGCCCCGCGGAGGCCAGGGGAGAGCGGCGCAGGACCGCTTAAAACACACGTTCCCGTCCCCAGAAGCAGCTGGAGCGAGACGGGCCATCTCCCGCTCGGGGGTGGGGTCCAGGACACGGGCTCTGACCGCGAGGCAGGGACAGGGGCCACACCCTGCTGCCTGGGGGCGCGGCCCCCAGCATCTCTGTCCACCGGGCCTGCTCGCCCGGCCGCCCCCCCCTCCCCGGAGGCCGGGCCTCGTGGGGTCATTGCCGGTTCCGGCTGCCCAGCTTCCGGCGGTCCTTGTTCTGGCTGCGCTGAGGGTCGTCCATCTTGTGGACGCGGAAACACTCCTTGAGGTTCTGGGACCGGATCTTGGGGTTCAGGATCTCCTCAGTCATGGAGCTGGGGAACCAGCCTCTCTCCTGGTCGTGCAGACGCTCCCCGAAGATCCACCCTGCGAGGGAGGGGCGTCAGCAGCTCCAGGGACTGGGGGAGCCCGGGCTTCCGCGGGGGGCAGAGGGGAGCGTGGGGCCCTCGAGGCGCCGGCTCTGCCGGATAGACTCCCGCGCTGGGTGTCCCCAGCCCTCCTGGGAGAGGGGTAGCCCTAAGCCAGCCCCGCTGTGCCATGGTGCGGGCACCCCAACTTGGCACCTGCCCCCCAACTCTCACCTGGCACACCCAGGTCAGGGGGTCCCCAGGGAAGCCCTGCCCCAAGCAAGAGGCACCCAGGGCCTGTGGGGCGCGGCTGCCGCCTGGTGGGCTGGCCCCTCGGGCCCTTGGCCGGTCCCTGACTCAGCCTCCCGAGGCTGGTGCCAACTGGGGCGACAGCCGCCGTGGATGGGGCCCGGCCGTCGTGCACCCCGGGCAGGGCTAAGAGCTGGGGTGCGGCTGGGGCACGCCCTCCCCCCACCAGGCTACCAGCCTGAGGTGTTCCCGAGAGAGGAGAGGGGCTGGGGAGGGGCGGGGGTCCTCTGGCGCCCGGGCTTCTGACTGGGCAGGTCTCGTGTAGAACTAAGAGCTCAGTCCTCAGGGAAGGGGAGCAACCCTCTCCGGCACAGGCGCCATCGGGGGGCGGGCTGGTGCCACGGGCCGAGCCTGGTGTCCCGGGTGGCTCTAGGGGCACCTGGAAGCTCGTCGCGGGGGCCGAGAGCAGGGTCAGGCCTCGGGCCGCTGTCCCCCCCACCGGGCTGGCTTTGGAGCGGTTGTGAGGTCAGACGGGGGGCAGAGAACAGACGTGCGCGTGGGCCCCCAGCAAGGAGGTAGGTGGGGCGCGGGGGCCAGTGGCCAGAGAGCAGAGACCAGAGGCCTGCGGCCCGCCCAGCCAGCTCCGCACCGCCTGCCCCGTGCTCGGCCCTGGGCGCCCCTCACCATCCTCCGTCTTCTCCAGGGTGTTCAGGACGTCGGCCAGGTCCAGCGTCAGCTCGTCGGGCTGCTGGGCCACGTAGGGGTGCACGCACTGGACCTGGGGGCAGTCTGAGGGGTGTCCGCAGTGAGGCGTGGCAGGCTGACCCGACCCCCAAGCCTGAGCAGGGATGGGCAGCCCGAGAAAGGGGGCGTCTGGAGCTTGGGAGTGGGGAGCCCCCAGGGCATCACGGTGCGGACAGCTGGGGCTCTGGAGACCACCCAGTGGGAGGTGGTGCGGGCCGGGCCAGCGCGCCCTTCCGTGCTGTGCACGGTGCCCCCAGAGGACACGGCGTTTGCCTTGTGGGCCCGATGCCTTCCCTGTGGTTCCCGTCACTTAACACTCCCTGAGGCCTCCTTCTTACCAACCCCCTAATGTCCGCAGGGCTCCGGTGGGCCTCGTTCTCCGCCCGGGGCCTCAGCTCCAGCTAGCCCGGCCCCGTGGTGGGAGCGGCCTCCCGGGCACAACGGCCCTTTCAGGCCAGCGCAAGGAGCCTGAGGGCTGCAGCCCAGAGCCCAGGCCTGCCCTGCCCTGCCCGTTGCCCACTGCCCCGCCCAGGGAGGGCCCCTGCCTGTGGGCACTTACCCAGCAGCCGGGAGGTGAAGGAAACGAACTTGGTTCTCCGATTGGGGGCCAGCGAGGTCATCCAGCGCTTCATCTCACTCCTGGCCAGAAGAGGACAAGCAGGGCTGCAGCAGGAGCCCCCGCCCCGCCCGGGCGTGCTGGCTGCTGGGCCCTGACCTCACCGGCAGGGCAGCATAGGGTGCCCAGAGTCCGGCAGAGCCACACACGGGAAGCCCCAGCTAGGGCTGATGCACTTCAAAGTCAGCCTGTGCAGCCCAGCCCTCTGTGGCACCTAAGTCCACTGGCCCGGGGGCTGGACGCAGCCTGGGAGGCACGTGGGGGTGGGGGGAGGCTCAGAAGCTTCTCCTGTGCCCTTTGCGTCCCTTTCGGAGCCCCGGGGCTGCAGGGCGGTCAGGCCACTCGCGAGGGGACGAGGCGTGTGCAGGCTGCACAGCGAGGCGCGGGCTGGGGGGCAGGCGCGCGTGGGCCTGGAGTTTCACAGCAGCTCCCCTGACGCGGCCGGCCTGAGTCTGAGGCCAGAGCGCGCACGCGCACCTGACGGCACCGCCGGGCACAGGAGTGCTCGCGGGCCTGGGGCGGGAGGAGGGCCGGTGCGCCCACCCGGGAGGCCAGGGGCAGCCCGGGGCACTCACTGGGAGGACGCCTTGAGCATGTAGGTAGCCTCCCGGTCGTCCGCGTTCTCCAGCAGCCGCAGGATGAACACGTTGGCCAGCGTCTGGCCCTGGTCCTCCAGCTCCTCCACGCGCAGCAGGCCCCGCGGGGCCGAGTCGAACACCTGGTACTTGTCCCTGAGGGCCGGGCGGGACAGCCCCTTGGTGCCGGAGCCCCACCCCGACGCCGCGCCGCCGGCCCACCCCCGGCCGCTCCGCTCCTCCTCCCCACGTCCCCCTGCCGGAACCGCCCGTGCGCCCTCGCAGGTCACTCCTCCCATGTGTGGAGGGGTGTCGGCGCCCGCGAGGGGCGGCGGAGGGCGTCCACTTCCCAGGGGCAGGCCCGCGTGAGGCTGAGGGCCTGGACACATGCCCAGAGGCCCGGGCCGGTCAAGCAGCCCCAGGCCGACGCCGAGCCCGCCCTGCCCGTCCCCCGCCAGGCCCCGCAAACGGACGCCCGCACGGAGCACCGCCAGCCACTCACCCGGGGATCTGCCGGGAGATCACTAGCAGGTCGTTGAAGAGGAAGAGGTAAATCTCCCGGAAGAGCTTCTTGGTGCGCAGGGTCCGCGAGGTCTTGGGGCCGGACATCTGCTGCAGCTCGCCCTGCTTCAGCAGCCAGCGGGAGTGGGAGATGATGGGCACCGACTGGGGGAGCGGAGGGGTCAGCGCTGTGCCCCGCTACCGCACAGCGCCCACGGCCCCCCTGGAGGAGACACGGCCCCAGAGGGAGCCCAGGAGGCAGGCCTGCGCTGGGCAGGTGCACGTGCACGGCTGGTGAGGGTGCGTGGCTGTGTGCACAGCTATGTGTGATTGGGTACGTGCATGGCTGTGTGTGATCGGCTGTTCGTGTCATCAGTGTGTGCAGCTGTGTGAGCAAGTCTGTGTGTACAGCTGTGTGCGAGTGTGCATGGCTGAGTGTGCACAGCTGCGTGAGTGTGCATGGCTGTGTGAGTGCACAGCTGTGTGATCAGCTGTGTGTACGGCTGGTGAGGGTGCGTGGCTGGGTGTGTGCACTTCCCTGGCATAGATGTATCTGTGTGTGCTTCTGTGTGCGTGCCTGAGTGTGACCAGTGCTGTGCATTGTGCACCTGCGCGAGAGGCTAGTGTGCGCTCAGCTCCGGAATGTGGCCCCGGGGCCCTTGGCGGGCAGCGTGCGCCACGTGCCCACGTCAAAGCCCAGGCCGAGGGCCCTGCAGATCCCTGAGGCTTTCTGCGGCCGTGTCCATCACACTTTCGACAGCCCCTCCCACCACCCCAGGTGACCGTCCCTCTCTGCCTGGCCAGCACAGTCCAGCGCAGTGGGGCACGGCAACCGGGGGTGAAGGGCCTGCGCCAGGGGCCAGGGAGGGCCTGGCGGGGGCACGCTGAGCCCAGGGTGGGGGTCAGGGAGCGCAGCAGGGGACAGAGGCTCTGGGCCTAGGGGGCCGCGTGGCCGACTCACCTTGATCTTGAACTCCATCTTTTTCTGGATGCTGATCATCTGCTCCGTGCGGCTCATCTTCCTGACGCCCTCGTTGCACGCCTTCACCACCTGGGACAGAGGCCGACTCAGGCGCCGGCTGTCCCTGGACCCCGGCCCCCGAGGCCCTGAGCCAGGCACGGAACCCGGGTCAAACCGAGACGCCCGGCCCGGCCCGGATGCTGGAGCGCCTCTCTGCCGCCTCCTGGAACACGGTGAAACAGGACCTCTGCCCGGCGGGCTGTGGGTCACGGGGCGTAGCACCGGCGAAGGTCAGGCACCTGACCTTCAGAATTCTGAGACTGCAAAATGGCGCCCGACCGCTCACCTCGCCTAAGGAGGACCCGGCAGATGCCCGCGCTCGTCTGTCAGGCTGCAAAGGATGGCCAGACGGACGGACAAGGCCAGGCCTGCTGAGGTGTGGGCGAGTGCAGCTCCCCCACTTTCCTGGGAGGCCCAGGCGCCGAGAGGTCTCAGAATGGCACTTCCTGGGCTGTCGCCAAATGGAACCCGGCCCCTGTGTGCCGGGCAGTCCCTGCGGGGCCGTCCAGCGGGAGAAGAGCGCTGGGGCCACAGTGTCGCTGCCGGGGCCGACGGACGCCGACCGGCCCGAGCCCGCGCGCATGCGGGAGCCCAAGCAGCGACGCGCGTGATGGTGACGGGCACGGCGACTCAGGCATCACTGTCCGGCACAAGGACGCGGGGTCCCGGGCACGCAGGCCGCCAGAAAGCTCCAGACAGCAGGTCCGGCACGTGGGCGGGGGAGGGCTGCTCTCCACTACCGCCCGTGCTGGATCTTTTCTGTATTGAGTAGCAGTTGCTTTTACAAATTAGAAAAAGGTCCACCTTTGTTTTTTAAAAAAGTAAACTATGAGAAACTTCTCGCTGAAGGGCAGTGAAAGCAGGAAAGCGCTTTAGAAACAGACCCTGTCAGTGCCCCAAGGCAGGGCCGGGGTTGCGGCCCAGGGCCCTGTGCGTGCCTCCGGGTGGCTGCCTGTGGGGCAGAGCTGACTCTCACCCGCCTGGCCGGCCTGGGGGGTGCTGTTTCTCCAGATACCCAAGGGGTGTGACTGCCAGAGCAGTAGGGACTGAGAAAGGAGGAGAGGAGAGGGCCCGGGAGCCGGAAGTGCTGGTGCACAGCGTGGCTCCCATGGCCAGTCCTCAGCAGCAGCCGCTGGGGCAGAAGTGGGACCCTGTGCTCTGGGCGCCCCACTGCCATCCCCAGGGCGACAGTCTCCCCACCACGAGTCATAGCTGCCAGGAGCTCACGCAGCAGAGGAGGAAGCCTGAAGAGCTGAAAGTGGAGACGCCATGTGGCAGTGGCCTCTGCGGGCATCAGCGGGGAGAAGGCACAGACACCCCAGAGCCACCCACAGAGCCAGACACAGCGTGCATAGGCCCGGGCAGACGGCTGGATGGGGTGGCATGCTGTGCACACCAGTGGAATACTACTCAGCCATGAAAAAGGATGGGCTCTTAGAGCCTTTTGCCACAAGAGAGATGGAACTTGAGGTGACTGACCTCGGTGAAATAAGCCAGAAAGTGATGATGGGGGTCTCACCTAGGAGACATATAAACCACCAAAGCAGAAAGTAACTCTCAGGCGCCAGAGGGGGAGTGGGGCACAGTGGGCAGAGCGTCAGTGCCAGGTGCAGTGGGGGAAGGTTGCTCACACCTGGCCCTCTCTTGTACCCTGAGACTTTTCTGGACTGCAAAGGCAGATTGGAAATAAACATGCATTTCCTGACGGCATGGTTTTGCAAACAAATGGCGAGTCAATAAAATTTCATGTAAAATATAGAATCAGGAAGGGCTACCTAGAGAGGGCAAGGAGACCCTCGCGGCCCCACCCCGCCTGGCTGCGGCAGGACGGCAGGCTGTGCCCGGCCCCCCACACCCAGTGACTGTTGGGGTCGCAGAGGCGGACACTCCAGTGAATCCGCAGTTTCCAACAGCGGGGAGGGGGCTCGGCGGGGAGAGTGGGGCCTCGGCAGGGGCGCTCACCAGCTCCAGCTCCTTGTGGGCATCCAAGGCGGTGCCTTCCCGCTCAGACCGCTCCTCCACACGCTTGAGGATGTTCTGCACACAGGGGAGCCCCGTTACTCTTCACGCCCCTCCCTGCTGCCCCACCCCCAGCTGTGGTGCTCCCCCCAGCTCCAAACAGCCACGAGCTGCCACAACCCACGCCCCAAGAGCCGGCCCTGGAGACGCAGACGGGTGGGGGCGGGGCCTCAGTGGGGCGCAGCAGCCACAACCCGACCCCCTTGCTCGAGGTCCTGCTCTGGACCCCAAAAATAAGAGGGCGTGGCCGCTCGCCAGCGTCTTCTGGTCACCCCCACCCCCCTCATGCAGCTGCCTGCCAGCAGTTCCACCTGGCACCCTCTGAACCCTTCCTGAACCCCCCAACTGGCTGGGGACCCCCACACCCTCCATCCCCTGCTTTCCTGACAGTGGTGGGCGCCCCCACCAGCTCCGGGCATTATGGAGCACGCTGGTCAAACGGCCCCCTCCCCCACTCTGGCTGCACCCCCCCCCCCCCCCCCCCCCCCCCCCNCCCTGCTTTCCTGACAGTGGTGGGCGCCCCCACCAGCTCCGGGCATTATGGAGCACGCTGGTCAAACGGCCCCCTCCCCCACTCTGGCTGCACCCCCACCCCACCCTCCCCACCCAGTTCCTCCTGCCCAGCTCTGCCTCTTCATCCGCCTTCACTGCTGCCCCCTCCTGCACTTAGCATGGGGACCCTTTTCTCCCATCCATGGAGTGACCTCTCCATGAGCACCGCCCTCTGCAGTCTGGTGGCCTTGGAGCAGCTCCAGCCCCGCCACACCCCGCACAGCACCCTGTCCACTCACTCACAGCTGAGTCCTCCCTGGCTGCTCTCCCGAGCCCTCCCCATGCTCCCTTCCTGGGTGCAGCCGACCCAGCGGCACCCAGGGCAGGTCAGGGAGCCCGGCCCCTGTGCCAGGCCCTCAGCCCGGCTGCCCCTCCCTCGCTCCCACCACGCCCTGCGCCTGGGGCTTCCCGCCCGGCAGCCCGCTGCCCCGGGGCCTTCGCACGGTCCCCTCGCCCTGGCTGCTCCCCCGTCGATCCGTCACAAGTGAACCCCCAGCGGCAGGCCCACTCTATCATGGACCCTATTTCGCGGCCTCACAGCCACCCTGCCTTGGCTGTGGGTGGCCCACGGTGGGCCCTGGGAGCAGAGGCTGGCACCCACTGCTTCCCACAGTGGACGCTTACTTAGGATTTGGGGAGCAGGTGAACATCCTAGAAAGCCACAGAGACCAGAGTGACCCCAGGGCCTGCGGCAGGCAGGGTGGGGCTCAGTCCTCGGGGCGGGGGGGCAGGCGGGCTAGGGGGCTCACCCCGGGGGAAGAGGGAGGCGGGGGGGGGGGAGCTCAGTCCCTGGGGGTGGACTGGGGGCTCAGTCCCGGGGAGGGGGGCGGGCGGGCCGGGGGCTCCCCCGGGGGCTGTACCTGCACCAGCAGCTTGAGGCGCGTGATCCTCTGGAAAGGCAGGATAAGGAAGGAGGACAGGGGCAGCCCCCTGCACTTGGGGTCAAGCTCCAGCTGCGCGATCAGCTCCCGGAAGGCTGCCTTCTCCTGGCTGGGACACAGAGGGGTGTGGGCCCCTGGCTCATGGCAGGTGGCAAGGAGGTGCCGCCTCCCTACTGGGGTGCACGAGAGCCAGAGACCCCGGCACGGAAAGCACACGGCTTCCGCCTTCTCTTCCTTCCACAGTGAGGAAGAGCCTGTTCCGTGCGAATCAGCAGCAGCAGGGGCTCCCCGGCCGGGCGCGGGCCGCAGGCTGCGGTGTGGCCAGGTCAGGCGTTAGCCCACACTGGACACTCACCCGGCTGCAGTCCGGGGCCAAGCGAGCCTGCGGGTGCAGGGGCGGGGCCAGCGGGGACCAGCTCAGGGAACCTGGGCCTTGCTGCCGGGTGGCGGCCGCCCCAGCAGAGCCCCGGGCCAGGGCAGGCTGGGGCAAGGGGGCGAGGGGTGGGGGGACACGGGGGCGCGGGGCCGGGGGGCCGGCTCACTCACAGCAGCTGCTTGTAGGCCCTTTCCTGGTAGGTCTGGTTGCTGACGTAGGTGATATAGACGGAGAAGTGCTCGGCCGCGTACCGGTGCACGATGTCGCACACGTCCGAGATGACGATGTTCTCCTCCATGCGGCGCTCCAGCTCCAGGAGAAACCTGCGGCGGCAGCGGGCGCGTGAGGACGGGCGGGGCGGGGCAGCGGGGGCAGGCGGCAGGGGCGGCGCGGCCTGCAGGTGGCCAGCAGCATGGGGTGTTCGCAGGGTGGAGGGGGCGCCTTCTCCTTCAGCTCCCACCGGGGGCCCCACGACCCGAGGGACGGCCGGCGGGGCTGGCTCAGAATGACCCGTGGGGGCAGGACGGGCGTGTGGGGCCCGATGCTGAAGTGTGGGTTCTGGCACTGCTGTGTCTACGTCTCGTTTGCAGTGTTCCATGTAAAAGGTAAGCAAAACATCAGCGAAACATGCCCCACGGGGGGCGAGTCGGTGGGGCTGATGGCAATGGGAAGGTGGGTGTTGCGCGGGCTGGGGCGGCCAGGAGTCCCGGGCGTCCAGCCCCTACTGAGTGTCCGGGTCCGACATCTGAGCGCAGAGCCCGCCGCCCCACAAGCTGAATTTTGCATGTTCAGTTGCAAACCTCACCGAGGGTGAAACGCGCAAAGGCCCTCTCATTGCGACAATGTGGTTTTCCTTGCAAGAGCCAGGCAGGTCTGCCCCTCCACGCGAGCCCACGTCGCCGTGCCCACAGGGCTGACCCGGGCAGATTGCCGCAGACACTCTGCAGCTGCATGGGCATGGCTGAGTCCAGGCCCGCTCTGCCTGGCCGCCGGGACTCGGGCCGGCTCTTGCACACTAGCAAAGGCCGGACGCCCGAGCCGCACCTGCCGCCACTGGACACCGCGGCAGCCTGTGTGTTGGGAGGCCTGCGGGGAGCGGTGCTGTCCCCCGACACCGGCTGGGAGACAGCGGATCTCTGGGTTCACCTGTTTGTTATGGTGACTGATGCAAAACTCCAAACACACATAAAGAGAGAAGCCGGTGAAAGGTGCACTTCCAGCAGCTCTGGCTGGGCCCCGGGGGGGACACGGGTCACAGCGGATCCACAGGACCCGGGCGGGTGGCCGAGGCCCCTGCTCACCGCTCGCTGACTGCCATGACGTCCAGGACGTTGGAGAAGAGGATGTGGGCCTCGGACGGGTGCAGGATCTTCTTCAGCCGCTCGTTCTCCATGAAGTGGGACACCAGCAGCCTCAGGCTCTTGTAGTAGGAGGCCTCCGAAGTGACCAGCTCGAACATGGCCTGCGGCGGGGAGGCGCCGTCAGCACGGACGCTCCTCCAGCGAGGGCCCCGGTGGAGAGAGCAGGCGGGCCGGCTCGGTTTTCAACCTGTGTCCCCCGGACTGATACCTGGTTGCTCCTCGCCCCTCGCAACCTCCCACCTCCTGCCCCCTCCCCCCAAGGGAACTAGCTGCCCCGTGGACTCCTCTGCTCACGGCTGGTTTTTGGCTGCCGACACCGGCCATTTCCCATCTACTGCAGGTTCAGTTACGCATTTAAAAGTACAGATGTAGGGGCCTCCCTGGTGGCGCAGTGGGTTAGCAGCACACTATGAAGCAGACTGCAGCCACTGCAGCACGAGCTCGATCCCTGCTGCTGGCCAGGGAGGGGTCCCACAGGGTGCAGCAGACCTCTCCTGTCTCCCCGCTGCTCTCCTCAGCAGTGTGTTTTGGTCGATCTGCCTGTTCTGCTCCCTACTCTGGCTCTGGTGACTCCTCACCTCCGGCGACGCTGGCCTGCACCCCAGCTCTTGTGCGCATAAATAAATCTTAAAAGACCTACACAGTGAGCATTACAAGATGTTACTAAAGGACTCAGATAGTGATGGAAGGAGATGGACAGACATCCCATGTTCATGGATGGGAGACGGGGAGACCAATGTAATCAAAATGACTACCCTGCCCAGAATGAAACATGGATTTAACACGTACGAGTTTAACATAGCATTAAGACTTAAACAGTATTTTTAAAAACAATACAACATAAACTATTGAAATTCACATGAGCCACAAAAGGCCTCCAATCTTAGAAGAGGGAAAAAAAGGAGAGAAATGGAGGTGTCATGTTACCTGACTTCAAATCTTCTACAAAGCCACAGTACTAAAGCCGGTATGGTATTGGCACAAAAAAAGATACATAGGCCAATGGACTAGAATTGAAAGTCCAAAAATAAACCCACGCACACATCAGCGCCTCAGCCAGAGCAAAGCAGCTCTGACCGTGCGGTGGGAAGGGCTGTCTCCGGTGGCGGCGGCAGTGCTGGGGAAGGTGGGAGGTCCCAACAAAAGAATGGAGCCCCGTACACAAAAACTCCAGACGGATTACAGTTTACAAACAAGACCGGCAACAACAGAAGGAAACGTGACACGGTCCAGGATCTCCACGATAAAGATATCTTTGGTGATTTGACCCCTAGAGCAGGGAATTCAAAACAGAAGTAGACACTGGGATGATGTCAAGTTGAAAAGCTTTTCTATAGTGAAAGAAAGTGCCAGCTGATGAAGGAGACACCCTACTGAATGGGAAAAAAGGTTGACACAATATGTAACTGATAAACGACTGATATCCGAGATATGAAAACCTCACATAATTCAGTGGTTGGAAAAAGCCAATGAATGGCAAGCAGATATGAACAGAAAATTCACCCAGAAGCACAACAGACATATGAAAAGTTGTCAGTCGCTTCCAATAAGAGAGACGTGGGTTAAAGCCACAGCGGGCTACCATCTCAGACGGGGGAAACGCACCTCTTACAAAGACCCCGACACCAGTGCTGGAGAGGAACTGCCAGTGGGAATGGAAAGGGGCACCCGCCGAGAAGCGACCTGGATGTACCTTGAAATCTGAACCTGGAAACACCAGCAATCCCCCGCGTGGGCAGCCGTCCAAAGACCGAGAAACGGGAACACAGAACCCCGCTGGAGAGGCACCGTCCGAGCACAGCCCAAGCTGCAGCGCCTAGCCGGTCAGCCTCGGCCAGCGCGGTGGGCCTTCGCGGGGGAGCCACCCTCGCGCCCGCAGAGTCCTGGCTGCTCTGCTGCTGGCTGCCCTGGGCGGCTGCAGACCTGGCCTGGCCTCCTGGACCCCACTTGGACGGAGAGTGAGGCGCCCTGGTGAGCCGGGGCTCTGCGGCGGCTGTGGGGTTCACTGAGGACACGGAGCGCCGACAGCCGCTGACCACACAGCCGCTGTGCTCTGCCCACGCCCACGCGCACCTGCCTGCCAGGTCACGGAAGCCCCCGGAGCAGCTTCTGTTACCAACGCAGGCATCAAACCACTTTCCTGCCGTTAAATCTAGTTTCTCGTTAAAACGGCAGAGCGTTGCCACGGCTGGTTCTGAGCAACAGAGCGCCTGAGGCTAGGCCCAGGTCACAGACAGAGGGGGGTGGTCCCTGGCCCAAGGCGGCTGCTCCCCAGGGCCCCCACCCCGCGACCCTGGGATGGTGGCCAGGCTCCGTCTGGCTCAGCTCCACCCAGGTTCCCGGGGGCCCAGGCCATCTCTGTCCTGGCCAGTCTCGGGCCGCAGAAGGGGCTGGGGCCGGCCAGGGCCTCAGGTCGGGGGGGGGCCCTTGGCAGCTGGGCACTTGGGCCGGGCCTGAGTCACTGCTCAGAGCCTGCGAGCCTGGCCTTGGCCACACACCCCCCTTCTGTTTACAGGCGGTTAGTCATCTGCGATCGGAGTTTCCAGGGCACTCGCCTTCGCTTGTGTCAAACTGTCTGCCACATCAATCTGGTTGTCTTTTCCTCACCAGTAGTTTTCATCCCCATCCCAGGTGGTGCACGGCAGGACAGGGCTGGCGGGAGGCGGCCTGTTGTTTACTGCCCCTCACCCCGCACCCCTCCCCGGCATCCACTGAGCAGGGGGCACTCAGGGAAAGCACAGAGCCTGCCTGGGCGGGGGAGGGGGAGTACAGCAGACTTCTCAGGCCGGTGCGGGGGAGGCTGCTGGGCAGCTGAAGGGGTGTGCTCATGTGTGCAAGTGTGAGCGAGAGTACACGTGTGTTCATGTGCCTGTGTGTGCATGTGCGTCTGAGTGTGCATATGCACGTGTGTCTGCATTTGTCTAAGCATATCTGCATGTGTGTACACGTGTCTGAGTGTGCATGTGCATGTGTCTGCATGTGAGCATCTGCATGTGCGAATGTGTGCACATGTATCTGAGTGTGTGTGCATGTCTGCATGAGCAGTCTCTGTGTGCATGTGCACGTGTGTCTGCATGTGCTCGTGTGCCTGCATGTGCTCGTGTGCCTGCATGTGCGTGTGCACAGTGGGTGTGTGTAAATACAGGTATGAGAGTGAGTGTGGTTCGGCCGGGGGCTCCCCCCTTGGTTCCTAACAGCACCTCAGCATCTGCCACAGACCGCGCTCAGCTCCTGCGGCCCCTCCCCCCCGCGGAGCCGGAGACCTGGTCCCCTCCGGACAATCTTCGGAGACCAGGCCAGTCTGCAGCTGAGTGGCCATGACCGGTGTGGTGTCTGCCAAGGGCAGCCAGCAGCGGAGAGGCCCAGGCCTCTGCGGGGCGCGACGGTGGCCCCCCCGAGGCCCACCGCACTGGCACGTGGCTGACGGCCCGAGCTGCCCACAGGGCTGAGGCCACCAACCAGTTTTCTTGGTCCGCTTGGACTTCTCTGCAGAGGGGGAATCAGCATTGTGGAGAAATCGCTGTATGCCACAGGCCCACGAGCTGGCAGAATTGGGGCTGAGCCCGAGACGGCGGCCCAGTCCGCACTGCGCCCACTGCAGGGAGGAGCGCCAGATGCCCCAGAGCAGTGCCGTGGGGCGCCCCGGAGCGGACAGGGAGTCTGCCGCCAGCAGGGGTGGGATGCCGAGGAAGGGATGGAGGAAGCCTGGGTCTGAGCTGAACCGCAGCCCACAGAGCACGAAGGGCCTTCACCTGCTGCTTGACCCGCTCAGGGCTGCGTCCCACGGTCCAGCGCGGGCTTGCTGGCCGCAGGGCGAGCTCACCACTCCTCTGCCACTTGCCCATTCCCAGAGCCCTTCCTTCTTCCTTCTTCTGAGGTCCCTCTCTGCGGCCATCCCTTCCTCCCGGCCGGTGTTTCTTGGCCGCCCCCACGGTGCCAAGGGGCCGGCCGAGGCTGCACTCGCCTGACCGTGAAGCTCTCCTGCGGACCCAGCTACCGAGACGCCCTTGTCGGGCCTGGAGCTGGAGGCCGCGGAGCCAGGGCTGCAGCTGGCCGCCACGTTGCCACTGCCGCCGCCCGGCATCCTCGGCACGCCCAGGAGAGGACACCTGTTCCCGCCAAGGGCCCCTGAGCCCCCGAACCCCACTGGGTCCCCGGCTCTTTGCAGGACGCACGGTCCATGGTGGGGTCCGGGCAGGGTGGGGCACTGCCCAGCGCTGCGAGCTGGTCCTGGACTCGGGTCGAGGAGTGGTCTCTGGGGGCCGCTAAGCACGGCTGCTGGCCCTTGCCGGGGCCTTTTTCTGTCACCGGAGACTCCCCGACGTCTCTTCGGCATGACCTTCCCGCGCCTCCGTGTCCCGAATCCCAAGCTGACTGCGTAGCTGTAAGACGTGGGGCTCCTCTGGCGGGCGCCCCTCAAATAAGTGAGATGAAGGACGTGCGTCCAGTGCGAGACCCACACTCACCCCGTTGTTCTTTCTTCAGCAGCCAACGAGCCCAGCGCAGGACGCTGCCGCGTGAGAAGCAGAGATCACTTCAGCGTTCGACTTCGGTAGCAACACTTAGCTTCAAACACGCCGAACAGCTCCAGAGACACGTTCTATTTTATGCCCGTATTCAAGCAGCTTTGTTCTAACTTTAAATTTTTTTTTTTTTTTGGACTTAGAAACTCCCTGGTACAAGCGAAGGCGTGCACGCATAGCCTGAGCCGGCCCGGGCCAGCACCGCCTCTGCCGAGTCCCCTCCACCTCTGGCCTCGGGCCGTCTCTGGCTCAGGGCGCTCAGCTCCTGGAGGGTTCCCCCTTCCGGAACCTCCCGAGGGCCTGCGGAGGTAAGGTGGCCGCCGGGCCTCTGTCCGTCTCGGGTCTCCTCTGAGCACGTCCTGCCTGTGCACCTTCCTCTGTGCTCGCACAACCTCCAGGTGTTGGGCCGTTTCCAAACATGCTAAGGAGTCCGTGGAGTCGACGACTTTGTCTGCTTGTCACTCACCGTGGGCTTTTTTGGGGTCTTCCTTTTCTTCTCCTGCCCCTGCCTTTTCTTCAGCCGTGCGCTCCTGTTCCAGTTCCAGTGACTCCTCGCAAGTCCTTCTGACCGCCCCGGGGGCACCCTGGGTCAGCAGGTGGGCCGCCCGCCCTCCTGGCCACGCCCTGCTGGTCACTGCAGCCTCTTGTCCTCAGGAGATCTGCCAACACCCCAGTGGTCCCCGGGGGGCCTGCCCCAGACGCTGCTCACAGGCCGGGAGCTGTCATGCACCCCACGCCCAGCGAGTCGGGCCGTGGCCCGAGCCCCGCATCAGGGCCTCCCACTGCAGCACAGCCGGGCTCACGGCCCCCGCCTAGCTGGCCTGGATTGCTGCGAGGCCCGACCTCAAGGCGTCAGGCAGGCCTGGCGTCCACGGCACTGTCGAGCGCGGCCCTAAGGGAGGGCGGCGACCACTTGGCAGGGTCTTCTCGAAGCCTGGGGCAATCCCCCTGTTGGTCAGCTGCACGGTGCCCGGCCTCGTCGCTGCAGTGACGCTGCGTGGCCGTGCTGGACCCCGGGCGCCTCGCCGCAGACGCCACCAAGGGGAGAGACACGCAGAAGAGCAGCGCGGGTCTGCCAGGCCGACGGGACAGTCGTAACAGCTCGGAGCTCCGGCAACGCAGAGCCGCTTACTCTGCCCGCCCGCCCGCCTCTCGCACACGCACACGCACACGCACACACCCTGAGCGTGTCTGATTTGGGCTGCGGACTGAGGGCCTGGGGGGAGCAGGAGGCCCTTCCACCATCTCCCTGCCGTTTTCAAGTCGTCTCGGGTGTGCGGGCTCTTTACCAAGAGACGCCTCACAAGTGGTGGACGGCGCGTTCGCCCGGAGCAGCCCCCAGGGCCTCGTTTCAGCCGGCCGCGGGGCAGCGGATGTCCTGCCGCCACGGACGCACTCACAGCACAAGCCCCCCGCGCGGGACGGGGGCGTTGACCGTGTCTCACAAGAGACTTCGGGAGGATGGGGAGATAAAACAGCTGTGATGGCTTAGCCGAGCGATGTCCGTACTAAAGTCATTTCCCTCCTGCGAGCACCGGCCCGAGCCGCTGCAGCCGGGCGCCCCTGCAGCGCTCAGCCGCACAGGGGGCGTGGGGGCTGGGGCCGGCACCCCGCTTGGCCGAGACCCCCCTCGCCTTTTATTTTCCATTGAGGACGGTTCTGTGCTCTGCCACTGTCCAGAGCCCGCGCCCCACCGGCACCCCTCGTCCTCTGAACGCGCACCCGCCTTCTCCAACAGGCGCTGGAAGCCGGCCCCAAGGGAGAGGCGAGCGCTCACAGGCGCCTCCGCCACGGCTCTCCCTCCCGGAAGGACCTTCCGCACAGAACCACGGCGTCAGGTGGTTAGGCGCCAACGCCGGAAAGCCCCATGTTCTAGCCTAGTGAAGAAAAGGTTTGTCTGTCACCGAAGGACCACGAAGGAGGCGAGATGGCCAGTTGCTCTGGCACGTCAGCCGGACGCGGCGCCGCGTGCCCCCACGCCACACCACCCGCCCCCGTCCCAGCTCCAGGAGGTGGGCGCTGGGGCCCCCCACTTTACAAGTGAGGAGACGAGGGCACGGGGGGAAGGTGCTGTGCCGTGGCCGCGGGCAGGACGGAGCCTCGTCGGCAACTGCAGAGGCGAGGACCCCTCCTGCTGAGCGTCCAGCCGCTGCAGCCGTGAACACACCCGCACGACCCAACAGAAGCAGACAGCAGGAGGGCGGCTCACGGAGGAGAGGGACGGCCGCCGCCTGAGGAAGGAAGGAGGCTCCGAGAGCCCAGGACCGGCCCTGAGAGCAGGGAGGCCTTTGCATGCCACAGGTGGGCAGGCGCTCCCCACTGCGATGCGGGACGTCCTGCTTTTCTGAGTGGCGCTGGGCAGCGCCCGTCAGCTCATGAAGGCGCTCTGCCTTGTCCAGCAGCGCCAAGGGGGGCAGCCCCTTACGGCCAGCACCCCTCCCCTCTGACAGGCTCATCGGAGCACAGCCAGGCCCACGAGCTGCTCTCTGGCCCAGCGCACGAGCCTGGCCACAGGGGACCAGAAAAGCCCTGTGGATCCCCAGCGTCCAGGGCTGCAGCCTCCTCTCCCTGTGCCCCTGCACACCGCCCTCACCATCCTGCTCACTCCCCTCCCCATCCCTGCATGCTACACTCCTCTCCCCACCCTGCACACTTCCCTCCCCATCCCTGCACACTCCTCTCCCTGCCCCCTGCACACTCCTCTCCCCACCCTGCACACTCCTCTCTCGACTCTGAGCCCCACTATCTCTGCGCTTATTCTGGACAGCTGTGCTCACCGTGCAATTAAGCCCTTTCGTGATGAAACCCCAATTCTCAGTGCAAAGCTGAGAGCTCTGAAGAATCTCGAAATGTCAGATCACTAAAGAGCAGAGCAAATTACTGTTTGGTGGAACACGAAAACCTCTCAGGAGTCTGCCGCGAAGAGTCTTGCCGAGTGTCACACCCGCAGTGGCCGCGCCGGCCAAGTCGCTGAGACCCGGGCCAGAAGGGCCGGACCAGGACCTGCTTTTCACAGAGTGGCGTGTCAAGGAGCTGCTTGCTTGAGTGCAAAGCATTTCACAAAGAAAGCGAAACTTTAGCAGCACGAACCCACTCTCTGCCCCCTGGGTCGCTTCTCTCACCGACTTTCGCCCTGTCTGGCAGCCTATTTCATGCTTTAACTGACCGGACGGCTTCCGTCTTCTCCATCTTTCAGCGGCGCGGCTGGAGCAAGCGACGTTCACGGCCATAAGCAAGATGTTTGCTGTCGACTCTGACGTCCTGCTTCGCGCTTGCTTTTGGAGCTTTCTTTACAGTTTGCACTCTTTTCATCACGCGGACCCCGCTTCTCCGCTTTAGCTGTGTCCGCATGGTAAAGGCTGAGGCCGTGGTTTACGTTCTGCTGGAGTTTATCGAGAAGCCTTCCAAAGTATTTTAAACCTTTGTTCTTAATTACTGCAGTGGAAACACAACCCCCGGATGCGGGCCTGCTTCTGGGCGCTGAGGCCCCGGGCGCACCGAGAAGGGCCCAGGCAGGAGCCTGGGGAGTGCCGCGTCCCTGAAGCTCAAGCTCGGGTTGGGTGGTGCCTGCTCCGGCCTGCGTCTGGGCTCACAGGTATGGCTGACCCGGGGGGTTCTCCAGGCCTTCTGGCACCTTCCACACCGTTGCTTTAGTGGGCAAAGCCTGGCCAGGTTTCCCACCTGCCTCCATGGAGGCCCCTAGACCGCCCACCTCCACTTCCTGTGGGGCAGGGGCCTTTTCAGGTCTCTGCACGAGCACTTTAGGGGGACCAGGAGCAGCCACATCGGGAAGCAAGGGGCCACGCTCGATGCCAGACGCACCGCAAGGTCAGACACAAACGCCCCGGGCCAGTCCCAAGGGCTGTGACGTCGTCCAGTTCCCACGGGCCGGTGGGGCAGTCAGTGGGCGCACCCAGGGGAGCCCGCCCCACAGGCACGGGCTGGCGTCCCTCAGCTCGCTGCGGGCGGAGGCTGGCCGGCTGTGCCCGACGGGCCGTTATCTGTGTGTCTGTGCAGCGCAGCACAGGAGCGGGGCGCTGAGGGGGCGGGGCGGGGCAGCCGGGCGGCACCAGCAGGTGGGCGCGAGGAGGGCAGGGCCCGCGAGCACAGTGACCAGCACCGACTGCGCAGGCCAGGAGCCCCATCTCAGGGGACGCGCGCCCTCCTCTGGGACGCACCCCCCACCACCTCCCCTCTGCTGCTGGCCACGTTCTTCTCTGGTCCTCCCAGACGGCCCCTCGACATCCAAGCACTCTGCTCAACTTAGACTCCTGAGCTACGCATTCGCTCACTGTGCCTTTCTCTCTGCCAGCAACGGACCTTCGGGTAACTGGACCACTGCTCAGCCCCACCGAGGGGCCTCGTCCGCCGCTGAGGCAGGGCTGCAGCCCCAGGTTTCGGCGCCGTGTCAGGGAAGGTGGGTGTCCGAGGGCGTTCTTTCAGCGCCTCGCCCCCCAGGTTCAAGGCACCCCAGCACGAAGGTGTGGGTAAGACCAGAGTGACCAGCACAGAGGACGAGCTGTTGCCCCGCCCAGTCCAGCGTCTCCTCGTGCACTGCGTCCATGCCTGCCCCGGGCCCCGACAGTCACCCCGAAGGGTATACAGCACGAAATCCTACTCTCCCAAGAATCAGCAACGCTGAGAACGCACAAGAGACGGGGCTCTCCTGCAAGGCTCCTGGGCATTTCCTGGCGCCTGGGCGTTCCCCGCGTGGTCTGGACGGATAACCCTCAGCGGTTCTTCTAGGGAGGCCCGAGCCCCCCGGTGAAGGGGGTGCATGGCTGTTGCAAGGGGGCCCCCACCCCTGCAGCTTACCTCCTGCAGCTTCACCTCCTCGGGCTGGAGGATGTCCAGCACCCCGCTGCTCCGGATCTCGGGGAGATCCTGCCAGAGGTTAAACCTGGAGTGGGGGTTGCTGAGCAGGCAGATCTGGGGCAGAGCCTTCCTCACGGGCGGGCTGGCCGGCTCCTCCTCGTCCTCGTCCTCGTCCTCCTCCTCCTCTGGGGTCTCCTCACTGCCTGGCGACCCATCGACATTAGCCTGTATCTCCGCATCTTGCTTCCTCCTGGTTTCGATCTCTTGGAGTGTCGACTTATCTCGGTATTCCTGATACAGGAGCCCTGGAAGCAAACAGAGCGGCAGTGAAGAAAAGAAGATGTCAAGCAAAGGTCCTCCAGGCCGCCAGCTGAGGCCCTGCACCCTCGGAGGGCGTGCTCGGAGGGGCCGGCGTGTCTCGGCGCCGTGCCTCTGCCTCCCGAGCGAGAGCGCACGTGTGCGAGCATGAAGTGAGCCCCAGTGGGCTCAAGGCCTGGGCACACACACGCCGCGTCCAGACCACCTGGCAAGCCCCGGGAGCCCAGAACTTGACGCAGCCGAAACCAAGCGCTGCCCCCGCCCCAAGGCCTCCCGGAGCCCCCAGAGCTTGAAGCGCGTCCACGTCGAAACGCACAGACTGCGGAGTAAGAGCAGTTGTCAGCGTGGCCGTTACAGGAAGCTCCGTTTCACCTGAAGTGGAAAGGGTCCGGCTGACCTGCTGATGAGCTAAGGCGGGACAGCTGTGGGCTGAAAGCTTCAGGGAACATCTGCTAATTCTCAAGGCCACACGCCCTGACTCGTGCACCCCAATGGCTGCACCCCTGGCTTGGTCAGTGCGTGCACTGCGACCTGGTGCTCGGGCCTCGTTCTCAAGGGCCATCGCGGACCCACTGCCACGGCCCACCGGCGAGAAGAGCAAGCTCCCCCTGCTCTCCGAGGGCCACGCGGTTCCCCGACGGGGTCTCTGCCACCACGCGCCAGGCCAGCGCCCCCAAGGAAGCGTCCCTTTCTTGCTCTCACGGTTCATAGTCCTGGTCGTCCTCTCCCGGCGGCTGGGCTTGGAGCGACGCGCCCGGAGTCTCCAGAGAGGCCAGGGAAGTGGCGGGCAGCACACAGGCAGCGCCCCCACTGGGCACGGCACCCTGCTGTCCCAGCCCCAGGCGGGCTGGTCTCCCGAGAGCCCCAGGGGCCGGGGCTCCTGGCTGGGCTGGGGGGAGGGCGCTGGACTCCAGGGCCCGTCCATCTGCTGCGCCATGGAGGCTGCCGGCCCCACGGGCAGGGGGAGGCCCGGAGTCCTCAGACGAGCAGCCCCGTCTGTCCTGGAGGACGGTGGGAGGAGACGTGATGGTGCCAATTCTCCAGGTGGACGCCTGAGCGGGAGCAGGGAATGCGGGGGAGAAGACCGGCCCGGTGGTGACCGGCGCTGGGTCGCGAGTGATGCCAGGGACGTGGGGTGGGAGGGGGGGTCCAGGCACACCTGGAGGGCACCTGGAGAGGCCAGTGGGCGGTGGGACCCTGGTGCGGAGACTGTCCAGGGCCCCTGGGTGTCTAGCGAACAGAGATACTTTCTCCAGGGAAGGTCTACATGGGAGAACGGGACACTTGGAAGCGCCTTCTCTGACAGTGCAGCGCAGAGGTCAGCCGTGACTCCTTGGTAACCCATTCACCACAACTAGCAGCTAACAAAGGAAGGCGAGTTGCTTTGAAATCCCGCCTGTGACGGGATAAACTCATAAACAGGAGCCCGGTATGTGAGCTGGGGGCTATACTACTTGTCTTCCCACGCTCATAACGCTGCACCGGAAAGGCTTCGGGGTAGTTGTAACAACTAAAGATTTTCCTCCAGTGTGACAATCCAGCAGACTGTTGCATGGAGCTACTCAGACAGGGAGCGAAAAGGGAAACAAGCTACACTGACCTTCCCACTCAGCTGCGGGCACCTGAGAAAACGGGACTGCGACAGCGAACCCATCATTTGCTTTCAAGACTGGAAGAAGTCCGTCTGGGCTCACCTCTGAGGCTCTGGCTGGCCTCCCACAGAGAAGGTGCGCCCATATCTGCGGACTTGAGCCAATGCAATTTCCAAGCTTCACGAAAGGGTTTGATTTGCTCTATTCTGAAGGTTCAAAACTATTGTAGTGATGCCACAGTTGCAAACCTGGGTAAGTGCTATCGCCCTCATCCCACTGTGCTGTGCGCTCTCTCGTATGCCGAAAGAAGACAGAAATGCCAGCTTGTGGGTAGCTGGGTCCGAGGCGATTACTTCTGAGACATCCTTGGCTGTCCTTCCTCTGTCTCCTCATACCTTGTCTTCCCAGGCGACGGGGGAAGGGTTTGGTTTGGGTGCTGACCCGTCCTGTTTTGGAGAGTGGGTGAAAGTTGGCTGGTCCAGACCTTCCATGACTGCTCCCTTCCCAATGCTGCTTAGATTTGGGCAGGTACTACAGCCTGGGTGAGGCCAGGAGGGGCGCACTGTGAGTGTCTTCGAAAGGCTGTCCCTTCCCCACAGACCTTGACGATAGACGGTCCTTTCTGTTTTTCCGCATGACTGCTTGAGGGTGTGATGCTGGAGCTGTGGCAGCCATTCTGTGGCAGACGCCAAACGCTGAGGATGGTCGAGGGAAAGGACCTGGGTCGCTCTGGTTTTCTTCCTGTACATTCATGACTTGCAGCTAAAGATTCCCAATACGAGTAATCTCCAAATTGTCTTAAAACAGGCTGCTTTTTGAAATATTTAGAGTATGAAGTCAAGCACCAGGTTTCCTGCACTTATTACGATTACCAAGAGTTACCTGACACATCATGTAACCATTTTTCACACTGTTTATTTTCATTAGTCTTAAAATTCAGATTACACGTAATAAAAACAGAGTAACTACCTGAAGAATTACATATTATCATATTAAATTTCTGTACTTGTCCGACTGCCAATCTATCATGTGTTCCTATTTTACATTTTGTGCATTCAGTAAGCACAATTCAACATGAAGTTAATTTTCCCTGTAAAATATTGCACCTGGCTTATACCCTCGCAGACTTAGAAGACTCCATTCCTCTCTCTCTTAGTCAGAACCATCTACACCAGCTTGGCTGTACTGCCCTGAAGGAGGAGGCTCCCAGGCCCTCTTGCCAAAGCCCCGGAGTTAGTGATTTCTGAAGACTCATTTTTTTTAATGCTTCGAACAGAAACTTCTAAAAGGTCAGGGAATTCACTTGCTTTTCAGTGAGCGCCTTCTACATGTCAAGCATACGTGAGGTGCAGAGACAGCAGCACACACATACGCAGACTCCCTTACCCCCATCACAGGCTCTCAGGGCCAGGCCGGCTTCGGCCGGGCTCCCCGTAGAGCTCAAGAGTGGTCCAAAGAGCCACCTACTCACAGCACCTCCTCCCCTCTCAAAGCCACAGCGCCTGCGAGCCTGCGTCCTTTCTGTCTGGCAGCAGTTCGCAGAGCAAGAAGCAAGCAGGCCGCTGTAGGAGTCTGCCTCACAGGGCGGCCCGTGGGAGGCGGGAGACCGGCTGCTACTCTGTGCCGTCACTGGCCACCCCTGTGACCGCTCACCACTGGGCAGCAGATGCCACCGGGCCGCTGTGGGACAGGACTCCGCCTCTGCCCACTGTTTGCAAACGGGGAGGGGAGGACCAGGGAGGAGCAGACATGCGCTCTCGCCCAGGGGTCAGGGCTGCGTGGCTCCCAGCTGGGAGGCTGCAAATGACCCAACTGACCCAACAGGTCAGCTGCCTCAGGGAGAGGGGTCTCCCCGCAGGCCCTTATGGCCAACCTGGCATCCTAGCAAACCCACAAATGGCGAGCACCCTCCCCTGCGCGGCATCTCCCTCCTGCTCAAGGCACTGGCGTTTGCCAAGGAGGGTCCATTCAGGAGGATGGACATCAAGTTGTCCAACTCGGCAGAGGTGGCGCAGGGTGGGAGAAAGGGTTTCCTGCAGCCTTAGCGCTCACACTATCCCCCTTCCCATTTTCCCAGCAAAGGGAAAGGCACCGGTCCCCTGAGGCTGACATGCCTGGGACCCAGCCAGAACGAAATCCAGAGTCTGCGGGAGCCTGCGGCGCTCCGCCCCCTCAGCCCCAAGCGGGCTCAGCTCCTCGCTGGTCCGCTTGGAAAAACCCCTGCGAGGGAAGCGTGGGCTGAGGTCTTCCGAGTGCGGGCCTGGGGTGGGGGGAGGTGTTGCCCCGGCTCCGGGGACGTCCCAGGTCTGCGGAGCAGCTGGGACAGGCGGCTTCAAGGACATTTGTCTAGGTCTCCCCAGGCCAGAACGCCTGGAACCTCTCAACCCACCTGCCCCACCCTCCGTTCCCAGGACAGGGCTGATGTCATCAGCAACTTTGACTTTGAAAGGCAAGTGCTTCCTCTCCGCCCACTCTGCATCGCAGCAGCCCCCGCCAGGGCCCCCGGGGAGGTAGGTGGGAGGGGCCAGGCTTCCCTTCCAGACCCAGGGGCCTCCACCCGTCCTCCCACCTCGCCCTAGCCCTGCCCCGAGCCAGTCAGCACTGCCTCGTTTCTGAGTCCACCCCCTCAGCCTGGTTTTCTCCCGGCGCTCCCCATTTCAGGCTCCCCACTCTTCAGCTTCAAGGCTACACTCCCAGCGGCCGGTCAGGTGTTGCCAGGCCCCTCCAGGTTGGGGTCTCCTCCTCCTGCAAGCACCTCACCACGTCTCTGGCAGAAGTGACTAAGGAAGATCTGGAGATCCCCACCCCGGGCAAGGGCAGGGCGCAGACGGGGGAGCCAGCAGGTGGGAAAAGCCCCCGTCCCCTGCACTGCTACGATGTGGCAGCTTCGCTCCTGGAACCATTTAGAAACAACTGTGTCAAAAACGTTCCTTAGCCACGTCACACACATTTGCTCACTGAAATGCGCCTCGGGAGCAGGGGAACGTCGGGGTCCACCAGCCCCACGGTTTCCAAACGAACCCCGCGGCCGGACACCCACCTATTTGTTCAATGAGGTTTCTCCAGGAGTCGGCGGGAATGGGGTGGATCATCTGCAGGGCCTCGGTGAGCGTGGTGGGGCTGTCGGCCAGCGCCGGGCACTCCTCGGGCGTGGCCCCATTTCCCGGGGTGGAGGACGACTCGCTGTCAACACGGGGAGGGGCGGGGCCGGTTATTTTTAAGCGCGACACACCTTGGCCGGCTCGCCCGAGGCGTCCGCAGCGGCTCCAGCCAGCTGGATCCCGCTCGGACCGTCCCGCCGACGCCGCCCCGCCCGGCCGGCCCCACAGACCCGCCTGTCACCGCACCAGGGCGCGCCCGGTGACTCACCCACACGGCCCCCCAAGCCTCGGTGTTTTCGGAGCTCGCGGGCAGGCGGCGGAAACTTGGCGCGCCCGGCCAGCTCCGCGGCGCCGACCGGCCGCCCCGACGGCCGGCCCCAGGAGGCTCGCGGTGCCCGGCGGGGTCACGCCACAGGCCCGGCCCGAGCCCGCCCGCGCCGAGCCGCGCGGAGCGGGCACCCCGAGGCCGCGGCCGAGCGCCCGGGAGACGGCGCGGGGGGCGGCCCCGGCAGGGTCCGGGCGGGGGCTCGGGGGGAGGGTCCGGGGGTCCGGGCGGGGCCCGGGGGGGCCGCTCCTCTCCCGCCCCAACCCTCCGAGGGCCGCGGGGGCGGCGGGCGCGGCGGGCGCCGCGGGCGCGGGGTGGGCGCCGGCCGCGGGGTCCGCCCGGGCGCGCGGGTGCGACGGCCGTTGCCCTCACCTGCCGGGCAGGTGTCCCGCCGCCGAGTCGCGCGCGTCGCTCTCCGAGGTGGAGCTGTCGTGGTCCACGGCGCAGGCGGCGCTGAAGGCGGCGGCCAGCAGCTCCATGGGGCCGGCGGCCGGGCGGGCGGGCGCGGGCGGCGGGGGCGGCGGGACCGGCGGGGGCCGGGACCGGGCGGGGGGCGACGAGAGGGCTCGCGAGCGGGTCGCAGCGCGCGGCTGGAGCCGGAGCTGCCGCCGCCGCCGCCGCTGCCGAGGGCTCCCGCGGGCGGGCGGGCGCGCGCCGGAGGCTCCGGGTTGCCACGGCAACGGAGGCGGGAGGGGCGCGCGCGGCGGGGGCGAGGCTGGGCGGCCGCGGGCGGCGGAGCCTGGGCGGGGCGCGACCCGGACCTCCCGCGAGGCCAGCGCCCCCGGCCTGCGTGGCGGCCGCGCCCCCCCGGAGCGGGCGGGGGCGCGGGGGTGCGGGGTGGGGGCCAGCGAGCTGCGCCCGCGCTTCCCGCCCCTCGGCCGTCCGGCCGGCCCCCCGCGCCGCCCCGCGGACTTGCAGCTCCGGCGCCGCGGCCCCCTGCCCGCGCGCCCTCGAGCCGCGCTCTCCTTGGCCGGCTGACCGTGCAGCCGGCGGCCTGGGCCGCCCTCCCCTCTGCCCCCAGCCGGCCCAGACGCGCCCGGGTCGCAGCCCGGGGAGCGCGTATTCGCGAGAGGCGCCGCGGTCGGGAGCGGGTGCGAGGCGGAGCCCCCCTGGCTAGCTGAGGGGGAGCTTGAGAAACGCGGTGCCCCCAAACATCCAGCCGCCGTCCCTCGCCTCCCACGCCTCTTGGCATCTGCACGGTGACCGGTGACCCAGACGGCGCGGAAGCGGGGACTGGCGCCCAGCGGAGGGCGAATGACCCGGCGGGTCGCGGAGGTCTGGAGGGATTCTCATCCGCAAACAGCGGGCCCGGGCCGCTCACTCCCTTTTGTGGCGCTGCCTGGTGCCCATGGTCCGTGCGCGGCCAGGGCCAGCCCTGTGGCCATGGTCCCCAGGACGCTTGTGGGTGGGGAGCGGAGTGCAGAGCAAAACGGAAAGCTGCTCATCCCCTGCCCGCCCGCTTGCCCACGGAGCGTTAGTTAAACTAGCGAAGTCTCAGGTTCAGGGGTGCAGCACTGCTGGGGGCAGGGTTGAGTTACCCCTCCTAGAAGACAGGCTTTACTGGACGCTGCCAGCCAGCCCTGACCGTGGCAGCCTGGTAAAGGGAGAGTTGGCAGGGAAAGGAAAGAAAGGAGCTTAGGAGGTGGGCGCTCCCCTCCCAGGGAGTACCCCGTGCTGCCTGCCCATGCCCCCCAGCTTTGAGTGCAGGAAAGGCCTCCCAGGTGGGCTGAGATCAGCCCCACCTGGCTGTAGTCCCCTGAGGAGGCGGAATAGACTGATCTGCCCCATGCCCTGCAGGCTTCAGCGCACCTGTGGGACTGGCTCTCCCTGCCGGACATTGCACATCGTCTTCAGGTTGGCCCCCTCTCTCGCCTTCTGCCTGCTTCTGCAGCTGGCCACCTCACCGTGGCAACTCCAGCACACACACATCTCTGCACCAGATCGTGAGAACCAGCGGCCACCTCCCCTGAGCTCCCGGCACCCCACTCATCAGTGCCTTGCTGAGCCCTGCATCACCGGAGTCCTTCAAAGCAGCCCCCTCTCCCTGCCTTATCTAGATCTCTCCCCAGTCCGTCCTTCTCTCTGCCCCTCTAAACTGTGAATCTGCTTTTGTCCCTCCCGGCTAAAACCTCCTGGTTGGAGTTCTGTCCTCCGGCACTGGAAGTGGCTCCTCCCTGGGCCCAGCCCTTGCTGCCATCCTCAGGGCCACTGCCCTTCGTGATTCTTTTCAGGCTTTGCTTTCACCATGCATTCTCCCAGGCGCTAGGTTTTGCAAGTACCGTTCCCTTCACTGGGGCTCTGACCCCCTGGCAAAGTCTTCTTCCAGTTGGAGGGTGGATGAAGCACCCCCCAGACCTTGCCCCAGTAGAAGCAACAGGATTGCCTGAGCCCAAAAGTCCCAGTGAGATGGGACCGCCCTTCCGCCAAGCCATGGGTTCCCCTTGCACCTCACTCCATCCTTGCTGGCCGAGGAAGTGCACTGTGGGCTGGTGTCACCAGCCCCCGATGGACCAGCGCTAAGTGGAGGCTGTTCTTTCCACATGTTGCTGCCCCAAGGGGAAAAGATTTTTTTTTTAATCAGAAAATAGTCAAGTGAAATTACAAATATTGAGATAAAGATAAAAAACCTTCCAGTTGAAAAATAAGCTAAAAATATCCACCTAATTATAAAATCAGTTTAGAGGATCACTGAGTTCTGAGGACATATAACCTTAAACCAAAGCCCCATGCTCTATTTTCTGTCATCTTTAGGGTTTATTAGGCAAACAATCATTAAAATCTCCACACAGTCAACATTTTGCTCAGGATCATTCACAAAATAAAGTACGGATCAATATTTTAAATACTTGTACCTAGCTAGCACACAGTAGGCATTCACATGTATTAAGGAACTGATGATGTGTTTTAAGAAATAGCTATGTTATATGCATTATCTAAAGATTGTATATGTCTTTTTTTTAGTTTGTAAATGGTGAACACTAGAAACAAAGTGAATTCTTATTTATGTAGTAGCCTCAGGCTTCAGAAATCCTTTTTATGTTTAAAGAACGTTATTTTATTCTGCTTGAAACAGAAGAAAGTTTAGAAATAATCTAGTACAACACTTTCATAGAAAAACAAGCAGATCAGAGGGTAGACATGCCAAGCCCAGACCACACTGCTGGCTCGTGGCAGGTTTTGGAAGTATGCGCTTTAAGGCTGGACCACGTTGTGTGGGATGGAGAGCTGCGCATTTATACACTTATTCTAAGTATTTTTAAGGTCACAAGATCTGGCACCAGACTAGCAAATGTGAAAACTCATTTGTATTAGATCTAGTAGGAAAATGACTTGGATTTTTTCTTTTTAGTGAGGCGATACCCTGCTAGAAACAGGTGCTTGGTCACTTTTTAAAACTGTAGCTTTTAACTTAAATACATAGTAGTTTATTTTGTCACTTCCAGAAAGATTTTTTTTGGTTGCTTTGAAAATCAACAAATTTAAACCACTTTGCTGGCACCAGCAGTGCCTCAAGGGATACACGAACCCCCCAAACTGAATGGAGCCCTCTCTACAGCACCAAGATACCCCCAAATCTATACTCGATAGAGGAACATCTTTCTCCATAAGGAGATTTCCAGAAGTGGATTGCTCTGTCGGTGGTTGGAAGTATTCTACTGGTGACGTGTGGAAGTGTTCTACTTCCCTTTTATTATGAAGATAAATCACAAATGTGCAAGTATAATATGTTATGGAAATACACTAAAAACAAAATCAGCGTAGCCTGTGTTGCACGGACTCCTGGAGAGGTTGGGGATGATCAAGAGTCACAAGACTTGAGTCTGGCGAGGGTGGGCCTTGCTGTGACTTAAACAAGGCGACTACATCTGTAGCTTAACTCTGACGTACATCTGTAGCTTTGACTGCACTGAACTGTAACTGAGCGTACCAGCTTTCTGTGAGGCTGGTCGTGGAGACTCCCCCCACTCAGAGGTGAAGTAGTCTTAGGACTGTCTCCTAACTCCAAAGCCTGATTTAGAATACAGCAGCTTCGTGCCACGAACAGGCTTCCTTCCCGTGATCTCCTTTTCTCTCTCTCAGTTTTCCCTCATCACAGCTGCCTGGTTTGGTCTCCTCAGACGCACCTAACCCCACACATCTGTTCTCTTTCGTGGCTCCTCAGTCCCCTGCTGGTCACTGTTCCTGATGGAGCTGGTGCCCAGGTGCGGGTGGGGTCACCTGAGCAGTCTCGTGGCCCTGCTCTTTGCTGGAGCCCCGTCCTCTTACTGTGGCACATGTGGCTTCTCTCCCCAGTGGACTTGCACTTTGGGGGGCTGATGTTGCACCCCCAGCATCCAGCACACCCAGGACCCATCAGGACACAGCTGCTGAATAAATAAGTATGGGAGCCGGGGAGCTCACTTGGCTCTGTCCTTGGTTTCTGTCTCCCGCCCCGAGTTCTTGAGGGTACAAGAACATTTCCCTGGTGCTAAGTTTGCCCTTCTTTGGATGACGTTTCTTTGAATGGCCTCTTTGGCAGCTACCAGGCCTCTGAGGTTAGTGCCCCCAGCTTGGGGAAGGTAGCCCTGAGCCAGGACGGTGAGTCAGGACCCCGTTAAAACTGGACGCTTTGGTGACGTGAGGAGGGCGCTGTTGTGTTAGGCTTTCCCACGTGCTTGCCACTGCGGCCAGTTCTAGCTCTGGGTAACCAGGGGAAGTCCAGGGGGTGAAGAGCCGCTCGCAAACCTGTCTGGGTGGCGCGCTCTGCGGGCGCGGGCTGCTCTCAGTGGCTGGGAAGCGGGCAGCCAGGCCTTTTGGCTGCTTGGTGCACTCTCAAATCACTGAAGATTTGATGACGCTAAGCCGAACACAGCGTTTTGAGAATGAAAACACGTGCCCAAGCTTTGCCCACTTCCAGGCCCACGAGGCGGCCGCGACGGCGCTGCGGGCTCAGAGGTGCTGGGTTCCCAGAGCGTCTGGGCTCTCCCTGCGTCCTCAGACCCCGGGGCAGGGCCCGCGTCTCCGACTATGAGCCGCAGACAGCCGTGTGAGCTCGGTGGAGACGAGGCTCCCCAAGACAGGTCACGGTTACGTAAGACAAGCCTGGTGCTCTGAGACTGCGGAAGCAGGAGGGGCCGTTGGCTTCCCTGGAATATTCCTAGTGGGGAGCCCCGACGGCCTGTGCTGTGGGCATGTCGCGGTCCTGACAGCAGAGGGTCGGGAAAAGCACGTTATTTCTAAGACATGTTGAAGATGAAATTTGGGGTAAATAAAGTTTAGAGCTGCCTAGGTACCTGTACTTAACATTATGTTTGGCCACCAGGGCTTAGACACTCTAGATGAGAACTCAAAGTCCAAAGGAATTAATAACCCACCTGCTGACACTACTATTTATTCATTTAAAACCACCTGATAAACTATATCGTTAGATCTAATTTAGTCCTATATTATTGAGAGCACTGTGTAAACTATGGTGTGCTCAACAGACAGAAAACATTACTACCTTCTCTACTCTACTCCTTTGGCTTTTATTGTTAAGGAAGCCACAGATTACACTCAAATACACTCACGACTGAAGCGGAGAATACATGGCTTTAACCACTAGCCAGATGCAGCAAGACTATAAACGGTATGAGATGAGAAAGAAAAAGATGATATCCATTTATAAACAGGGTAGGATTGAAGGGAGAGCATGTGGTTAACAAAATTAATAACTTGAAATCGGGTATACATTGTCTTTTGAAAATTGTAAATCCCTGGTAGTAGGCGCTACAGTACACTTTCATTTCCTGTCTAAACAACCACCTCACCCTTCATGCCTACTAGAAAGAATGTTTTCGAGGGAGTCCCAGGGCTACGTGTTCAAGGTTGCAAGAGTCTTATTAGAAGACCAACGTGCATTTGGTAGCTACGGGTCACTTTCCGTGAGCGGCTGGGACAGGAGCTAGGTGCCCGCTGCCCGTCATCATTTTGATGCAGATGCTGCTCTTGCCAGGGGTTCAGAGCTTTTAACTAGTATGGATGTATATTTTTAAAGATTTATTTTTTTATGCACACAAGAAGTGGGGTACAGCCAGAGGTGGTGGTGAGCGGACTCACCAGAGACAGAGTGGGGAGCAGAACAGGTGGATCTGCTGAAATACACTGAGAGAGGAGCAGTGGGGAGACAGGAGAGGTCTGCTGTTCCCTGTGAGTCCCTCCCTGGTCGTGCTGCAGTGGCTACAGCTGCTTTGTAGTGTGGTGCTTAACCCCTCGCGCCACCAGGGAGACCCCTAGTATGTATATTTCAATTTTGAAGACTCTCCTTGGGCAATGGCGGCTGTGGCACAGAGTGAGCAAGAACAAGCGGAGGTGACTCGAAGAGAAAGCACGGCCTTTCAAAACACCCCAGAAATGCAGCAGGCAGGAGTTTTCTCGATGCACAGCGGGGAGCGGAGACTGTCACTTGCTTCTGGGGTGGGAGGGTGAATTGATTCGACCTTCTGGAGGGACTCACAGCCATGTTACAGGCTGCAGACGTTCCTAGAGTCTTCTAGGAATATATCTGGAAGGAACAGCTGAGGATCCGTGGGAGACAGTTAGCTGGTTTATGACAATGTTCCTTACAGCAGTGAAAGTTTTGGAACCACCTGAATGTCCAGCAACAGGAGACTGATGTCGCAAATCAGGACGTGTCTCTAGCAGTGTCATTAAAAGGAATTTAGGAAATATTTAGTCATCTGGAAACGTGTCCATGATGTATGAAATGGAAGAGCAAATTTCCGAGCTGGAGGGGAGAGGCTCTCGTTTTGCTCGCAAATAGACTGATTTATGGGATTGGAAACACCGTATCTATTTGGAGAAGGACAGAAAGCGATCGCCAAGAGCACCCACAGCGCTTGGAGTTGATCGGTTAGGTTGAGAGGGAATTTTCCTCTCGTTACACATATGTGTTTCAAATTTTTTTTACAATAAATGTGTCACTTATGTAATAAGGGAAAAAAGTTACTGTAAAAAACATCACCCCTTTAAAGTGCATCAATTTACAGCATGGGTTGAAAGTCTTCACATAACCCTAGGGATCTTGATGAGTTTGACAAAAGGGGGCTGAGCTGTTTTCTATTCTCTAGATTTACCTAGGAAAAAAACACCTCTAGTCATTACATAAAACTGCCTTTTAAAAGCTCTTCAGTTTCCAAAGAATCACGAATTCAAATTTTGCAGATTAATTCCTGGCCTCTCTAAAATTAAAGCACTTACCTGATATTTTAATCTGCCTGGATATAAAAATAGACTCTTTTCCAGCAATTCCCCTTTTCCATCTATAAATCCACAAACACGACTTCTGACCAGAGTGCCTCTTCCCTTTCAGTGGAATGCATGGTCCCATCAGGGGGATCATCGCAGAAGCTGCTGCCTCCCATCAAAACTTGGTGTCCTAAAACCACAAGCCCTTCCCTGCCCTCCTGGGTGACTCCGATGCCACCTCCTCCAGGAAGACCACCTGCCAGCCCATCTTAGAGCAGGCTGGGTCTCCACTCTTGGAACCTCCTAGAGCCCTTCACTGGGGTTTCTCTGGAGGCTTGATCATTTTCTTTTGGAGTATCACTTCTCTGTCCTAATGGGCTGTGCACGGAGACAGGACTCAGCTGGGTGGATGTCACTCCCCCAGAGCCCCCCCTGCTGTGCTGGCGAAGACCTTGTACCGCCACATGGGGGCTCAAGGCCTATGGCAGTGACGCTATAATTTGGAGGTTCAGCAGCACACAGACCTTTGGGTTTCATGCCAGTGCTGCTGCCTGTAACTTACAGGCCTATAGACTCCCACCAGGCCTTTTCCTTTCACCTCCTGAACACAAATCTCTCTCTCCTTGCTGCCCCTTAAACCCCAGTGCTCGCTTCCTTAGCAAAAGCACCATTCTTCCTGGGGAATCAGTTTACGAAGACGTGAGCTATCACTTTTGTTTCCTTGCCTCAGCGCTGCTCTCCCCTCCCTTAGCTGACCAACTGAGGTTTCTTTTCCTAATTTAAAACCCAAGTCTCATTTTTTCCATGCAGTGAAAATTGCATGCTAAATCACTGCTATTTCTAAAATGTTGCTCAGCCCCGGGGTAGCTTCTATTTGTCATGGAGTCAGCGGGCTCGCTGTCAGGCGCAGGGTGAAGAGATGGCCCTTAATCAATCTCTCTTTTCTTCCTAGCTGCAAGCTGCTTCTGTAGGGGTCTCAGAGGAGGGTCTTAAGCTTGCCAGAAATAGGTCCTCCCATTTGAAATTAGCACTTGTTCTTAAAAAGGAAAGCGACTCTAACCTGTCATCAGTTGAGTGTTTTCTCCAAGAAGTGACAGATTCTTACCAGGAGAGAGGAAAACCTTCTCATACAGTGAGTCAGAGAAACGGCAGAACAAAATGGAAAAATTCCTCCCCTGGCTAACACCTAGCAGCACACGCGGTCTGTCCCCTTCCTACCCTGCGACCCTCAGCTCTGGCGCTTCCTGAGCTGTGCCTCCCCACCCACTGGGCCTTGGAGATGGAGCTAAATATTCTCCGTTGAAAGGCAAACCTTCAGGGGAAACTGGCACTCATCTACTTTGCCAATGGAAGAATAAAATTCTCCAGCTCCAGCTGGACGGGAGTTTGGCCACAACTAACAAAACTCACCTGCAGAATGTGCCTGTCCTCCACCCCCAGTCAGGTGTTGGAATCCTGACCCCCTAGGCCATGCTGTTAGGAGCTGGCTTTGGGGAGGGGATTAGCTCACAGGTGGGGCCTCTTGAATGGGACTGGCACCTTCTGAAAGAGACCCAAAGACCTCTGGACTGCGAACCAAGAGGCAGGTTCTGAGCAGACATACTTGCCCACCTCCAAACATGTGAGTACACAGTTGTTTCTAGCCGTGTCTATGGTATTCTGCAGCCCCAAGGGGCCAAGACAACAGGCATTTACCCTTTGACCTAGCAAATGCATTTCTAAGCATTTACCCTCGAAATACGATACACACGGGCCACTCACCGTGGCATTATTTTTGATAGCAGGATATATTTGATAGCAGGGCATTGGAGACAACAAGGTGTCCGTTCAAAAGGGACGGGTTGAATACACCCCACATATCATCCTGGGCCCCGTGGCAGTGTCTGGTCAATCACAGAAGGTGTGTCGCAGGTGTGCCCAGGTAGTAGGCTGTAGGTTTGCGTAAGTGCACCAGATGAAGTCCGCACAGAAACGAGATCACCTAAAGACACATTTCCAAGTCTGCATCACAGCCACCGGCAGCGATGGAGTACAATGCAGCATAGAAGTGAGAGCGAGGAAGACACGAGAATGAGGAAGGCAGGTGTGCACGTGTAGGTGCGCTCCCGTGTCACATGACAGAAGTGAGACAGAAGGAGCGCATGCCACCTGCACACCTACTTCTTTATCCCCCTCAAAAAGAAGTGCAGGCTCTTTACAATAGGTAAGACCTGGAAACAACCTAAATGCCCAAAAACAGATGAGTGGATCGGGAAGCTGTGGTACATAAACACGATGGAATAATACTCAGCAATCAGAAATGAAAAACTAGACTCATTCATAGGAACATGGATGGATCTGGAGGGGATTATGCTCAGCGAAGTAAGAAGGCAAAAGAAAAATTCCAGATGGTTCCTCCCTTAGGAGGAACATAAGGGAACCAAATAAGGATCAAGGAAAGGAATAAGAACAATAATAATAACAATAACAGCAATAAAGACACAAAAACCAAAAATGAAAGACAAAGACAAACTGGGGACACTTGGTAGGGAGGGGAGAGGGGAAGGGTGGAGGGCAGATGGGAGCATGGGGTACTGAGGTGATGGTGCACTGGTGATATGGTGATGGGGAATACATGGGGATTACAATTGATGTCAAATATATGTAAATTTTAAAAAGTTTATATTAAAAACAAACAAACAGGAAAAGCTATTTTCTTTGGAGAAAAAAAAAAAGAGGTTTGGGAAGGGAGAAAGAGAGACCGGTAAACACGGTTACTTCGCAACCTGGGGCGGAGGGTAAGACCTCCACTCTCTGCACCTCCTTAGCTGACTTTGTTTTATAAATCACGTTTTCGAGTAATAAAAGAAATCTGAAAATATGGCAAAACCCAAACCCTAGAAACTCTTGAAAATAAATGAAGAGAAACAAAACTAAGTCATCTGAGCGGGAGGCGGCGACGCGAGCCCAGCCGTGTCCTGCCTGTGGGCATCTGACCCGGTCCAGCCTCCGACCCAACTCCCTGTTGGAAGGACACGCGGAGTAAAGGAGCGAGTCCAGGCATGACAGAGGGAAGCATCAGGGCGTCACCGGCGTCCTGCAGGACTGAGCCTGGGCCTCAGAAAGCCAGTCCCGCCGAGAAAAGGGGGAGACGCTTCTGGATTATAGGCTTCTGGAGGGGGCAAACCAACCAGTCCCGGGCCTGCAATGTGATCAGATCTTGGCTCACAAATCCCAGCTGCCAGAGCACCAGGGCCCGCAGGCAGCGTCCCTCGACCGTGCACGGGGGCGCCCAGGTGGCTGCAGATGACCCTCGCTCGTCCACGCCAAGAGCTCCCGCTGTGTGCTGGCCATGGCTGCGTGAGGACGCTGCGATCTGGCTTTCGTCTGGAATGGGGGGTGGCGGGGTCACAGATGCTGACAGGCAGGGTGTTCGTATTCTCAGTCTGGGCTGCGGGTGGGTGGGACTTCTCTGCAGGCGTCTTTCGGCTTTCTCTTTCTTAACCCCACCAGTGCCAAGCCCAAGGTGCACCGTCCGCGGCACTGGGGTGAGCGGCACTCAGATCGGTGTCTTGTCTGACTTCCGATTACCGTTTTTTTTAAAGAGCTATTTATTTATGCACACAAGAACCGGCTTACAGGCCAGAGTCACAGGAGGTGAGAGGATCCACCAGAGACAGAGCAGGGAGCAGAACAGGCAGACCCACTGAAACACACTGCTGAGGGGAGCAGCAGGGAGGCAGGAGAGGTCTGATGCGCCTGTGGGTCCCCTCCCTGGCCGGGGATCGAACTGGCAATGCTGTGAACTCATGCTGCTGTGCCGCGGATGCTTTACAGCGCGGCGCTCAACCCGCTGCGCCATCAGCGAGGCCCGACTTCCGATTACCCTTTCACATGTGCGGCTGCTGGCTGCAGCTTCAGTGGCCTTTCTGGGGGCAACTAAGTGTCCCCAGACAGAGGATCTGCCCCCCTGAGCCACTGGGCCCGGAGAGGGAAGGGCTGATGTGCCCACCATGACGCCCCTTCTGAGAAGCGATCACCAGGTCTGGCCCCTCTGGGGAGAGGGAGGGTCACTGGCCATCTTGGAAGTGGGTCACCACATCCCTCCTGCTTGGCGGAGAAGTTCTGAGGACAGCCAGCATGAGACAGACGGGTCCAGGAAGGACAAGGCCCCTTTCTGAGAGGGACCGTCCCTGGGGTGTCCTCCCTGGCTGTGGGAGGTGCCCCCCATGCAGCCGCCAGCCAGCGGTGCTCACCCCTTCCTGCCTCATGCTCCTCCTGCACGCGCGTCGGTCCGCGGCCTGCACCTGAGCGGTTCCAGCTCCTCCTCGGCCGGAGGTGCGAGCATTGCCCCTCCCTGCGGCCCGCAGAGCCTCTCGGCAGACCCTGACTTCGCAGCCTGGGAAGACCTGACTCCTGGCGTTAAACTCGGTCAAAATAAACTCAGTCAAAATAGCGCGGGCTGTTGTCCTGCAGTGGGGTTCTGATTTGGAGGTTTCTGGTTGCCAGACTGGCTGCTTCAGCGTCAGGAGCCGGCGGCGCCCATTCCCGGGGTCAGAGAGCAGCGGGGAGGACTCGGCTCAGCGACCCCGCGGCGCGGTGGGCCGGTCTAGGGCGCAGTGGGAGGCCAGCGCACACCCCTTGCCCTCGCCTGGCCGGCCACGCCGCCCCACGCCTCCAGTCGGGACAGGCGCTGTGGGTTAACTAGGAGACAGCGGTCCCTGCACAGACACGTGCTCAGAATTTTGAGTGGACACATCTCCAAGGGCACAGGATGCCCTGAGCGACCGGCCTGCTCAGTGACCAGTAGAAGGGGCAGCAGAATCCTCAGCGTCCCTGCCCCTCCCCCAGGGGCCTTTCCAGAGCACCTTGCCTAAAAGAGCATCTTCCCCTGGACACCGGGCCTTCTTGGAACAGGACTGAGGGGTTGGGGTCTGGAAACCCTACACAAGATGCACTAGGGCCACGCAACTGGGCTCGCCAGCGGGCCCCTGGACTGTGGGCCTCGGGACGCTGGGCTTTTCTGGAAAGCTGCCAGGGCCACTGCTGTTAGATGTTTCTCTGCGTCACCAAAGAACACATGTCCTGGCAGGAATCAGCACTCAGAACAGTGGAGGTGCTGAACGCAGGCTCGTTAAGTGAATGAGCAGACGAATGAATTCTGCCTGCCGGCCAGGGTGAAGCATCTGCCAGAAAGAATAATTTTTGTTTTAGCCACAAAAACGGTTCATTCTTTCTATTACTATGGTTGTGGATAACAACAGACTGTCTATGAAAGCAACTGTTCATTTGCGGTCCGAGCTGCTATGGACAGCAGCCCAGGCTGTGCACTGCCCAATTTCCCAGAGTATCTTTGACAAAGATGACAGTGTGAATGGTGCCATCTGGAGTTGAGTCCTGGAATCACATCCTCAACTTAAATCCTGGCTTCTGCACTTAGAAGGCATGGAGTGGGATCACCCAGGCCATTCACTCATTCATTCCTCAACTATGGTAGACTTGGGGATATGGCAGTGAACAGAAACACCAGCCCACCCTTGAGCTAGGTATCATTTAATAGAAAAGGCAGATAACACATCAAGAAATTACAGACTAGTAAAATGATGAGGATATTCTGATACTCTAGAAGCTCAAGAGAGGGCTATGCAGCTGAGGCCGGAAGGGTGAGGGAGGGCTGGGGGAGGGCAGTCCCCAGACTTGACTCTCTCTATAGTGTGAGGCTTGGGAGTGCACCCGAGGATGTGGTTAAATTACTCCCCAACCCTACCACGTGTGTGTACACGCGCACGCGCGCGCGCACACACACACCTTGGCTCACAGCCCCTCTCAGGTTGCTTTCACAGACAGAGAGCCTGGGTTTGACTCACAGATGACCAGCCTGGCCCAAGAGAGGGATGACCCCGAGCTGAGCCCCAGTCCAGCCAGAGTCAGGAGACTGCAAACACAGAGGAGCGGGCCACCCAGAGGCGAGGGACCCCCCCCAACAGAAATCCAAAGCCCCGGTCCTCTGGAGAAAAGCTTGTCACTCTCCTCCTGTGCGTCCTGCACGGAGCTACCCCCGAGGCCAGCCACCGCCAGGCCGGCCTGGAGCGTCCTGACCCCGGGCTCGTCCAGCCTTGGGGTGATGGGGTTGATGTCCCAAAGGACAGCAAAGCTTAGAACTGCTGAAAATAAGCCGTGCTGTCAAAAGCGTATGAAATTAGCCATCTAAACTGTGAAACATAAGCCACAGTTATATTTGTTCTGCGGTGGTGTAAAAATAGAAACATTTTCAGAGAGAGAAATGCAAACCCGTTCAGTCGCCAGGTCCAGTGGCCTGAGATCCCTCGAACGTTCTCATGTCCTTTGCTAGTCCACACAAGGGTGGGCAAAGCCAGCATGTCGGCCAGTGCCTGGGGAGGGGCGTGCCCAGAGAGAGACTTATTGAAGATGCTCTATTCACATTTTTTCTTGTTGAGGGCAGCAGGTGGAGAGAGGGGTTATCCCAAAGATAGCAGGTGGCCAAGCTCTCCTAGCTGGCTCCACCAGCCTGCCAGAGTGGCAGGGACACTGGTCAGTCCTGGTCACCTTTGACCTGGCTTTTCAGAGCGTGGGCTGCACAGTTGCTGCCACTTTGGGCCCATCTGCACAGGTGTGCCTTCGAGGGGCCTTCAGTTCCCAGGCTGCAACCTCTGTCCAGGAGTCTCCACGCAGTCACGCATCACTCATGCCTTCACTCAGGCATCCGTCATGCGCTTCTGATGGGACACGTGAGTCAGACGATTGGACAAGCCCGGGCCTGGCCCTGCCTTCGGAGACCCTGCGTCAGAGGCCCTACTCGCGTCTCGGTTAGCAGGGAAAGCAGAGGATTCTGCTCAACCTCCTGGAAAGGGGGAGGCGGTGGGCCGAAGGGCCTCTTTACCTCCGTTCCCGCCTTCTAATCTTTTTTAAAATAAGCTCTCAACAGTAAGCACAATAAAAATTAAACCTATTATGGAAAATGTCAAACACACATGAAAGCGGACAGAAAAATAGAATCAATTCCTTAAATACATAACCTTCAGCTTTAACACAGCTTCACAGACTCACAGCTCTTTTCCTCCATCTCAGCTCCCACCCACTCCTTCCCTGGGCCTGGATTATTTTGAAACAAATCCCAGTTACCACATCATTTCATCCAAAATATTTCAGAATCTATCTCTAAAAGATAAGGATTTAAGAAAGAACCATAATATCATTAACAGACCTAAAACACTAACGATCGTTTCTCATCATCAATAGCTGATCTGTGTTCGGATTTCCTAGACTGTCTTTTCGGCCCGCCCTCCTGGGACGTCTGTCTGAGCCAGGACCCAGGACCCAGGGCTGTCCGAAGTGCGTAGGTGCCGCTCTCGTCTCTCTGGCGCCTCCTCCCCTTTCTTACTTTTTTTTCTTGCAAGTGTTTGTTGAGAAATTGGACCATCGAGCCAGTCTGGATTTGGCGAATCGCACCTGCCCGTTTTTCTCTCTGTTGGTCTCTTTCCTGTACAGTCAGGATGCATTCCTTCAGCTTCTATAAATTGTTCCAAAACTCGAAAATAGCTTCCTTGGGGAAAAAAAGGCAGCTCCCAAGCCGGGTAGTTTGTTCCTTGACAGATTGCAAGAACCATGGGACCCTACTAGAAGCCACCCAAAGGAGCCTGCATGGACTCCCGACAGCCTGCCCGGGGTTGCGGGACCTGGAATTCGGTTTCCATGGAAACGACTTGCCTGGCGGCAGCACCCAAAAACTCAGTAGGCATGGCCTTTGGTAGCATGAGGGCGATGCCTCATGGGGATGAGCATTTGGGAGGTGCGTCTGGGACGGATAGTCACAGTATTGGTAGCCAGGTGGGCCTGGCCAGACCAGCTGGGGAGCCTCACGCAAGGTGAGGCTGCCTGGCTCCCCAGGCCCAGTCCCGGGCTCACCTGTTCAGCGCGAACTGACCACCCCCGGAATAATGAAAGTCTCCTGCAACCCCTGACAGTGTTGCCAGCAAAGGACAGAGGCATTTTCCCCAGAAGGACCAATATTTTAAGAAGATTCACCTCAGCTCACGCAGAAACCATCTCCAGTGTAGGTTAAGTCTATATACAAAATGTCCACCGAATTCTATACACAAAATGATGTTCCGAGTCTTTTCTTTCATGTATCCACATAAAATTTGGTGTTTTGTGATCGGAAATGATTTCCGGCCCTGGAGCGCTGATTCACGGCATCGATTCCCTAGCAAACACCCGAATGACAGCACCTTGATTTGAGAGGTCCCCTAAGGACTGGGGGCTCGAGGGGGGTCTCATGCCTCTGCGCGTTGCCGCCTGTGGATGGGCTGGCAGCACCCCTCTGCTTCTCACAGCCCCGTTCGCCCCAGCAACACCTGGGTGCATCTGCAGTGGGAGCGCCTGGGAGATCCCGGTGTGGGGCCGCCCCTGGCTTCTGGGCTGGCTCTGCCCCACTGGCGGCCCGACCTCAGCTGGATCCGTTTGTCTGTGATGTGGAGGTGACGGTAAGAAGTGCAAGGCGATGCTGCACGGGAGGGCGCCCGGCGCTCGCCCCCTCCCACATGCACATCTGGTAGTCGCGCGGCCCTGCCCACAACACCGCGGCCAAGGGCTTGCCAGCCGCGGCAGGGCGCTTGGCAATTCTAGAACCTCTGCGGACAGGGCTGACCGCCGAGAGAAACGTCACGTGCTCCCCAGCAGCACCCCCAAGCTTCTTGCAAACGGAGACGCGGTGCCTGCACCCAATCGGGGTCCTGGGGCACCCCCATTCTCTGACCCACGCTCCGGCCCCTACTGCTCTGGCTTCCTTTCCGCTCCCCTCCCCGGGTCCCCTGTGGGTGCTGTGGTGTGGGGGGCCCCACTTGACCAGACGAGGTGTTTTGGGGGCCGGCTCTCCTCCCCCTGCTTCTCAAGGATTCCCACATGGCCGTAGCCCTCCTGCTGCTCTTTTAGCTGATTGGCCACACACAGTCACATGACCCAAGAATGGCCAATCAGGTTGCTTTCCTTAGAAATTCTTTCTACCCCAAGAGACACCCAGTCAGTCCCCTCTGGCTGCGGAGAGTTGACTGGGAGGTTGCACCGAGAGGGTGCACTGGCTGGGGTGCATGTGGGTTACCTGCGAGCTGAGAGGAGGAGACCGCAGGAGAGAGCACCCACGGGGAGAAGCAGAGGGGAGGGGGGCCATGGCCCCCGAGAAAAGGAGAAACTGGCTCAGGCTTTTTTTTTTTTACAAGAGCTAGGGTACGGGCCAGAGGTGCAGGAGGTGGGAAGATTCACCAGAGACAGAGTGGGGAGCAGAACAGGCCGATCAACTGAAATACACGGCTGAGGGCAGCAGCAAGTGAGGCACAGAGAGGTCTGCTATACCCTGTGGGGCCCCTCCCTGGCCGGGAATCGAACCGGCACTGCAGAGGCTGCGGAAGCCCCACGGTGCCGTGCTCAACCCTTTGTGCCACCGGGAGGCCCTGGCAGGTTCTCGATGGCCTTTCATTCCTGCAAAGTCAGCCTTCATCTCTTATGCTTAGATTCTTTGGGACCCCTGCATCCTTACAATATGGTTCTTGCACTTGAACCAGGCAATAAGATTAGGACCTATTTACTCTCACCGCTCCCATTCAATATTGTAAAGTCCTTGCCGATGCAACAAGTCAAGAAAAAACAATTTGGACACCATGAAGATTGGAAAGAAGAACTAAAACTATCTCTTTTCATAGATGGCAGGATTGTGTGCATGGAAAATCCAAGACAATATACAAGCAATTACAACTAACCAGCGACTTTATCAAGGCCACAGGCTACTAGGTGGCCAGGCAAAAACCAATTGTACTTATGAGTGGGTCAGTAAGATGTAGTATAGACACACAATGGAATACTACTCAGCCATTAAAAAGATAAACTCTGCCATTGCAACAACACGGATGGAACCAGAGGAAAATACACTAAACAAAATAAGTCAGAAGGGGAAAGACGAATACCAAATGGGTCACTTACATGTGAAATATAGAGAAATCAAATAGGGTCAGTCAGCTAAAGCCAACTAATAACAGACCCTTGAACTCTGACTTAGCACTGAGGCTACCAGAGGGGTGGGGAGGAGGAGGGGCAAGAACAAAATGGGGGTTGGTCAGAGCACAGTGGACTATGGTGGTAGACGTGGGTGCGTGGGTGGTTGGTGAGTGTGGTAATAGCACATGAAGGGGATCTGTACCTCTAACAAAGACAACATGGTAAGCTAGGGTTAGCTCACTAGAAAAGAAACCCGCTGTATTTAAACATACTATTAATAAACAAATGAAAAATAAAATCATAAAACACTAGCATTTAAAATAACTAAGAACACTCACTACCTAGGAACAAATGTAATTAAATGCTGTACACCCCCTATATTAAGAAACTATCAGCCACTGCTGGACTCATTTAAGGAACATATAAATAAGTGGAAAATTAGAACGTGTTCATAGATTGAGTAATGCAGGATACGGATGATTCAGGCGTCCTGAGCTCCAGATTTATCCAGAGAGATAATGTGGTCTTAACCAAAAGCCCGCACACTTTTCTATAGTAGAAATTGACAAAATTTATAGAGACATGCAGAAGACTTAAAATAGCTAAGACAATCTTTAAAAAGAACCAAGTAGGAGGGCTTACACTACCAGATTTTAAGACTTAGTACAAAGCTACAGTATTTAAGAAGTGCGGCAGTGGCATAAAGAAATGCAATTAGATCAGTGAAACAGATAAAAGTCCGGAAAAAACCAAAGTGCCTGCAGTCAGTGGGTTTTTGAAAAAGAAGCACGGGCACGGTTCACGGGACGACCGAAGCTCCTTCGGTAAATGGAGCAGCGCAACCTGATCGCTATAGCACGCGAGAGTGAAAAGTGTAAAGCAGCTATAAGGAAAATGCAGGTGATTGTTTTTATGACTTTAGGAACAGCCCATCATTTCTGAGATAGGTTGGAAAGAGGATAAACAACAAATAAAAAAAAACTGACAAGTTCCTCAAAAGATTTCTGCTCATCAAAAGACAGGAAAATTTAAAATAAGCTACAAAGCGGTTGAGCATATTTGTAGTACACGTATCTTACCGAGGCTGGTATCGAAGATGCAGCGCAAAGGATAAATGAGCCTACGACCTGAACAAGCCCTGCGCAGAAGACGGCACGGGCCTGGCCACGGCACTTGCAGCAAGGAGCCGGCGTCATAATCGTCGTGAAGTGCAAAAGAAAACCACAGAGAAAGCTACAGAGACAAACAGGTTTCCAGAGTTGGCAGGGGCCTGGAGAAGGCTTGTCTCGCTGCAGGAGTGTAAAATTGTACAACTGTTTTGAGCCATTTGATTGCTCCTGAAAGAGTTAAATATGCACCTATCGTGAGACTGGCACCCGGAGAAGTTACTGTATGCAAATGACAGAGCACAGCCTCTGACTCAGTGGGGCTAGTGAAGTGAGGAGCCAGCCGGCTGAGAAGAGAATGGGGGCCATGTCCTCACGGCTGGGGGCCCAGACGTCTCTCGTCAGACGCACACTGATGTGGCGGCACCTGAGAGCCGATGGCAACATTTCCCAGGAGAAACTCGTATTTTTGGACTTCACTGTTAAAAGCGGTAACTCAAAGTGCCTGGCGCCCGGACGTCCATCCGGAGGTTTTGTCCAGAGAAGTTTCTACAGGAGGTCGAGTTGACTCACTGGCCATAGAAAGCTGGTTTAGAAAGTGCAGTGGAAGCAAACGTCACAGTGGAGACCCAGAGACTGGCCTAGAACAGCTCCCCAAGACCCGTCCTCCCCAAGCCACAGACATTAGAACAGGGAACTTTCTGCGGGCAAGCTGGGCTTGGTGGGGTGCACACAGGAAAGGGGTGCAAACCTCCCCCATGACCCCCTCATTTCAACCTGCTCTTCATGTGAAATCCCAGAGAGACCACATGCAAAGCTGTCCCAGCCACTGCTCAGTAATAAACAAATGATCTCTTTTGCTGGGTGTCAAATAGTGCACCCCAAAGTAATTCCAAAACTCCATCTCCTTCTGGGGGGTCTCTGACTGCAATAGGCCCGGTTTTCAAAAGGCATTTACATTTCCTAGCTTCCCTTACAGGCAGCGGGGGCCCGGTGACCCCGTTTGGGGCCATGAGATATAAGCCCCAGCTGTTGGGTTGGTTTCAGGGATGCTCCTTAAAAGAAGAGCAGCTGATCCTGGCAAGCACCAGCTCTGTCTGCCCTCCCCGCTGCCAGCCTTCCTCTCCCCGTCCTGGACTGTGGCTGCGGTGGCTGGAGCTCTGGCAGGTACCTTGACAGGTAGCAGAGTGGGAGGCAGAAGGAGACTGGGTCCCTCCTGCCTCCGAACCCCAGACTCTTTTCACAAGGGCCGAATAGACCTTTGCCTTGCGGGCTGCAGTATTTATTTGCTGGTTCTAAGCAGATAAATTCAGTCCTAGCTGATCCAATAGTCAAAATTCCAGCAACAGGAGAATAAGTAATAAATCACTATCCGATTACACTATGGACTCTAGACACCAAACGGTTTTAGTGGCTATATTTAGAAGAATATTTAGAAGAAGATTTAGTAATACAAAGAGGTATTTGTGACCTACTGTTAGCTCCGCTGTAAGACAAGATGCACGATAAGAGTCTGTTTGCTGAAGAGAACATATGCATAAAACAATGGATTTTCTAAAGTCGAGTTGTGGAGATTTTCTTTAACACGAGCAACTGTACGTCACCTCCCCTAAAACGTGTCTGCCCAGCCATGCCGCGGCCCTGCCAAGCCTGGCTCTGGTGCGTCTGTCCGCGAACCCGCGGGGTTTGCTCTCACCTTGCGCTCACAGCTCCTGGCGCCGCCTGGGTGGGTTTTCTCCAGAGAGGCCTTCTTTGCTGGGGGACGCTCAGGGTCCGGGGTTCATTTCCAGCTGTCCCCTTTTCCTGTGAATCTGTGACATTTAAGAGATGCGTTGAGTCAGAAAGTGCGCCTCGCTCCCTCTTCAGTCAGCTCCAGTTCTGTCTGTGGCTGGGACAGTGGCAGCTGTCACCCCAGAGGGAAGTGGGGTGACAGGGATTCCCCTCCTCTCCTGCCCTGAAAGGGAATCTGCCACGGTCTGTGCTGTGTTCGGCGGCCTGGGCGTCCTCACCTCAAACTACAGTGACGACTGAAGCTCCTTCATGCACACGGACGCGCACGTGCGTACGCTCACACGCGCGTGCACACCGATGTGTCGTGGGGGGAGGGAACATTGGAACAAGGTCCCAGACTTAGAGGCAAACCTGGCTCACGTCTTAGGGAGCCATCACACCACCAGCGCTGATGTCTCCATTCTGGACAAGCTTCAGTCTCAAATTCTTAGCTCTTTAAATATTTAACTTTTCAGGGGGCCTCCCCAGGGGCGCAGTGGATTTGAGTGCTACACTGTGAAGCATCCGCGGCACAGCAGCACGAGTTCGATCCCCAGCCAGGGAGGGACCCACAGGGCGCAGCAGACCTCCCCTGCCTGGCCCGCTGCTCCCCTCAACAGTATTTCAGTATTTTGGTGGGTCTGCCTGTTCTGCTCCCCACTCTGTCTCTGGTGAGTCATCTCACACACACCCCTGGCACCTATGGCCTGCACCCCAGCTCTCACATGCATAAAAATTAAATCTTTAAAAAGAAAATATCTAACTTTACAATGTCTGGGTCCTAATAGATATTAAATAATAAGCTAAATTTCTGTCCTCCCAGCGCTTCAGAGGAGCGGGAGGTGGGCTGTTAAGCCACGCTCTCTGGTATGAGGTTGGACACGCACCGTGTAGCAGACTGATTTTCTGCAGGAAAACCAGTGACTCCATCTTGGAGGGCGCATCTTGGGCCCATGCTGGGTAACTGCCCCACCCTGGGGAGACAGCAGCAATAGTTCTCCCCTGCACTTGCTCCCCTGTTCTCTTGGGCGAACGGGGGTCACGTGTCCCTCTGACACCTGGCGTCCTTAGTCTTTCACAGGCAAGACCACATCACAAAGGGGGTCTGAGGACCCTGCCGGCGGGCGTGGACACTGCCTTGGCCTGAAGCTCTGCCCACCGACGCGAGAGCCCTGGCCCGTGTCGAGGCGCCCTAGCAATCCGAAAGTGCGACCAGCATACAAGCCCGCTTATCCCTCAGGTGCCAGTGGCCTCGTCTGGAGGGGCTCACCCGCCCCGCAGTCTCCTGGCGAGCCAGCCAGGAGCCCCGGGGAGGTAGCAGAGGCGGCCAGGTCGGGTCAGCCGGGGAGAAAGCTGGGGGCAGGAGAAAAGGGAACTGCCTTGAGAGAGCAGAGCGGGTCAGCGCGTGCGCACGGAAAGCCCCGAAAACCCCAACTGGACGCCCAGAGGGCCGGGGCATCTGGAGGGGAGACGTGGGGAGAAGAGGGCGGGCTCGGGTCCCGTCACAGACACAGCCGGCTGCGGCGGCTGCGCCAGGAACCGAGTTAACGCCGATGTGCTGGATGCGGGGGCTGCTGGGGGGCTGGGAGCGGCTCTCCAGGGCCCGTGGGCCAGAGTAAGAGGACACAGCAGCAGGTAGAACGTCCAGGGGCAATGGCTTATAAGTGGCTCCCATGCAAGGTCCCCCACGGAGAGCCCCAAATCAGAGCAGCCATGGCAGGGGAAGGTGGGCCAGCCAAGACGGGCACCTCTCGGAGAGGGGCCGCGGGATGGTGGCTCGTGTCAGAAGATGCTCGCGGGAGGGGTGCTCGCCTGCCCAGCCAGGCCATCGGCCGCACAGCAGACTCAGACCACGAGCGAAGGGGAGGCCGCGCCAGAGCTGGAGCTGTTGGCGAGAGGGGCAGCGGCGGTCGACGGAGGCAGAAGCGGAATGTCGCAGCCTGACTCCTGCAGAAGGGGGGCCGGGGCGGGGACGGCCGCGGTAATAGAAATGTCTAGAACGGCTGGTGACTGATGTCCCGGCGTCTTGGGGTGACGCCTCGCCGCGGGGCGAGGACGAAACCACGCAGGACGGTGGCCTCGGGGCTGGGCTGTGGCCAGGCCAGGTAAGCGCGGCCCATCGGGGCCTTCTCTGCTTGGAGACCGACTTCTGCAAGGAGCTGCCAGCGGGGGTTCAAGGCTCTGCTTCTCTGCGGAACACCAAGAGGCCTGAAGAACGAGTTACTGCAGGGGAGAGACAGAGGTCGCCCCAGGTCCTGGGAGGGGCTTTGGGGTTCACACCGAGCCCTGTCATGGCTGCCCCAGAGACGCCGAGGTGACACTTGTAGCACGTTTGAGCGCCACTGCTGGAGTTACGTGGAGCCCAGCTCCGTGGAACGGGCTGAGGAGAGGCGCCGGGTGAACCAGGAAAAAGGAAATGACAGACACCAAAGAGTTTAAGAAAAGCGGGCCCCGGGGACGCAGGGCCTCTCTCTTCTGGGCACAAGTGTCCCGAGTGTCGGGAACAGCTCATATTTCTCGAGAAAACTGGCGCCCTTTGGTTAGTTACGAGACAATGGTTTGTTCTTTCATGTCTTGGTACTCAGCGTCACCCCGGCCACGCTCACCGCCCAGGTTCTGCGCTGTCAGCTGCGCTGCTCTCCCGTCTAGTTTGCTCCCGGGCAGCGGTTTCACTGGCACAAGAAAGTGTCCTGGTCTCTGCACGGGCCAGTCTCCGGCCCTGCTGACCAGTCTTCTAACCAGGGCCAGTCTTCTGGCCGAGCCAGAGGTTTTCCCTGTCCTAGCTCTCCATGCCTTAGGGGTCTCCAACAGAGTTAGGCAAAGGGGAGGGTGGAAGTTGGCAAAATCTAAGCCTCCTTTAGAAGCAAAGGGGCCTGCAAGCCCAGGACTCACCCAAGCAAGCGGAGACAGCTGCTGGGAGACTTTGTCAAAGTCACACAAGAAATAAACGGCCTGAGGCTATTCTCCTCTGGCCCGAAGCTGCCTCCAGAGAAAGGTTTCTGCCTTCCTACTTCTAAGCGGGAGGTGGGAGGCGGGAGCCAGCACTCCCCTGGCTCCGGGGGTGGGGGTGGGTCCCTCCTCCCCCTTGGGTGGAACAAGTGGGGTTCCCCACGCTGAGCGCACAGCTTCCTGGTCTCTCTCCAACAAGAGGCAGCTTGGGGTGACACTGGAGCTAGATGTACTTTCATTGACGGAAATCGATTAAATTTCAGGGCCCAAGGAGGGCCCCGGACAGGCGTGGAGGAAGTGCAAGTAGTCCATCAGCTGCCTTTATAGCCACAAATTCAGACACCACCATGAAAAGTGTCCCCAACCTCTGTCTTCCGATGCCCGAATGTGCATCGGCGGTGGAATCTTCCAAGCACTGGATATCACGACTGCTGGTGGATGCGAGTTCGTACACGCGGAGTGAAACCTGCACCAACTGGGCCTGCGAACAGAGCCCATGCCGGTGCTGGGGCCTTGCGCAGTTATATTAGATGTGAGTCACGCTGCCTGCTGGGAGGGCACGGGGAGAGATCGCAGCCACGCGCGCGGAACTCAGACAAGAGGTGCTGTGCCCTGCTCAGCCCACGCAGCAGGCCTGCGGCCGTGGGGGACGGCCGAGGAGCACGGGAAGCTGAGTGGGGTGACCCTGCCACTGCCTGGTGCCCTTCTGGGGGATGCCAGCTGCTTTCTGCCTCCAGCTCGGGTCCTGCTTTTGCCCGATTCTCTCTCTAGCATCCCCTGAATGTCCCCTCCCAAGATCCATTGGCCTTCTCTCGGAATAAATGTCAGTGGACTTGCCCTGTGTCATTCAGTGCAAGGCCTCCATGTCCCTGGGCCTCTGTTGTCCTTCGAAGTCTGTGCAGTAAGGACCGCGTGAAATCCCTGCTAGGGGAGAGCCCCTGGCGCTCAGCCTGACTGCTCCGGGTCTCCGACGCCCCGACGCCTGCATCCTTCCCGGCTCACCTGCACTGCCGTCTTGGTGAGAGCCTCCCAGCGCACCAGCGGGTCCTGGCCCTTGTCCTTACCTCCCTCATAAACTTGGACCCCCACTGGCAGTCGAATGACATCACCGCAATAACAAGGATCCCTCAAGGGGAGAGACTCTCACTTTATGTGTGGGCGTGTTTTTAACTCTAAATTTATGGTTTTCAAAAAGACACCAAAGTTGGGAGAATAATGCATTGTCCCAGCCACCCAGCTCCCATGACTAAAGCATTTCAGTCACCGGGCTTGTCTTGCTTAGCGTGGCACTCAACACATAATTTGAGTGTTTGCGGTAGATGGTGAACAGCCACTCATTCTTTGTCACTCCTCCCACCAAGTGATGGAGCCAACTTCTCCCTCTGCTTTTATCTGGCCTGGCCGGTGCGCTGCTTGGCCAACAGAAGGTGGTAGAAGTGGTTGTGCAGAGGGCCATGCATTTTGGGAGGGCGGTTTGGAGGGACCGTGTTGGGGGACATCACTTTCTGAGTCCAGACAGCTAAACTTCTGGCGGCTTCTGCTCTTGCTCTCTGACCATCCTGCTGCCTGGACCAGCTGGAGGATGAGAGACCACATGGAGCAGAGATCAGCAGGCGCAGCTGAGGCCCCTGTTGGGCCAACCAGTTCACTAGCCCCAGAGAGACCAGCGGGTCTGTCCTGGCCCTTCCAACGCCACCAGCTGATGGCGAGCTCCTGCGGACATCCCCCAGATCTACGGGAATCTCTGCCCTGTCTAAGAATTACCAGGAACACTGATCACGGCCTGTGGCCACGTGTGTGTAGGAACCACACAACCAACCGTCAGAATCATGAGAAATAATAAGAGTTGTTTTGTCTTCGTGTTTAAGGGTAGTTTAACACGTGGCCAAAACGCTACCTGAACCAGGGTGTCGAGGGTGTTTCTGGACCCTGCAGTTAAGCCCCTGATAGAAAGCTCGTGGTCAAGCCACAGGAGAGGAGTCCACGGCTCTGAGACCTCCGTTTGCGAAGGTCTCTAGACTTTACTCTGCTCCCCAAATGTCCTTTGAGCAGATGAAACGCGCTAGGAACTGGCTTAACGAGGCTGCAGTGCTCTTGCCACAGCGCTCATCTCGGTACTTCCAGGGCAGCAGAGATCCTGCCATGAAATGGGAGGAAGAGCACCGGGGAGCATGTGCCGCGCGGGAGGGAGTGGCGGGGGCTGCGGCGCTACTGCAGTGTAAGAAGAGCAGCTGGTACACAGCCTCACTGTCCGGGAACTCACACTCCCGGCTGCCCCCACATGGACGGCACAGCCCCTCTCCGCGCAGCATGTCTGGGGTTTGTGGAATTCTAGACCAAGACGTCTCGTAAGTAAAAGTCACTCCTGGGTGACTTCTCAGGTCACCCGATTTGGGTCAACACTTTCTCCCGCAGGAGCCGCTCTGCCTCTCTCGGTAACAGTGCCCTGTCCTCGACAGTGTCCAGGCCTTCCCTCTTTTCACCCTTCAGGGCCTGTCCCCATGGCGACCGCAGCTGCGGTCCAGGACGGAGGAGACAGCTGTCCCTGGCACTGACCTGCCCGGTGGCCGGCGGGCCCTTCGGGGGTGTCTTTGGCCTTGACTTGGCTTTTGCGCCTCATGGCGCGTTTGAAGATGGAGTTCCTCTGGAACGAGGTGTGCCGGCGGGGCTCCCTGCCCGGGGGCTCCTGCCCCGTGTGGGGTGTCTTCTCTTCTGCGGGAGACTCGGGGCCGCCCTCCGCAGGCTGCTTGGCCATTTCCAGTGAACCATTTACCGCTTTCTCGAGGGATTTTTCCAGACCCTCCGTCTCTTTGGTCTCCATGGAAATTGGCCCGTTGTTTCTTGGCACAACAGCGGGAGCTCACAGCCTCCGTCCCCGCAGCTCGGGCTTCATTCTGAGCCTGGGAACAGGAGAGAACAGCGTTCAGCTGGCTCAGAGGCTAATCGTCCCCTCAGAGTGGGGCGTCCTCGTCCCATTCAGAGCTGGTAAGATTGGAGTGGTCTGTAACCCTGCAACCTCTGCAGCCAAGAGCAGCGTCTGACCACCGCAGTTTGCAGGCGGCCTGTCATTGTATGACCGAGGCTTACTGCTGCCAGCGCGCACTTGTGGGGTGCTTCCGGCGGCTGTGTACTAACTCTCCGACAGTCCAACAGAGCTGGGGCGGGGGCGCACGCAAGGTGGAGGGTACAAAGGAAGGGGGCGGGGCAGAGGCAACGGCGCGGGCCGGGTCCCACAGCGGCACCCGCAGAGCTGGGACACGGGGCTCTGCGAGGGCAGACTCTCACCGTCCACTGTGGCCGAGGCCGAGTGGGCAGCGGCTGGCAGGACAGTGCTGCGAGCAGCCGCGGGCTTGGCCCGCACAGCACCCCGCAGCTGCCCACACCCGCAGGGAGGGGCCCCCTGGGGGTGACCACAGAGGTGGCTTTTCCAGGACAAAGGGGCGGAAGGGAAGTGAGCCAGGACTGTGCGGGCGGGGCCTACCTCCGGCCCAACGCCAACTCCCTCCAGGGCAGGGGCTGTCCTGGGGGCAGGTGCTGTCCTGGGGGCAGGCGCCATGTGGCCCCTGGGGAGGCGGAAGCCAGCAGAGGGTGTGCTCCATGGGCTGGGGCCCTGCACCCCTGGACTCCTAGAGGGTTAGGGGCACGCAGTGTGCATGCAGAGCCCGCACGTGCTTCTTGACATGGGCAAGGCTCTGTCACGCTCTCAGGGCCGGGGTCGGGAGGTCCAGAAGCAGCTCTCCTGCCTCAGGTTTGTAGGATGGAGAGGATGGGGGGCTGGGCTCGTGGACACCCCTGTTCCCACTTCACCCGCTGACCCCGAGGCCCCCCTTACAGTTCCCCGTGGGTGTGTTCCCAAGCCCGGTCCAAACAGGCAGCCAGCAGGTGACCTTAGAACAGTCAGTTTGTCTCCGGCGCCCCCACCTGCCCCCCAAGATAATGTCCTTTCTCATCAAGTGAGGCAGGAATCAGAGCCTTTGGGGAGGGGAGGCTTGGGGGCCACCCTGGTTCCTGGGCCAGGCCCTAGCGGCACGGAGGCGAGGCTGGCCAGGAGGGCGTCCCCCTTCCGCCCTCCTGGGAGTCTGGGGACGCTTCGGCCACCAGCTCCACAGGGAGAGTTGGGGCGAGCGGGAAGCGGGAAGGTGCCGCACAACTGAGCATCGGGCCTAGGAGAGCGAGCGGCCCCAGAGCACAGACCTGCCTTGGGGTAGCGTGGCCACGGCAGGGCCGCTGCCCAGGCCCGCTGGGGCCTGGGTGTCCTCGAGTGCCACAGTCAGCTGTGACCCAGGCTCGCTGCTCCTGGCTGAGCGTCTGCGTCCTGGGCTGTGAAGCCAGGGGGCGTGAGGGCCACCGGAGAGGCCCCGCTGGCCGGCTGGCCTTGCGCCCTAGAGAGGAGGACAGTGGCGGGTGACCGCAGGAGCGGCTGGGAGGCTTTATGATGCGCAGGGCCCACAGCTCCCAGCAGGACGGCGGGGCCAGGCTCGGGCCACCGGGGATGTGGCTACCCCGAAGGAGGGACCGTCTGGGGCCGCCCACGGGCCCGAGGGAAGGAGACCCCTGCCCCGTGCTTGGCAGGAGTCTGGCCTTCGGGGGTGCTGGCCACAGCGGCCTCACAGCCCATCACCCTCCTGTTCTCCAGGACTGGGCGCGAGGCGCTGGGATTAGGACCGGAGTGAGGACAGACGTGAGCTTTGGGTTGGACAGGGGAGGAGCCCAGCCTTGGGGGCCTTATCCCCACCACTGGAGGTATCAGACAGAAGCTGCTGGGAGTTCGGTTCTGTGACCCCCAACGTTGCCTGCTCTCTCCTTTCCTCTGAGCCTGCAAGAAGCTCAGGTGGACCTGGGGGCAGCAGTGGGCAGGGGCCGGCCGAGGGGCGGGGGTTACCCTGCTGCCTCCTCGAAGCCCGCAGGGCGGAGGACTGGGAGCCCTGCAGGCTGGGCTGGGCGCTGACGCCAGAGGGCAGGTGCCAGCAAGGTTCACCTGGGCGTGGCAGGGAGGACCGGAGGTGGGGCCTGGTGTGCGGAGCCACTGGCGGGAGCGAGTCAGCAGCGTGGGGGAGAAGCGCGGACATCCCAAGGCCAGCAGCTGGCCGGGGTGACCTGTGGGCAGATTGCGCTCGTCCAGCAGGGAACCGGGAGCAAAGCTGGCTTGGGGTCCTGCATGCTGGTGGGGTGCTCGCTTGAGGAGCTTACGGGAGGTCGGTCTAGTCAGAAACTCTTGAGGAGGTGCCTGTTGCTGGCCCCTGCCCTGGCCGCCAGCGCTGCAGCCTCGGGCAGCTGGACGAGCGGGTGGCGGGCTCTCCAGGCCAGGGCGCCGAGGCAGCCACGGCCCCTCCTCTCTGTGGCCGCCCCTCCGTCCCTGGAAAGCGGCCTCTGTTCCACGTCCTGGCAGCCTGGACCGCGCCCAGAAGAAGGGAGGTGGGCAGCCGCGGTGACGAAATCCGTGTGCAAGACGTGTAGACGGAGGCAGACAGGTGTGAGCGGCACCCGCCCTGCGGCCGCGGGAGCCAGGGTGTGTCTGGTGAGCCAGGAGGCAGGCAGTGGGGGAGGGCGCGCCTTCTCGCAGGACGGACTCAGATGCCAGCGGCGGACACGTGTCTCCCGTGGCTGGCTGTAAGCCGCCTGCAGCACATGCAGGCGCCAGAAGCCCGCGAGAGGCAGAGAACAGACTCACTGTTGCTGCTGGCGAGGCCTCTTTGTGGTGGGTGCAGGGGGGTGGAGGGGTGGAGGGGTGGAGGGGCCAGAAGCTCAGGAGGCCAGCAGCAGGGGGCGTGGGCTGCCTGCAGGTCATGGTGGGCCCAGGAAGACAGAGAAACCTCAGAAACCGAACCTTCAAAACTTCCAAAATAGACCTTTAGATTTGCCGAAAAGTTGAGGCCGAAGGCCTTTGCAGAGCCGAGGGCCAAGCTGGACTCCTGCAGGAAGCAGAGAGAGGGCTCTGAGCCCGAGTCGAGTGTCCGTTCTGTGCGGCCGGCCCCTTGGGGACACAGCGGGGGCTCCCTGCCAGCAGCGAGGGACCGGGGGACTAAGGAAACAGGCAGGGCGGACGCCTGCAGGCGCCAGGCCCCCACCTCCCAGCCAGGCCTGGGGCTGGGGCCGGCTGTGGTGTAGAGAGCCCGGGATAGGCGGTCCCCACCACTGGCGCCCGCCCTGTGGTCCTCCCCCTCTGGGGAGTGGGGGATTTGCCTTTGATGGTCAGGAGATCAGAATTCTTGAGTGAGGCGGCCACTCGGGTCCCAGCTCCCAGGGCCCCTAAAACGCCAGTGAGGCCTCCAGGGCCCAGGGCTCTGCAGACCCGCGCCTGCGGCCTTCTGCCCACAGCGGATGTCCTGCGGCCTTTTCAGCCAGCCTCGCTCATGGTCCTGGCAGGTGCGAATGGAGAAACCGAAGCTCCCGGCTTCTCTAGCACCTGCAGACACGGGGATGCCCGACCTGTGGCCTTGGTGTTCCTCTGTCCAAGGTGGACACCTCCTGGGCCTTAAATCCCTACTGCCTGTCTGCCCGGTTTGCGGTGCGTCTCACGCAGGCGCCCAGCACTTCCCCGGGCCGGCCCGCCCAGCCTCTCTGAAATCCGGCCGTGCCAAGGAGGGTTTCCGCGACCTCGGGGGCGGGCGGACCCTCAGCAGCCGGAGAGGACTGTGCGTCCAGCTCCAGCAGGGTGACCTCGGTCTCCTCCGCGCCGAGCGCCCGCGGGGACAAAGTGCCGGGGACATGCAGGAGAGCGAGGCGATGGGAAGCTGAGACTCCTGGATGCCTGGCCCGCTCACGGCCAAGGGAGGGGCATGGCCAGGGGAGGGGCACGGCCAGGGGTGGGGCACGTCAGGGGAGGGGCACGGCCAGGGGAGGGGCACGGCCAGGGGTGGGGCAGGACAGGGGAGGGGCACGGCCAGGGGAGGGGCACGGC
>JAGFMF010011706.1:1144788-1186381 GCA_019455555.1 Galemys pyrenaicus | reverse complement strand
CAGGAGAGGGGCACGGCCAGGGGTGGGGCACGGCCAGGGGTGGGGCACGGCCAGGAGAGGGGCACGGCCAGGGGTGGGGCAGCATAGGGCTTGGCGCTGCTTGGCGCGTTGGCTCTGCCGACTCCCTGGGGTCTGGCACCGCACGAATCAGCAGGGGACGCCCTTTGGAACACCTGCTGGGGGCTGGGGAGGGGCAGACACCCTTCGCAGACCAAGTAAACTTATACCCGAGTCAGCGTTTTGTGACAAAACCAATCATAAGAGAAAACCGATAGGAAACAGAAAGAAAAGTAAAAAGCCAAGTTTAGGGCGGGACCCGCGCGTTCTTCGCCGAGGACGCGAAGCTGCGTCCCTGGGTTCGGACACGGCACTCAGGTTCTCGAAAACGGCACAGCTTCCAAGGCGAAGGCCAGCTGAGGCGGGACCGCTGGGGCCCTCGAAGGCACACAGGCCCTGTGCAAAGGGGGCCAGCGGTGGGGCACCGCAGGAGGCACAGGTGCCCAGCGCGCTCCCCCGCCCCTGGCCGTGCAGCCGCCCGCCACCACCGCGGGTTCCCGGCACGAGTGTTCCCCTTCATCCCACCTTGGTAGGACGAGGGGAGACGCTTGGTCTCTGGGGGCACATACTCTGCGCAAAGAGGAAAGCGGTTCCCAGGGAGCCTTGGACAAGCCCAGGACCCGGGGTGGGGTGGGGGCGCCCACGGGGGTTTTGGGCTGTGAGTCCACCGGCCTGCCCCGGGGCACCTGCTCGTGGCCAGAGAGCCGGAGTGGCGGGGCCTGCCCAGCCGCGCCCACGGTTTGGAGGTGCACTGGACTGGGGCTGGAGCAGGCCTTGGGATAGGCTTCTGAAGGCGGGGCTGCAGTGCCTGGTCTGTCCTCCCACCCTTGCAGAGGCCCTGGAGCACCGTGGTCAGCAAGCAGTGGTGGGAGGCAGCCCGGGTAAAGGCAAAGGTGGGCGCCCAGGCTGTCGACAGAGCGGGGAGCGCGGGCCCCTGGGTGCAGGCACGGGCTGCTGTGGAGAGGGAAGGGAAGGGAGGCGCGGACAGCTTGGATGCCTCCCGCGGGGCTCAGAGCAGGACTGAACCAGAGGGAGGCCTCCCGCCATGGCCAGGCCAGGCTGCCGGCCCAGGCACAGGGCACGTGTCAGTCTGGATTCCTCCTCCCCCGGGGGGGGGGGGGGGGGGGGGGGAGANGTCTGGATTCCTCCCCCCCGGGGGGGGGGGGGGGGGGAGGAGGAGACATCGACTCCCCTACCCCACGGTCCAGCCCGCGCTAGACTCACTGTATGAGACTGAACTTAAACAACTTCATCGTGGCTGAAATTAGCAAAGGTATAAACATACAGTTCACAAAAAGGAAATACGAATCGCTCTTAAAAACCACGAAAGATGGGCCTCCCCGGTGGCGCAAGGGGTTAAGTCTCAGCACTAGGAAGCATCCACAGCCACTACAGCATGAGTTTGATCCCTGCTGCCGGCCAGGGAGGGGACCCACAGGGTGCAGCAGACCTCTCCTGTCTCCCCGCTGCTCCCCTCAGCAGTGTGTTTCAGTCCGTCTGCCTGTTCTGCTCCCCAGTCTGTCTCTGGTGAATCCTCTCACCCCGCCCCTGCACCTCACCTCTGGCCTGTACCCCAGCTATTGTGTGCATAAATAAATAAATCTTAAAAAAAATTAAAACCACAAAAGGTTTTTAACCTCATGTCTCATAAAAGGAAAGAAAATCTAATTCCTACTGAGACCCCTTTTTTAACTTCTTCCATTGGTAGAAAATAGTTTGTAAGGTAATTGGTGAAACTGTGGGGCATCAGGCAACCCCCAAACCCCGCACGGCTACGGGTCTTATGTCATGGGGCCAGGTTGGCCTCGTCTATCAGAATAAAGAGCTGCTTCGTTAGTCCTGCAAGCCGACCTGCAGGACCGAGGCCATAGATCAGCTGCCTGTGAGGTTCTGGCCCGGGGACCACCCATTACAGACGCCAGGATGTAGCTCAGTCAGAAAACCGTCACACTAACTAGAAAATTCTAGACATTTCCATCAGTGGAGCATGAGGCAGTTGCAGAACAAGTAAGAGGCAGCTGTATAAACTGATCCAGAAGAACTACGAAGCTAGTTTAAGAAAACAAAACAAGAGCAGAGAGTATGTATTCTGTCTTCAACAAGGTAAAATGGTACGTGGCTATACCAGAGAGGTTCTGGAGAGCAGGAACACATAAACTCACTTGGAGGTCTGCATATACGTACATTATGCTTGTTGCTGTTAGTATTATTGTAATTAATTATTATGGAAGGATGATGGGAGTATACTTTAAAAATATTCTTTAATATTTTGGGGCCTTCCTGGTGGTGCAGTGGGTTAAGCACCGCACTGTGAAGCAAACCGCAGCCACTGCAGCACGAGTTCGATCCCCGCCGTGGGCCAGGGAGGGGACCCCCAGGGCACAGCAGACCTCTCCTGCCTCGCCCGCTGCTCCCCTCAGCAGTGGACTTCAGTCCATCTGCCTGTTCTGCTCCCTGCTCTGTCTCTGGTGAGTCCTCTCACCTCCCACACCTCTGGCCTGTACCCCAGCTCTTATATGCATAAATAAAAAAAATAAGTCTTTAAAAATTCTTTAATATTTAAAAAGTATATAAAGGCCTTCATTGACTCAAAAATTAGATAAATCTTTTGAGAAAAAAATGAATAGGGCAGATTTTAACATTTTAGGACAGAATCTTAAATACAGAAATGAATCATTTCTGAAAACCAAAGAGGCAGGGCGTTCTGGGATCTGCCCGAGGCCCATCAGACAGAGGAAAACGGGCACGGGGGTAGGGGAAAGCAAGCTCTTTGAAAAATGAAGATTTCCCAATAAGCCAGGTATAGAATAAAACTGAAGTATTAAGCAAGATGTTTAATTCCCTAATTAAATTGTTCTCACAGTGATTTAAATAATAGAGGCAATTAGGTAGTCACTACAATATAGCACCTCGGTGGGATTGTGACAAAATTAAATACAGTCTCTAGCGAAGGCCTTTAAAGGCGAGACTGGCAGGGAAATCCATCATGTCTCTGGGTCCCGCGTGTGCCGTGGAGACGCTGAAGTGTCCGAGCAGAGCCCGGCCCCCACCCGCACGCCCTGGAGACTTGGCCACCAGACAGACAAACCGGGGTGCTGGGGAAAAACTGCCGAAGTCACCAAAAGTCATAATTCGCAGGTGATGTTTTATGTGACATGGTGACCCTGAACAGCTGACTGAAGCTCTCGCATCACAGAGAACTGAGCCCACGGCCAGCAGGCAGTGGGGTCACGGTGAGTTAAGAATAGCAAGCAAGGGCCTCCCAGGTGGCGCAGTGGGTTAAGCAACGCACTATGAAGCAAAACACAGCCACTGCAGCACGAGTTCGATCCCTGCTGCCGGCCAGCGGGGGGACCCACATGGCACTGCAGACCTCTCCTGCCTCGCCCGCTGCTGCCCTCAGCAGTGTACTTCCGTTGATCTGCCTGTTCTGCTCCCTGCTCTCTGTGGTGAATCCTCTCTCCCCACACACCTCTGACCTGTACCCCAGTGCTTGTGTGCATAAATAAATAAATCTTTAAAAAAAAAGAATAGCGAGCAAGTAGGTTCCAGTCATAGCAGTAAGAAAACAGGTCTGCTGGGGCGACGGAGCCGCACAGCCCACGGGAAGGGCGAGCTGGAGAAGTGAAAGGACACTTGTCTCTTCAGAGAAGAATGCAGCTATTTTTTGGGAAAATAGAAAATTAAAAATATGCCAGTCCTCACTCAGTTCATAGATGGTTTTCTTGAAATTCCAATTACAAAAGCCTCACCCTTTTTGACAAAAGGATCTCACGTCCTTTTGCAGGATGTAGGCAAGATGAGCTCAGCCCCTCTGAGCAATGTGGGTCACGGAGAGGGGCTGCTCCTGAACAGCACCAGGTGCAGCGATAGCGGAGGATTGTGCAAACAGATGGACAGGTCCGAGTGAACGCCTGTCCTCAAGAATGTCACCTTCTAGGGGCTCCTCCGTGGTGGCACAAGTCTCAGCTCTAGCAAACTATCCGCAGCCACTGCAGCGTGAGTTCAATCCCCGGCCAGGGAGTGACCCACAGGGCGCAGCAGACCCCTCCTGCCTCCCGCTGCCCCCGCAGCAGTGTGTTTCAGTCCATCTGCCTGTTCTGCTCCCCACACTGTCTCTGGTGACTCCTCTCACCCCCCCACACTCTGGCCTGTACCCCAGGTCTGGTCTGCATAAATAAATCTTTAAAAAAGAAAAGAAAAGAAATGGAGGAACTCACAACGCTAGACCCAAACAGACCCTGGAAATGGGATTGCAGAACTGAGGCGACCAAAGGGGAGCGAGGTGGGCAGCAGGGGGAGGGGCCCACTGGCCAGGGGAGGGGTCCATGGGGGCCGGGCTTGGGCTGTGGGCACCCCTAAATCACACAGAGCGCTCTAAACCGTCGCCTTGATACAAACAACTTCATGGTAAGAAGAGAGCCTCTCCGAGCCTCCTCCAGAAACCTGGCCCAGCAGAGGTGGCTGCGTGGACACGGAGCAGACCCAGGAGAGCTCAAGGAGAGGAGACGCCGCCCCCTCCTCCCTCAGTGGGGCTCAGGCGGACATTTGGGGGTCACCTTGAGGCCCAGCTCCAGGTGTGCAGACAGCTGTGGTTTATCTGGAAACTACCACCTGGGAGTGGCCTGGGGCAGGGGGATTGGCCTCCTTGAGGATGGGCCTCTGGCCAGGGCTGTACCCCTGGGGGTGCGGTCTTGGCAGCTCCTCCCTGCGGGGTCAAGGCCTCCCTGTGGCCTGGGAGTTCCCTGGCAGGAGAGACAAGGTTCTTCCTTAGGCTTGCGCGTCCCCCAAGCCCAGCATGCAGCATCTGCAGAATGTGTCCCTCCCAGCACCGCCTCTGCCCCCACCCTCAGATAACCCCGTGGAGAGCTGGTGGGCCAGTGGGCAGCTGCTCTCTGGAATGCTGTTCACCAGCGGGCAGGGCCTGCAGCATGTGGGGGCGCTGCCCTGTCCCTTGGGTCTCTGGCTGGGCTCGAGAACTGGCCACGCCCGAGTCAGGGCTCCTGCGGACTGGACATGACCTGGTGGGGACTTCCAGGCCTGGGCCGACCCTCTGGCCAGGGCCCTGGTGTCGTCTGCACACGGAACCTTCTGTACGGCCTCTCCTTCCGCCCAGGACACGGTCACCACAGCCCAGCAGGCTGGCTGCAGCCCTGAGGCCAGGGGCACGCGTTTCTTCCTCTTTTTTCCTGGGGCTTCCTTCAGAGACGCTCGCTCTGCCTCTCCCTGGCCTCCCCGTCGAGCGTGCCCGGCCACTGCTCCTTCGGCCTGTCCTCTGTGCTCTTCTCCCGCCATTACTCTCGGTCTCGCCGCCGTAGGGCTGACCCCAGGCCCGAGCCTGCTGGGGCGGCCACCCTCAGGCGGCTCGAGTCCTTCCTGCGTCTAGGAGGGCTGCAGGGTCAGGAGGACGGGCCTCGGCACAGGGCGGTCAGCGCGGAGAGCTTGGCCGGAAGCGGTGACCGAGGCAGACCCGCCGGATTGGAGAGGCCCTGGCTGCAGGCACCGTCCTTCCCAGAGGGGACGGGCAGTACTGGGCTGTCTTGTTTCTACATTTCCCCCTCTGACTCATTTGGTGCCCATACCGGGGAGACGGGGCAGGGGGGTCATGTCGCTGAAGCTCAGGGGAGCAGTCACTCACTCAGGGCCACACTGCGCCCCCTGTGGGCCTGGCCCCAGATCGCTGCCCTGGCTCGAGGAGGGAGAGGAAAGGCCCTGAGTGGGGCCGGGGTGGGGGCTGCATCCCCGTGGAGCAGCAGCCGAGGCCGAGGCTGGGCGCCCTCATCACGGAGCAAAGACCAGGACCAAGGTCGCCCTGGACGAGCCACAGGCGGACTCACGGCCCCTTCCCCCTGGGGCGGAGCGCGGCTGCCCAGTGCCCAGTCAGGCTGCTCTGCCAGCAATCTGCCCCTCCCGCAGCCTCTGGCAGCCAGCGGCTTGGGGGCCTGGCTCAAGCCAGGTGTGGCGGTGCTACCCCAAGTGGCGGTGCGTTCTCACCCAGGTGACTTGGCGGCCACCTGCTGGTGAGGCTTAGGTTAGGTAAGGGTGAGTTAAAGATGATTAGGTCGTTTAGGGAGAGGACAGGTGGGGCCTCAAATAAACTAAATTTTAGAAACAAGAATGGCAAGAAAAATTTAAAAAATCCAAAGATGAAATAAAACTCCAAGAGGAACTAACAAACTAAGGACATTTCGGGCCTCCCTGGTGGCGCAGTGGGTTAAGCAGCGCACTATGAAGCAAACCGCAGCCACTGCAGCATGAGTTTGATCCCTGCTGCCGGCCAGGGAGGGGACCCACAGGGTGCAGCAGACCTCTCCTGCCTCCCCGCTGCTCCCCTCAGCAGTGTACTTCAGTCCATCTGCCTGTTCTGCTCCCCACTCTGTCTCTGGTGAGTCCTCTCACCCCCCACACCTCTGGCCTGTACCCCAGTGCTTGTAGGCATAAATAAATCTTTAAAAAAAAAAAAACAACTAAGAGCATTTCAAAAACAAAGGATTAATGCTGGAGATGTAGAGCGAGCAAAACCACCTAAAAACACCAGTCACATGAGACCAGCGGAGCTCGGAGCCTGGCGCGGCTCGGGAAAGGAGGCCTCTATTCCCTGAAGTTCAGCTCCACTTCAGCTCCCTCGCCCCTCCCTGGCCTGGTTCCACTGGCCTGGGAGTCCCACTTTGTTTCTGCTCCTCTCCTTCTCAACAAACTTCTTCTTTTTCTAAACAAATCTGCCTCTCCTCGCCTGCTTACCTGAGCGTCTGCGGAGTTCCTTCTGCAACTCGGTAAAACACCAGCCCGCGCCGGTCAAGAAGCTGAAACCCGGCTCTGCGCTGCAGCACGGGTCCGTTCCTGGCTGGAAACGCAGCCTAAAACCTAAACCACAGTATCACTAGGTCCTAGTGGATGTGGGGCGGGGTGGATCTGCCTCCTCTTCTGGCTCTGGCCGACGAGCGCTGGGTGGTCTTCTCCCTTCCACTGATGCCCAGGCCCTGCTAAAGCGGCCGACCCCCCCGGGGAACCTCCCCGGACGGGCGCTCCCAGCATGACGGGCTCTGGGGCTGGTCTCCTGAGGCCTGGTCACGCCCTGCAGCCGCAGCGGCCTGTCTGTGGGTGACAGATGGTCCCCCGCTCCCGTGGGGCTGAGCTGGGGGCTGAGACCTGTGGGCCCAGCACGCCTGTGGTGCCCGCCGTGCTGGGCGGGCTTGAGCCTGCAGCATCCCCTCCTGGCCACCGCCCAGGGCCCCAGAGCAGCCAGGCACCCACACGAGGGCATCCCTCTCTGGCCGCTCTTTCCTTCTAGCACCTTCTCTCGGTTGCTGGTGAGATGGCGGCGCCCGGCACATTCCCGACACTGGGCTGTGCTTTGCCCTCTGCAGCGAAACGAAGGACCCACTTGCTTAAACTCTTAAGCATTTTTGGTGGGGAAAAAAGAATCGCAGATCTGACAGGTGTGCAACACGCAAAGGAAAAGGCAGGTACAGAGCTGGTAAGAACCAGGCTGCCCCGCGGGTGAGGCCTTGGCTGCGAGTGTCCCTGCAGGCACCCAGACAGCGGCCACTCCCCCCCGGGCGCTGGACCTTCTTTCCCTCCCCGCTGCTGCCCGCCTGAGGAAGACGGTCCCCTGGTTCCGGAGCTGACCCCCTTCCACCACCTGCAGCGGCCTGAGCAAGGGCAGTGAGCTGGGGCCTGGGGAGCCCTCAGCAGCCAGCGGCCTCCTGCACCCCGAGGGCAGGGCCCAGCCAGAGGGAGGCCAGCCAGGGCCGCAGACCACCAGGCCAGTGCCTGTGCAGGGCCAAAGCCCCCTGCTTGTGGCGGTCTGGCTCTGTGGGAGATGCCTCCACCCCTTCAAGAGGGCTGTGAAACACGGCAGCTGGGGCTCCCGAACGAAACCCCACGCTGGGCTCCAGCACGGGCGGTCCTGCTCTCAGTCTGGAGCACAGGTCAGGGTGCACATGGTGGGGTTCTGGTGAGGGCCCCTTCCCGTGTCGAGGAGGGCCCATCCCTGGTATGTGCTCAAGGGGGATGGGGCAGCCTGCAGCAGAGAAGGGAGAAGGTGGAGAGGGAAAGGAAGGGGCTGGGAGAAGGGGGGCTGGAGGGAGGCAGGGGCAGGGAGATGGGGGGCTGGAGGAGGGAGTGGCCTTCTTCCTCTTCTAAGGCCCCTCATAACCGGGTCAAACCCTGGAGGCTGCGGAAGGCCCGGACCTGGGCACACCGGGCGGTGCTTCAAGTCGGGGCTCTCGGCAGCCAGGACCTTCAGAGCGCGGCTGACAAAGGGGCAGAGGGGCCCTCACCAGTCAGCTGTGTCTCCAGTCTAGAGGCTCAGCCCAGCCTGATTTCTCAGAATGGCCCAGGGAGAGTGTTTGCGCTGGGGCGGAGCCAGAGCCCTACCCCTTCCTAGGGAGGTGGCTCCTCTCTGGTCCCAGAAAGGAGGGAGGGCCCAGCCTGAGGGCCCAGCCTCAGCCCCAGGTGCAGCCCCAGCCCCAGCCCCAGGCCGCAGCTGACCCAGCAGAGCGGACCTTTGGGGAGGAATCGCCTGCAGGCCACCAGCAGAGCCCTCCCGGGTTCCCAGAGAGGCCGGTGGAGCTGGGTGGGGCTGGGCGGGCTGGCCTGGGGCCCTGGGGAGCAGGGTCAGGGAGTGGAGGGGAGAGGGTGGAGTGGGGTGAGTCCCCTTCCCACCCCCTCTCCAGGCAACAGCCCTTCCTTTTCTGCCCCTTAGTCCCCAATGTTTTTCCTGTAAAATCTCTTACATTTTTTCTTACCAGAGCTTCCAGGGCACCCTGCATTCCCGCTGGACTTCCTATTCGTGGGGGCCAGGTACCCCTGATTTGGGACAAGGCTGGAGCTGGGGGCCCCCTCCCCAGGACTGGCCACCCCTTTGCTGGGCCCCAGCACGCTGGAACCTCCTGTGGCCCACACAGTCCTCCTCGGGCTCTCCCCTCTGGGGCCTTCTGGGGCCTGCATGGGCTGGAAGCCTCAGGTCTTCCCAGGCCTCCTCCCTGACACTTGCACCTCCCCACAGCCCCAAGGTGGGAGGGAGGCGCCTCAGGCCCCAGGGGTCCAGGTGGAACAGTTGGGGACTGGATGGAGGGGGGAAGAGGAGGAGAGGGAAGGGGAAGGGAGGGGAAGGGAGGGGAGGGGAGGGGAGGGGAGGGAAGGGGAGGGGAAGGAAGGGGAGGGGGAGAGGGGCCAGGGTTTCTGTTTCAGTTTGGCTGATAGCTCCTCAACGTGAGGCAGCCTTTAAAAACCCAACAGCAACAGCAGGGACACGAGGGGCTGGGTTCTCAGACTCTCCTCAGAGGGTCTGGTTCCCTTGTCCCTTCCCGCTCCCTGGGAATCGCTCCCTGGGAATCCAGCCAGGACAGTGAGCAGATTTAGGAGGTAATGGGCCATGCTGATTTTAGAAATGAGGAATTACGTGCTTTTTACATATCTTTGAAAAAATCCAATTAACACACCCAAGCTGTGATTCCATTGATGTTAATGGTTGCACAGAAGAAGAATTGGGAATTTAATGTACAGCCAATCTGTGGAAAATATTAACAGCACAGGTGGCGGGGAGCTGTGCTGAAACGAGAAATGCAGGAGCCATCCACCTTCCCAAGCCGAGCTACCTGGGCCAGCCAGAACCACCCACCTGGGGTCTGCTCAGCTGGAGGCTTCCTCCCTTTAGCCACCTAGCCCACTTGGAGAGCAGCAGCGTGGGGCGCTTTTAAGAAATGCAGATTCCGGGCCTTCCTGGTGGTGCAGGGGGTTAAGTCTCAGCGCTGTCAAGCTATCACCAGCCACTGAGGCCTGAGTCCCATCCCTGGCCAGGGAGGGGCCCCACAGGGCGCAGCAGACCTCTCCTGCCTCCCCGCTGCTCCCCTCAGCAGTGTGTTTCAGTGGATCTCCCAGTTCTGCTCCCTGCTCTGTCTCTGCTGAATCCTCTCTCCACCACCCCAGCCCCTGCACCTCTGGCCTGTACCTCAGTTCTTGTATGCATAAATAAATAGAAATTAATCTTTCCAAAAAAGAAATGCAGGTGCTTGAGTTCGGCTGGAAGCCTGGGGCAGGGTCTGAGACTCTGCATGGTTGTAACAGCCCTTGGGGTTCCTGCGAGCCCCTGTTCCCTGTCAGGCCCTAGGGTGTGCAGCCTTTGCTTGCTCCTTCCTGGAGGGGGCCTCTACGGGTTAGGCCTGGAGGACGTGAGCCTCCCTCCCTGCCTTCCTGCTGCGGAGTCTCTGCTGTTCACTGGTGCTGAGTCACAGAAGCCCAAGCTTGCCAGGCCACAGTCACCCCAGTGGCATGAATGGATCTGGGGGTGTCTGAGCCTGCCTATGCCAAGTACCCGCCAGGACCCCTGGGACTGCTCCAGGCAGGTCTTCCCAAACCCCAGTTCTCTGCTCCCCACTTGGGTCTCTGATCCTGTCATGGCCGGGGGGGGGGGATCCCCAGGAAAAGGGCCAGGATCCCTGCCCCACCTTAAGTGGGGTGGAGCTGAGCAGGGATAAGAAGATGCTGGAGAGGAAACTAGAAGGAGGCAGGACGGAGAGCGGCCAGGAGGCCTGGAGGGGCACGCGGGGCAGAGGCACTTGAGGAAGAAGCCGGCTCGCTTCTTGGTCCTGGACTGGCTGGGACAGACAGGGGGAGGCCGCGGGGAGGTCAGCAATGGCGGCTTTATCCTGATCTTGATGTTGCTCTTTTCTCCCAGACTCGTCTTACTCTTTCTGACCCTTTTCTGTGTCCACCGAAAGGCGCTTTAGTCGGTGGCAGCTTTTGGGTCTTGCTTTAGGCCGATCCTGTTTGGCTGGACTTTTGCTCACAAGAGGATGGGTAACTTTGGATGCCTTTCTTCCTCCCTCCTCTCCCTGCCCTGCTTCCCTGTCTCCTCCCCTCTACCCTGCTTCCATCCCTTCTCTCCCTGCCCTGCTTCCCTCTCTCCTCCACCCTGCCCTGCTTTCCTCCCTCCTCCCTCCTCCCTCCTGTCCTGCTTCCCAACAGCACAGCAAACTTGACTGAGTCAGAAGTTGTGAGTCAAGGCTGATCTAGCAGGGACCTGCCCTTCAGCCCTGGAAACTGCACTGCCCTGACCCCTTCTGGATGCTGGTGAAGGGCACATCTTGTGACTATTAGAGCGGGAGAAGGAAATTTCCAGAAACCTCAGGAAATGCCCAAACCCGGCCCTTTGAAATGAAACATACACTGCACCATGCCCCCCACCCCCATGCTCTGATGCTCAGACTAAGACCCCTCTTCACCCAGCCTTCTTGGCTCCTGCCTCCCCTCCCCCTGCCCCTTGGGGCCCTACCTGGGCGTGTCCTCACTTCCTGGGGTGTCTCTGGGGCCACACCTGGCCAGGGCTTTCCCTCAGAGAACCTGCAGTGACCCACTGAGCCGTCATCACTGACACCTGCTGCTCCGGAACAGCAGGTGGGCCAGCCCCACCTGAGGACAGCACCAGATGCGCCTGCCCTGGCCCCGCCTGCTCCACCTGCTCCTGCTGCGGACAGGGCAGTGCCCGCCTCACCCTACGCAGCGACTCTGGCTGGCTTGCTCCCCTCGCCTGGCCCAGGTGGCTCCGGCAGGCCGGGCTCCTCAGGGAGGTGCGAGTGCAACTGGGGACCGGGCTGCTGGGGCCTCGCCCAGGGGTGCAGCGAGACCCCGCCCATTGCAGCCCCTTGTCCTCTCGGGGAGTGGAAAGGCCCTTCAGGCTCCTACTTGATTTCATTTTGGCAGCTGCACTTGGCTCTGCGCCCGTCCTCCACCTGTGCCCCCACCCACCTGCCCCCCCTTCCCGTCCCCTCGTCTCGCCCCTTAAAGATGAGGGTGCAGGCCCTGGGCTTCTCCAAGCTGCGCGTCCTCTGGAGAGTCTGTGTTTTGAAGAGCTCGTCCTTGTAGGAAGCTTACTCATTAAATAATAAATCAGGGCCCCAATTTAAAACCCATCAAAGGCCTAGATAATTGATGGCCAGAGCTTCCAGCTGTGGGAGACAGCTAGTGCAAGGCCAGCACTGGGGTCCACAAGGGAAGGGTGGGTCCTCAAGACACACGTTGGCCTGTGGACTGCACCGCGGCCCCTGGAGGTTTGGGGTGTGAGCATCAAGAGTGGGAGGCTATTCCCCCAACGTCTCTCTGCTCTGGCACACCAGCCCCATTAGCATCCTTTGCACAAGCCCCATGCTTCTTGGGGTGCATGCCTCTGCTTCCCTAGGCTGGGTGGGGCTCCTGTTCTACCTTGTTAAACCTGTCGACTCCCCTAGAAAGGCGCTACTTAAAGAACTTACAACCATCCATTAGGGGAAGTGAGAAAATGACCAGCTATTTTCAAGTTTGAGAGCCTCACTTTATGTCACAGCAAAACTTACTTTTATAATAAGGCAAACGTTGCTTTACAACACAGGCGAACCTCTCTTTACAACACAGGTGAACCTCGTTACGACACAGGCGAACCTCACTTTACAACACAGGCGAACTTCACTTTACAACACAGGAAACACAGGCGAACCTCGCTTTACAACACAGGCGAACCTCGCTTTACACATAGGAGCACCTGACTATATTGCAGGCAAACCTTGTTTTACAACACAGGCTGACCTCATTCATTATGCTTCACAGATACTGTGTTTTTCATAAACGAAGTCCTGTATCAACGGTACACAGAACAAGTCTCTCAGTACTCTTTCCCCAGTGGCGTGAACCCACTCTGGGCACATTTTGATCATTCTGCAATGTTCGAACTTTTCCACCATTATTATCATATCTGTTCTGGTATCTTGTTGCGTGATCTTCGATGTCACTTTGTCAGTGTTTGGGGGTCCACGCACCAGGCCCATGTAAGATGGCAAACTCGGCGCATGACCCTATGTGTTCTGACTGTGCCACCGGCCATCCCCTCACTCTCTCCTCCTCCTCAGGCCTCCCTGTTCCCTGAGACACAACAATATTGAAATCAGGCCCAGCCACGACCATGCTGTAGCCTCTCAGTGTACAAGTTCAAGCCGCAAGTCTCTCACTATAAATTAGAGGGCAGAGATGATGAAGCTTCACGAGGAAGGAGTGTCGAAAGCCGAGATACGTGGAGAGCCAGGCTCTTGTGCCAGTGGTCCAAGTTGCAAAGGTTAGTGGGACGTTCCCAGAGGAAATGCAAAAAAGTTGGTGGGACATTCCCTAAGGCAATGAAAAGGGCTGTGGACACTCGGACGGTAGCAAGAACGTGAAGCAGCTTTGCTACTGCTATGGAGCAAGCGTCAGCGACCTCGATGGAAGATTCAGCCAGTCACGACCTTCCCTATGCCAAAGCCTTCTCCGGGGGAAGTCCTGATCTCCTGAATGCTCTGAACACTGAGAGGCGAGGAAGCTGCAGGAGAAAATCTGCAGTGAGCAGAGGTTTGTTCACCAGGCTCAAGGAGAGTCGCATCTCTAACATCAGAGCTCAAGGTGAAGCACCAGGTGCCGGCGGGGGAGGTGCTGATAGAGAAACTTGACGCAGCAAGTTTTCCAGAAGACTCGCTAAGATCACTGATGGCGGTGGCTGCACCAAACAACAGATTTTCACCGCAGACGAAACAACCTCATACTGGAAGATGCCGTCCGGGACTTCCATAGCTGCAGGGGAGAAGTCAATGTCTTGTTTCAAAACCTCAGCGGCCAGGCTGGCTCTCTTGTTGGGGCTACCGCAGCTGGAGGCCTACAGGTGGAGCCCGTGCTCAGGTCCCCTCCCCACACCCTGGACCCTTAGGGATGGCGCTGCATCTGTGCTGCCTTTCGTCACTGAACGTACGAAAGACCCGCGTGGCAGCACATCCATTTACAGTGCGTTGACTGAGTATTTTACCCCCCAGGAGAAACCTGCTGTGCAGGAGAGAGGACTTTTCAAAGCATTATTGTCCGTTGTCCGTGCACCGTGTCCCCAAGACAGCTGATGGCGAAGGGCAGTGCAAGCTGTCTCTGGGCTGCTGGCACAGCATGCATGCCGCCAGGGGTCAAGGAGTCATTTGGCTTCCAAATATTATTATTACCATTTTAAAGGACAGGCTATTAGGAAAAGGGGACAGACAAAGAGAGGTGCCTGCATAGTCACAGGCAGGTCTTCTATTTAAGGCAAACACCTTGTAGGTCAGTTATCATAGCTAGCGTTCTCCCGATGGGTCTGGGCCAAGCCAGTCGAAATCCTTCTGGAAGGGACTCACCACTCCACACGCCATTAGGACTGTCGCTGATTCGTAGGGGAAGGCACAGCTCACCACTCAGGAGCTGGGAAGAAACTGCTTGCAGCCCTCCCCGATGACTTTGAGGGGTTCAGGACTTCGCAGAGGAAGTCACTCACATGTGAAGGACACAGCGTGACAAGTGGGGCCTGGAGCTGGGCCTGGATGCTGCAGTCTTGTGATAAAACTTCAGCAGGTGTTTCTCATAGCAAAGAGCAAAGAAAGTGGCTTCCTGAGAGGCATCGACTCCCGGCGACAGGACTGGGGGTTGTGGACATGGCAACAAGCTTTTAGAATACAACGTGAACTGGCCCTCCCTGGTGGTGCAGGGGTTAGGTCTCAGCACCAGGAAGCATCCGCAGCCCCTGCAGCATGAGTCCGATCCCCAGCCAGGGAGGGACCCACATGGCCCAGCAGACCTCTCCTGCCTGGCCCGCTGCTGCCCTCAGCAGTGTACTTCCGTCGATCTGCCTGTTCTGCTCCCCGCTCTGTCTCTGGTGAGTCCTCTCACCCCTTCTATCTTTGGCCTGTACCCCAGTTCTTGCATGCATGCATAAATAAATCTTTTTAAAAATACGACATGAACTTAGTTGATAAAACAGCAGCAAGATTTGAGTGCATCAACTCCAGTCTTGAACGGAGTTCTAGTGCTTCAGCGAGCACGGCAAGGTGCAGAGAAATCTTTTTGGAAAGAACGAACCAGTTGATGTGGCAAGTTCCACCTGTCTTATTGTAGAAATCACAGCCACCCCGACGTCCAACAGCCGCCACCTGAGCCACCAGCAGCCTGGCAGGTGAGGCCTCAGCGCGCGGAGAAGGCCCAGGTGGTGCTTGGGGTCTTTTACAATAAGGTGCTTTTCTTTGGGGTGTGCGCATGTGTGAGGCACCGCCATGCACACGTGACAGACTGCGGCCCAGGGAGAGCCTGGCACCTGCGGCGCTGGAGCCGAGCTCGCCACGAACCCGCTGTGTCTCGGCGTCCCGCGGCCAGCCCTCGGGTCTCTGAGGCGCCCGTGCATCGCCATTCCCATCAGCATGTCCCTTCTTAAGAGGGTGTTAGTGACGCCCAGCTCAAAGGCCACCTCCTCCATGCCGCCCTGGTGGGTTCCCCACTCAAGAAAACCTGTCCCCCGTCCTGCAGGTAGGGAGAATGAAGGTAAAAGGCTGAGAGGCAACCAGCCCTGCCCTGGCTGTCCAGCCACCATCCACCTTAGTGGTCAGTCTTTTGCCCAGACGCAGTGTGTCCACCCGGGCATGGGCCGCAAGGAGCTCTGTCAGGTGGGGGTGGGGGTAGCTGCCAGCCGCTGGCCGTGTCCTCCAGGCCAGAGTGGGCCAGGCTGCTCTAGGCATGGGGGAGAAGCCGGGGGCATGAGAATGGAAACGTCCCCTGAGGCCCAGGCTGCTCAGCCCAGCAGCCCCCAGAGACAGCACTGGGTTCTGCAAGACCACCCACAGACTCGGAGGTCCGCGCCCTGCCAGCTGCCAGAACGCCCAGCCCCATGACCAGAGCCGTGCTTGGGGTGAGCAGGGCGCCGCCTCGGGGTCTGGCTCTGCTCCAGGCCCAGCCCGGCCACCACGCTCCAGCTGGGCCCCAGCCTCCCTTCAAAGCCTCACCCGCCCCCCTGGGAAAGACGCTCTGAATGGGTGGGGGAACTTTGGCATTCTAGGGGGCTCCCTTATTTGGGGAGGCCCTGGGCTCGCAGAACTGGGGAGAGGGCCTAGCCTACGAGATGGGGTGTCTGATTCCAGGGGGTGGGCGCCCCAGCTGTTGAGACCGAGGCTGTGGAGTCCAAAGTGGGGTGAGCGTCCTGACCCACGGGGCCTCCCACGGGGCGTGGCCATGGCGCAGGAAGCTGTTCAGTCCCTGTGTCTGGAGCTGCTCCTGAGACCCCCAAGGGAGGGCTCCCCGGGACCACTGGACTCGAGAGGGGCTGGGATTGAGAGTGAGGCCAAGTGAGTGGGGCCTGGGGCCTCTGTCACGGACACAGAGTCCAGACACCCACGGACTCTACCGCACCAGGCGGAGCGGGGCCCGGGGCAGCGGCACGCGGCCAGGTGCGCGAAGAAAGGACCGGAGCAGAAGGACGGGGCAGCGCAGGAGGACGCAAGGCCTCTGGGCCCGGGCCGTCACCCGTCTCTCTGCAGACACAGCTTTGCCCCGAAAGGCAAAACAAGTGTGGCGCACCGACTAGCAGACGCGGGACTCACGCACCCGGAGCCCGCGCCGCGGAGAACACCCCGCGCCGCGGAGAACACCCCGCGCCGCGGAGAACACCCCGCACTCCGGAGAATATCCCGCACCGCGGAGAACACCCCGCACCACAGGCCGAGAGCGAACGCAGCGCCCAGCAGCGCCTCCCAGAAGGCAGCGTCCGCAGGTCTGAGTCATAGGCACTTTGGCTCGCGGCCAGCGGGGGCATAGGTCTGGAAGGTTCTGAGGAGGGTGGGCCTTTGTCGGTGGAGCGGGGCCTGAGCTGCAGGAGCAGGGGCTGCGGTGACGTCCGCCGCAGAGTGCTGGTGGCCCCGCCACCACGGTCGCCCGGGGCGCTCAGCACCTCACAGCCGTCGCCCACACCCACACATCACACGGCACCCCCTCTCCAGAGGGCCCCTCCCTGGCCGGGCCGTCGTTGATGGTTTTAAACTCCTCTGGCCTCGCAATTCTTAGTGAACTTTGGACACACCGCGGGGCTCGGGCCTGCAGCACGCAGCTGGCCTGGCTGTCGCCCACCTGCCCACCGCCCTCGCGTCCGCGGTGCCAGGAGGGTGCGACCCCTCACAGATGGCAGGACTGCGTCCTGATGGCGGGGACCGTGGGGAGCAGGAGGAGGCTCTACCCGTGAGCGGAGGGTGGGCTCCCCTCGCACACCAGCCCGCGGAGCCGGCTCCCCATCTCTTGCATCAGCTCCTCTCATGAAGCGCCCGGCCGCCTGCTCACCTGCAGTGAGGAGTTCCTGGGCTCGGCGCCTGGACAGCGCTTCCTCTCTGCCCGCAACCGTCCGGGCTCAGTGGGTGGCTGCCCCTGCAGCGAGCGCACCCGCTCCGTGCCGGCCCGCGCCCAGGGCCCAGCGCTCCGTAGGTTCTCGGAAAAGGCTGCCTGGAAGCGTTCCTGACCTTCAGACCTGCCCCAGCCCAGAGCTGGCCCTGTGCCTGGGACAGTCACTTCCTGGCTGGGTGTTTACCTTCCTGGGCCCTGTGGGACCCGCTGGGGTGGCGGCCACACAGCTGCCGGGGACCCGCAGGAGAGAAGGCACTCCCCACGAGGAAGGGGAGGACTTGGCAGGGCCTCTGGCCAGGTCACCTGCTGCCCCTCTGCGCCCCGCCCGCCTCTCCCTGCCCACCCACCCCGCCCCACAGCATCGGCACTAAGACTCCAGCAAGCCTCGGGGCTCCAGTCTCCATTCACAGGTGCCTTCCTGCCGGCCTCCTGCCTCCGTTTGACCATTTCCAGGCGTGAGAAGATGCAGCTTTGTTTGGGGGCTATTACTGCGGAGATGCTCGCTGCTCCGGCCTTCTGCTGCTTCCAGCCACTTCTAGCAGCGCTGGCAGGCGCCGCTGAGCTCCCGTCACACTCCCTGCATATGGTCATCGTTGTTCTCTTGAGGGGCAGAGAATGAGGCCCGTTGAATACGCGGAAACAAAGTCTCAGAAGTGGAGCCCCTTGCTCATGGCACGCGGCTCGAGAGTCGGTGTCCAGACCAGCGGCTCTAACCTGGACTGCCAACTGCTCCTGCCACCTGCCAAGCGTAATTGCCAGATGTTTATTTTTGTGTAAAACTCAAGTCACCCATTGTGTTAACTGGCTTGCTGGCCACACATTCACCCAAGGGCAGAGGCTTCAAACAAGACGTGTTTGTTCTCTGGTGTCTGAGCAGACTCAGGAATCTGGGCAGGGCTGGAATCTCCGCCCAGGTCACGGCAGCAGCCAGGGGGTGGCTGTGATTCTCCACAGGGGAGGGAGGGGCTTCCACCTCCGAGGTGGCCGGCCGGCTACACTCGGTTCCCTGCGGGCTGTTGCATCGAGGGCCTCGCTCCTCGCTGACCTGAGGCCACCACCGGCCTGCCTGCTGTGGAGCTTGTTCCAGAGTGCGAGGGAGACAGCCCAGGAGGCTGGAGGTACCGTCTTCCCATCTCGCGAGGTCACACGCCATCGCTTCTCTGTAGTTGATGCAGCAGGAGGGAGCTGCCAGGTACGGCCTCCACGCAGAGGCTCTCACCGGGGAAAGAGGAGCAGGGGTAGGAGTTGCTGAGGCTCACCTGGAGGGCCTACCACAACCATCTGGGTTTCTGAGAACAGTCTTCAGTTTGCTTCAGAAAACCAGATGAAAGTGATGTTCCCCCACCCACCCTCCCGCCACCCATCCATCCATGCACCCACCCATCTTCCATCCACCTACCCGCCCACCACCCTCTACCCATCCATCCATGCACTCACCCACCCACCGCCCATCCATCCATGTACCCACCCACCACCCACCCCTTCATTTAACAACTATTTGAGGAACACTCTAGAAGTCAGACCCCACATCAAGCTCAGAAGATACCAGAATGAATGGAACGATTCCCTGTTCCCCGTCACTGTACTGCAGGAAGCCTGGTAGAGCGTTCACATATGTGAAGTTACAGGGGTGGGAGGGGCGTCTGATGAATATTCTGTTCTACAGGAGCTCCAGCTCTTTCCTTCAACCAGCCCTCATATGCCACCCTCTGGGATCCTTTTCCTCCTGCTCACTCTCCTGTCAGCATCTCAGACACGTTGCTGGACCCTGGGGATATAACAGGGAGCGTCTCGAGAGTATAAATTCTCTTTTTCTCTAGCCCTCCGTCTCACTGCTTCAGAACGGGCGCCATCAGCTTCTGCCCAGGCGGACCTTTAAAGGCGTGTCCTGGCTCCATCTCTTCTGTTGCTTCCGCCCCACGCACTCAAGGCACCACGGGCACCTGCTGAACAGTCCTGGACTTGCCGCTGCTCTTCTTAAAGAAGTTGACGCCGCTTGCCCATCGGACATTCTCTCTCTCTTTCTCTCAGACTGTTCCGTATCCGTCCTCTTGTAGTTTTCCAAAGCAGCTCGCCTCGTGATCCTTTACTCTTTTTAACGATTGCTTACTGCTCGGCTAGAGGAATACTCTGGGGCGACACTGAGTGCCCAGGACTGACGCTTGTGCCCTTCACATACTGAGAGCCGACCCCCGGGGTGATGGCGTCTGGAGGGGCCGAGGGGTGTATTGGGTCATGAAGGCAGAGCCTTACGAGTGGCGCTTATGTCCTTAGAGGAGACCCCATCGGGCTCCCTCGTCCCTGCCACTGTGAGGACACAGAAGACAGACCTCCACGAGCCTGGAAGGGGGTCTTCAGCAGACGCCAGGTCTGCCTGCACCTCGATCTTGGACTTCATGCCCTCCAGAGCCGTGAGGAGTAGATTTCTGCCATCTGTAAGCCTCCTAGTTGATGCTATTTTGTTAACACAGCCTGAGGATTTACAACACTGAGACAGTCCTTTTCAAGGCCTGTAACTTTGTGATATGCTCTAGGTGATAGTTTCTGATAGGCCGTTGATGGGCTTAATAATCATAAACCAATTGTTTTAGAGTGATTATTGTAACTGTGATTATTCAGAATTGAATATTAAAGTGTAATAAGTTTATTTATTTATTTATTTATTTTTAAAGATTTATTTATTTATGCATACAAGCACTGGGGCACAGGCCAGAGGTGTGGGGGGTTGAGAGGATTCACCACAGAGAGCGGGGAGCAGAACAGGCAGATCAACAGAAGTACACCGCTGAGGGGAGCAGCGGGCACAGCAGGAGAGGTCTGCAGCGCCATGTGGGTCCCCCCCCTGGCCGGCAGCAGGGATCGAACTCGTGCTGCAGTGGCCGCGATCCGCTTCGTAGTGCGTCGCTTAACCCACTGCGCCACCAGGGGAGGCCCTAATAAGTTTATTTTAAGAGAATTTCTTTTAAGATTATCTAATAAGTTCTTGGCTGGGTTTGATTATGGGAAAGAAGAGGCATTTAAATGTTTGAAGTTTTAAAAAGGTACGATTATTTAAATAATACATTTGAAAAATATAAAGGGGATAAAATAGACCTGGTCAAGAAAAAAATCTGAGCAAAAGCACAAATAATTATAATTGTATTGACCACCTCTGGGCGAACATCTGTTTTCATGAATATTTGCATTAATTGACTTGTTTAAAGATTTATTTACTTACGCATACAAGAACAGGCCAGCGGTGTAGAGGGTGAGGAGATTCACCAGAGACAGAGCGGGAAGCAGAACAGGCCGATCGACTGAAACACACTGCTGAGGGGAGCAGTGGGCGAGGCAGGAGAGGTCTGCAGCGCCATGTGGCTCCCCTCCCTGGCCGGGGATCGAACTCGTGCTGCAGTGACTGCGGTTTGCTTCAGAGTGTGTTGCTTAACCCATTGCGCCACCAGGGAGGGCCCAACTGACTTGTTTAATCATAACTATAACTCATGATAAGGAACACAGCTATACAGAGGTTAAACAACTTGCCCAAAGTCACATGCAATTTCTTGACCACACAGAAATGTTAGGATATGCATGTATCATATATATATATAATGTAAGTGTATAGTTTATCTCAAAAGCAAGAAAGTAAAACCTCCAGGTGCCATCAATGAATATGTAATTCCTAGATCATTCTATTTCTACCCTGGGGAACTAGTTCTTTAGGGCTGTCACATACATGCCCCAGGATGTGTTTGTTTTACGTTAATAGCTGTGGGAGGAACACGAATCAAAACTTCTGGACTTGAGCACAGCAAGAAGTCTGGAGCACACTGATGGCTCAGAAGGAAAAAACCTGTCCCAAGTCATGGATAGCAACAGAATCACTTCCAGGCAAATATGGCGCAAGCTGGGTTTGCACCTGGGGACCAAACCGCTCACCATGCAAAAAGCACAGAAACTCTACGATAGAAACTGAGAAAGAAAGTTAAGAATTTGTAAACCTTAGACTTGGAAATAACTACGTGCCCACACCTGGGGACACCCCCACCGCCATATCACCACTGAATGTGGTATAGACACGAAACATTTGAGGAAGACCAATACAAAGAAAAGCATCGTACAAGAAAGAGAGAAAGAAAGAGAGAAAGAAAGAAAAGAAAGAAAGAAAGAAAGAAAGAAAGAAAGAAAGAAAGAAAGAAAGAAAGAAAGAAAGGAAGGAAGGAAGGAAGGAAGGAAGGAAGGAAGGAAGGAAGGAAGGAAGGAAGGAAGGAAGGAAGGAAGGAAGGAAGGAAGGAAGGGTTGACACATGAGGAAATAGAGACAAGGGGATTACATAGAAAGGAAGCATTACAAAATTTAGATTTAAGGAAAAGAGGAAGGAGTAAAATCTATAAAACAAGAATATGAATTTTTTTTTAATGAAGACATTTTAGAGTGTTTTAGTTTCATAGCAAAACTGGGGGGAAGGCACAGAGATTTCCCATGTACTCCCTGCCCCACACTCCCATTATTAACATCCTCTCCCACTATCAATAGCCTCCTCCAGAGTGGCACATTCATTCAAATTAGCCTGGAGAAATGTATACTGACCTAGATCTACCTCACAGAGTATTATTGTTGCCCTAAAAAATCATCTGGATTCCTGTTAATCCTTCTCCTGTTAATCATCCCCATTACCCTGGTACTCACTGCTCTTTTCTCTGCCTCCAGAGTCCTGCCTTTTCTGAAACGTCATATTTAGAATCCTAAGTTCGTGGCCTTTACAGATTGGCTTCTTTCACTTAGTACATGCATTTACGTTTCCTCCATGTCTTCATGATTTGATGGCTCATTTCTTATTTGTGTCGGTTGCTAAAATTAATTTTTAAAGTAGGTTAATAGAACAAAGTAGAAATTGTAGAAATAAAAATTACTACACAAAAGAAATGTTTCAAGGCCCAAATTTATTTTTAGTGATTTGGAATCGCCAGACTGAAGATTCAGGCAGCAGTGAGATGGGAAGGTGAAAAATAACTCAAAAGACATTTGGGGCACAAATCAAGGGAATCCAATATACACTTAAATAGACTGTTCTGAGGTGGAGAGCGGTGAGTGGAGGAGCGTGCACATTCGGAGAAATAATGGCTGAAGTTTGCAAAATCGAAGAGAGACACATGTTTGCATTTGAAAAAAATGTGCTGAATCCTGGGCAAGAAAAATAGAAATGAATCCACACCTAGACATCCAAAGTGGAACTGCAGAACATCAAAGATAAAGCAACATCATGTGCACGATCAGAGAGAAAACCTCACATCGAAGTGGGATGCATCTCCCGTTCCCAATGGGGTTTGTCTCAGCGCTTCTTCCGGGAAGTCTTCCAGTCAACACTCTTGCCACTTCTCCCACTGCTGAATCGCTGCGGCTCTCAGTCCACCCCACACCACTTGGCCCCTGCCTTCTCCAGCCTCTGTGCCTATGTGTTCATCTTTTACTTTCCATATAAATAGCAAGCACGGGCCACTCTGGGACGCAGCCATAGTACTTCTCTCTGTGCTAACTCTCCAGTTAGCATAGTGCTCAATGAATTTTTTTTTAAGATTTATCTATTTATGCACACAAGCACTGGGGTACAGGCCAGAGATGTGGGGGGTGAGAGGATTCACCACAGAGAGCGGGGAGCAGAACAGGCTGATCGACTGAAGCACACTGCTGAGGGGAGCACCAGGCGAGGCAGGAGAGGTCTGCCGCGCCATGTGGGTCCCCTCCCTGGCCGGCGGCAGGGATCGAACTCGTGCTGCAGTGACTGCGGTTTGCTTCAGAGTGTGTTGCTTAACCCACTGCGCCACCAGGGAGGCCCTCAATGAATATTTTTGAACCCATAATTAACTGATCCTCTGGAATCAAAGGTAAGTTAAATTTTTATCATGTATCAAGTTCATTTTTACAACCTCATTAGGTTCCTTTGAAAGCAGCGTCCCTCATGCTGATCCAGCCAGGACACAGCCAAGGCGTACCCCTAAGCCATCTTTAAAGCCTGCATTGTATTACTTACCACTGTTTTAAAATAATGCCTTTGAAAACAACTAATACCCAGGGCCTCCCTGGTGGCACAAGGGGTTAAACCTCAGCACTATCAAGCTATCACCAGCCACAGCAGCATGAGTTCGATCCCTGGCCAGGGAGCTGACCCACATGGCACAGCAGACCTCTCCTACCTCCCCCATGCTCCCCTCAGCAGTGGATTTCTCAGTCCATCTGCCTGTTCTGTTCCCTAGCCTGTCTCTGGTGAATTCTCTCTCCTCTGCCCTATACCCAGTTCTTGCATGCATAAATACATAAAATAATTCTTTTTAAAAAAAATGAACAATATCCAAATGTACCTGGAAGTGTGCTAGAAAGTAAACAAACATCAAATGTAATCCCACTAGTTAAAGTTAATTGCTAACATCTATTTATTCAGTCTCCAGTCAAGAGATAGTCACTAAACATCTCCTTTGTTCCAGGTCCCAGTGTGAAGTTTGGGGCATGTGGCAATATATACTTTGATATCATTTTGCTTACTTTGAAATGGACTTTGGGTATGGAATATAAAAAATAACTGAAGTGGGACTGGACGTTATGTAGCATGTCTCACCCCTTCTCCTTCCCACTGTCCCAACTTTTCCTCAGGCGGGATTTAAACCGCTGCCCTGTCCACCTCGTGGCTGAGCCCCGAGGTTACTGCGCCCCTGCCCGGCACTGGCCACTTCCCAAACCTCCGCTGCATCTGTGACTTAGCCCGCCAACAGCAGAGCACAAAGGCTGGACTTCAAGGTGATTCTGGGCTCGAGTCAGAGGCCCGGGCTTACGGGCCTTTGGGTGGGGCCTTGAGAGATAATGTCCAGGGTCAGCCCTTCCTTTCTGAGGCTGGTGAGGAGGCCAGACAGGATGGGCGCGAGGGGGCCCAGAAGCGACCAGGCAGCGCTGGCCCTCAGCGCGCCGCCGCCTTTGCTGTGGTCTCCCTGGCGCGAGGTGCCGAGGGGCGTCTGTACTCAGCTCTGCACCAGGAACCAGCTGGCTGAAGACAGAGACGCCGTGGAAGGACTTTGTACGGGAAAGACCAGAGAAGGGGTCCCCTGCACCCCCAGTCCAAGGCCAGAATGAGAGAGTGCTCGGAGCCAAACTGGACGGCCCTGGATCTTCAGCCCCTGCAGCCCTGCCCACGCTGCAGCAGCACCCGGAGATGCTGGATTCTCACCTCTGCTTGTAACTGGTGACTGGCCCTGGGCCGGAGCTCACCGCGGGGAGCCTCGACAGGGTTTGGGGGCCGGAGTGGCGGAAGGAAAGGCCTCTCAGCCCAGCCCATGGAGCAGCTGAGCCTGCGTGTGCAGGAGGCTGGGCGGGGCGGCTTCTGTGGGTCTTCTTGTGCAACCTCCTGCCTGCCCGTCGACCCTGCCCGGAAGGGCCAGTCTCAGCCTCTCACTCATGCGTGCTCCCACCACAGCAGCGAGGCACCAGAAGCTTCCCTCCGTCCTGCTGTTACAGGGCAGCACTAAGATAAAATGGGTTTGCCTGGCTGGGTCCTCACCCGCTCTCCAAAGGCACTTGCAATGCCCCAGCTGCAGCACACACAACAAAGGTTGATAAAGGGCTTTATTTACAAGAGGAGGGAATAGCGCGATGAAGAACAAGGGGAAGGAGGGCGACAGAGCCGTACATGTCCTACCAGTTCTCGGAGCTGGAACCCGACTGCGCGCTGAGAGCTGCTCCCCAGGAAAAGGGGCCCCCGAGGCCTGCAGGTCTGCGTTTGTACTCAGCCGGGCCGCTCAGCTCCAGCCTCAGGTCCCGGTGATCGGCTCTCCGACCATGACCTCCTGGGCTTTGTGGTCCTTGGATCTTGTAGGTGTGGAGTGGGGGGTCAAGTCCAGACCGACTTGCGTGATCCATTCGGGAGGGCCTTCCCCCCGACACTGCTGCAGCAGCAGACAGGGTGCCCGCCCCTGGACTCCGTGTCTTGACGTCTCCATTTTGCTCTCAGTTTTCAGAGGCGGAAACGGAGGCCCCAAGGGTTCAAGAAGGCGCTGGCCCCAGCGCGCCCAGGCGCCGCGCAGGCCTTGCTCTGCCGCCGCCTCGCCCTTGCAGGCTCTCCTGGCCCGGAAGTGCTCCCTGCCCGCCCACACCTGTCCCGCGTCCATTTTTAAGAGGTGAGCTTGCCTCAGACGGCCCGTGCCCCGCTCTGATTCAGCGTGACGAGCGGAGAACTGGACAGACTTCTTCCCGGCTAATGAGGAGCCGAGTCCTAACTGGGCCAGGGCTGGGCCTGGGCTCTGACATACCCGGGAGGGGCCCGCAGTGAGTGGGCAGCCCCGGTGCGGCTCCCGGGAGTATTTAGGCACGGCCGGCCCGGAGGCCCGGGACGGGCCGGGACGCGGGAGCTGCCCTGCTGTGGAAGCAGGGTTTCCGCGGCCCCTGCCTGCGCACACCCTGACCCCCCGCCGGCTCCGGAAGCACCCGCGCCCCTGCCGAGGCGCCGTGTCTCTGCAGTGGGCCCACCTCTCCCCTGTTGACGAGCGTCTTCTGTCCAGGTGGTAAGGGAGACGTGCGGCCGCGGCCGGGACGCCCCAGACGATGGGACTCTAAATCCAGCCTATGGCCCTTCCACTCCCTGAAGTGGAACCCCACTCTGTTCTTGGGGTGTCCCGGGGATGCTTGTCCCGGGATGGGCTGTGTGGAGAAGGTTCAGATCAGCCATCTCAGGAAAACTCTCAGCGCTGCCCTCGAGATGCTGCTGGCCTGAAACCTCCGGAGGGAGCTCAGGGCTCGCCCTGCCTGGGAGCCGAGCGTGGCCCTGGCAGCCCGGGTGTGAGTCCCGGACCACCGGGCCTGGACTGGGCTGCTTGGCCCACTGGGAACGGGGTTCTCTGGGGGAGAGGCTGACCCGGCCTCGGGCGTCCCGCTTTCTGGAGGGACGGCTGCTGTCGACTCAGCGGGCCACAGGCCTCCTGGACCCAGGCCAGGCCAGGCCCTCTGGGGAGCGCGTCGGGGTGCCTCTCTTTGCCCCAGCATCGTCGGCTCTCGCGTGTCACTCGGGCCTGGACCTGGAGGGGGGCCCAGGGCCTGCCTGGCCCTCTGGCTCCGGGCTCAGAGGTGTTCAGCATAGACTTGGGAGCTGCCAGAGCAGTTCCCGGAGCGGGACAGGGACTGGGGCAAGGGGGCCTCTGGGCCTCGCCTTTGTCAGGGTCCACGAGGCGTGATCCCCGTGGAGCGAGAAGGTGGGCAGGGTGCTATTCTGGGGCTCCAGGACTTCAGAGACCCAGGCGTGGGGCGGGTGACGGACACCCAGTGGGGGGAGGCGGGCTCTGGAGTCCACCAGAACCAGGCTCGAATCGCTGCACCTCCAGCACTGGTGGAGACCTCCACCCAGTCTCGTCTCCCTGGCCCACTTCTCAGAGCCCCTCTCTGGGAAGGGAGCCCGAGCTGGCCGGGGCTGAGTGGGGACGAGGATTCGCGTCTGCTCGGCCCCCAGAGGCTGCAGGCCGGTCAGCCGGGCCACCGTGGCTGTGACACCTCAAAGCGCCGCCCCGACCATTTGACCCAGAAAAGGCAGTTGGCATGACTCCTCCCGACGTGTTTCCTGGTGGCCCGGTGCTGAAGCAAGCGCTGTCTGGTGCCAGCTGACCCAAGGGGTCCATCAGCCCCTGGTCTCGGCCCGGCCCGGAGCTGGAGGCCCTGCCCTGTCCGCTCACCGGCAGGAGCCGGCACCCGGGCGGGGAGGCTCTCATCCGAAAGAGATGCACCTTTTCAGGGCCAGACCTAGGCCAGAGTCTGACTTTCCGGCGCCCCCTGGGCGCCCTTCCCTGGAGCCACGGCCAGGCTTGGCGCCAGCGGCTTCAGCGGGCCCGCTATCGGCACAAGTGCCCAGGCTGGGAGACGTGGCGAGGGGCAGGAAGCTGGCGTTTCCCAGAGGTCCCCGGGGAGGTGGCCCCGCGGGGCCGGGGTGTCTCTGGAGGCGGCGCTGACTCCCGCGGGCGGGTGCGCTCGGCTCCCATCTGTGCCATGGGGTAATCGCAGCGCCGACTCCAGGCCGCTGGGGTAGCTGAGCGAGCGTCTCTGTGCACAGTCAGAATTGTACATGCGGCGCACAGTGCGTATGTGAGTGCGCTGCACCTGCAGGTGCCTGCACGGCCCCGGGCCACCGCGTGTCGTCGCCATCCTTGCGGAGCTGCCTGGGTAGCAGCGGCACTGCCGGTGGTGGGTGTGAGCCTGGGCCGGTCTGCGCTGCTGAGAACAGAGCCCAAGGCGCGGTCCCTGACTCCCCCTCCTCCCCGGCGGTGACCCCATACGCCCAGGGGACAGATGCTTCAAAGACCAGCGGCTGTGGGGACCCGGCCTGGCAGGCACAGCCGTCTGGCTCCGCCCAGTCTCTCTGGCCCAGGGCCTTACTCTGACCCTCACAGGTTCAGTGTGTTGTGTTTGGGGTTCAATGGGGCCTCCCCTGGCAGAGCCCGGGCCTAGTGAGGGCCCTCTGGTGTTGGCCGTGGCAGTGACCCTCACAAGCTACCAGCACAAGCACCACGTAGCTAAAACAGTGCAGGGCCCCAGGCCTCCCTGGTGGTGCAAGGGGCTGAGCACCAGTTCAATCCCTGGCCAGGGAGGGGACCCACAGGGCGCAGCAGACCTCTCCTGCCTCGCCCACTGCTCCCCTCAGCAGTGTGTTTCAGCCGATCTGTTCTGCTCCCCACTCTGTCTCTGGTGAATCCTCTCACCCCCACACCACTGGCCTGCACCCCAGCTCTTGGACACATAAATAAAAATATTTAAAAAAAAATAAACAATGCAGGGCCCGGGGTGGGAATCAGCTCGTCCTCCCTCCAGGAGCAAACTTCTCAAGAATGACTCTGGAAAGCAGGTGCAGACAGGAGGGAGGATACATTCCAGGTGAAAAGGAGCGTGGGCGCAAGGTGCGCGTGGGCGGTGTTCTCCAGGAAACAGGCAGAGGCGCCACTGAAACCCACGGAGACGGCCGTGGGGCGTCTTGGGGGAAGCTCAGCCGTGCTGGTATAATTCCGATTTGAATGTTTCTATTTCAAGTGTCCTCAGCACTCAGGCTCTCTGGCCTGTTCCAGCAAGTGGCCTCCTCAGGACGCCAAGGAGGAGGGAGGCTTGGGCGGCTGCAGACGGCCCGAGGCAGGTGGCCCGGCCCCCAGCTCAGCGCCCGAGTGCTGGTTCTCCCAGCACGAGTGGCTGAGGTTCTCACTCAGCTGCTTCGAGAAGTGTGTCCACCTGTAGAAGCTGCCCACACACACACACACGCACACACAGGCTTTGCCAAGCACCCCCCTGCTGCCCCACAGCAGGCAGCTCAGACAGAATTAGGAAGTGGGGTCTAGGGTAAGAAAAGGGGTGCCCTGACAGGGCTCGGCTGCCGTGGGGTGAGGATGCTCCTGGGCCAGTGCAGGCTGCAAGCGCGGGGCACTCAGCTCCTCTCTCCCGCAGCCATGGCGTCCTGCCCCGTCCTACAGAGGGAGCCGCTGTTCCAGGCGGGGGCGCACACCTACAGGATCCCCGCTCTGCTCTACCTGCCCGGGCGGAAGACTCTGCTGGCCTTCGCCGAGAAGCGGGTGAGCAAGAGGGATGAGCACGCATTGCTGATTGTCCTCCGCAGAGGGGACCACGACGCGTCCACCCAGCAGGTCCAGGTAAGGCGCGGGGCCGTGTGTCACCCTTAGGGTGGCCGAGGCCTGGGGGCAGGCGGAGCAGACACCGACCCAGGAGGAACGTCAGAGCAAGCAGGAGGAGGCAGAGATGGTGCCCGAGCCGTGCCGGGCCGGGGCTTCCTCTGGCGCATCCGCTTTGCTGCGTGACAACTTTCAGAGGCTCCCCTGTGCCCGGGAACCCGAGCTCAGCCTCACGCCCTGGGGGAGGGTGTCCTTTGAGGACCATTACCTGGGAGCTGAGGGCCTTGGTGACTCTTGTGTCCTGCAAACCAAGTAACTGGTTTTGACCCAGTCGCCCGGCGCCGGCTCGTCACACGTGAAGGGGCTGACGCCACCCTCCTCCTACTTGGTGGTCACCGCTGCGCTGTGGCTGTCCAGAGCACAGGTGGGTCTGGGGTCTAGCCCCGGCCCATGCTCACGCGAGCTATGGCCTCAGACGACTCGTCTCCCCCTCCATGCCCCTCGTGCCCAGGTGTGAGATGGAACTGCTGCACGTGGGCCCTGGGGTCCCGGGCAGGGTCGGATGGGAGAGGGGCCTCGGGCCTGGCACAGGCCCGCAGAGCGCTGGCGTGGGGGTCGGTGCTAGAGCAGCAGGCTGTGAGACACGGACGCGGGCGTGGCGGGAGCTCCGTGCGAGTCCTTCCTGGGATGGGCCTGCCCTCCCGGCTGCATTAGTAGAGTGTGCTGTGCAGAAGACGGGCCGTCCCCCGCTGCTTGCACTCGCTAGAGGGCTTTACTGTTCAAGGACCGGAGCTGGGCTGGGCTGGTACCTGAAGGAACCGGGATGAAGCTGGGAGTTCTCGCCAGCTCTTGCCAGAGTCATCTCTGGGTCTGGGGCCGGTGCCCGTGGGCGCTCTCCAAAGTGTGGCGGCAGGAGTGGGGGCAAAGGCCTGCAGATGGAGAGGGGGCTGCCCTGGAGCCAGAGAGGAGGGCGCTGCTCCCCCACCCTGCTCTGGGGGGCGTGAGGCTGACGAGGGGCGCTGGAGCAAGAGCCCTCCGCGGTGACCTCGGCCCCGCCCCTGGGTCGCATGCGGCGCTGCCTCTGTCCCCTTCAAGGCTCTCCCCTTTCCCCCTCCCCGCACGCAGTGGCACGCGCAGGAGGTGGTGGCGGCAGCCCAGCTGGAGGGCCACCGCTCCATGAACCCCTGCCCCGTGTACGACGAGGTCACGGGCATCCTCTTCCTCTTCTTCATCGCAGTCCCGGGGCAGGTGTCCGAGCACGACCAGCTGCACTCCAAGGTCAACGTCACGCGCCTGTGCCAGGTCACCAGCGCTGACCTCGGGAGGTCCTGGAGCCCCGCCAGCGACCTCACCGGCCCGGCCATCGGCAGCACCTACGGCGAGTGGGCCACCTTCGCAGTGGGCCCCGGGCACTGCCTGCAGCTGCGCAACAGGACACGGAGCCTGCTGCTGCCCGCCTACGCCTACCGCGTGCCGCGCGCGCCCGGCCGGCCCGCCCCGGCCGCCTTCTGCTTCGCCAGCCACGACCACGGGCTCACATGGGGCCGGGGCGACTTCGCGGCCCCCGACACGCTGGAGTGCCAGGTGGCAGAGGTCGGGCGCGGGAGGCAGAGGCTGGTGTACCTCAACGCGCGGAGCCCCCTCGGGGCCAGGGTCCAGGCCCAGAGCGCCAACGACGGGCTGACCTTCCAGAGGCCACAGCCGGTGCCGAAGCTCGTGGAGCCCCCGCCCAGCGGCTGCCACGGGAGCGTCGTCAGCTTCCCCAGCCCCCGCTCGGGCGCGCGCGCCTCGGACACATGGCTGCTCTATGCTCACCCCACGGACCCGCAGCACAGAGCCAACCTGGGCCTCTACCTCAACGAGCGGCCCCCGGAGCCCGAGGCCTGGTCGGAGCCCAGCCTGCTGGCCGCGGGCGGCTGCGCGTACTCGGACCTGCAGGCCATGGGGCTGGGGCCTGACGGGTCGCCCCTGTTCGGGTGTCTGTACGAGTCCGGCAATTACGAGGAGATCGTCTTCCTCATGTTCACCCTGAGGCAGGCCTTCCCGGCGGCCTTTCCACCTCAGTGAGCCTGCCGGCCCATCCCGTCCCTGCGGTCTGCTCTCCCTTCACTGGGCTGGAGAGGGCAGTCTGAGGAGCGGCCATCTGGCTACAGCCATCGTGGGCTGTGGCTGAGTCTGTGTGGCCGCAGTGACTCTGGACCGTCACGCGTGGGCGTGGAGCTGGTGGTGTGGCTTTGGCCCTAGCTGCGGTGCAGGCGCTGGCCTTCGATGGGGCGCTGCTTCTCCCTGTGGGGTCTGAAGAAGTCCAGAGGGAAAGACGGGCATTCAGCCCTGGCCATTGCTGGGGGGGAGTTAGTCTCTGTGTTTGGGGGTTGGGAGACACCTACGGGCGCAAGGGCTGAGCTGAAGCAAGAGAGGAGGAAAGGGCAGGCAAGCAGGGGCAGTGCCCCTCAAGAAGTCAACAAAGGGGGCCCCAGAGGATGCTGAGGAGCATCCACCTCAGACCACTTGAGGACGTGGTCGGAGGAGGCAGTGACTAATGTCACCAGGTCAATGGCTGTGGCCCCATCTGTCCCAGGCAAACCCAGAGGCTTGAGAGAGAGACCCCGAGGACTGTGCTGGGGGCGGGTCTCTACTTGCTGCGGTGGAAGAGCTGAGACGGTGCAGGAGGAGAGGGCTTCTGGCCTCTCTGGGGAGACTGCTGCTCTCTGAGGCTCTCTGTCCACAAGGTCAAGGGCGCCCTTGAGGAGCGTAAATCATGCTGATGCTCCAGTGCACTGCTGACCCCCAGGCTCAGCACCCTTGGTGCCAGCACCCAGGCTCCCCAAGATATTCTGGTGACCACAAGGACCGAGAACCGCTGGCACAGACAGCGGTACATTTAGAGCTCCCGCTAGCTCTAAATGTACACAAGTCTCCTGATTTTGAAACCAAGGCCAAATGGTTAAATTACTTCCAGCACAAAAGAGAGAAAAATTTATGTAAACTCTTCTCTGAGACTTGCTCTTACAGAGACAGCAGAGTCTGGAGGCTTCTCCACTGACCTTGAGCTGAGCTCCAAGGCCAGTTAAATCTGGGAGACACAGATGCAGACAGGGGGAGCTACCCAGAGGTGAGGGACGCAGCCAGGGCAATTCAAAGCTCCAGTTAGCTCAAGAAAAGCCTCTTCATACTTCATGAACTGCCCATAACTAGATACTGAACTTCAGCCAAGTCCACTACTCCCGTGTTCTCAGTACTGGTCCCCAAAACCTATTTCCTTTTTTAACCAGATTTGAATTTATCTCCTACCAATTTCCTTGTCACTTGACTCACAATAAAGCTGATTTCTTTTTCCAGAACCCTGGTGTCATGATTTGGTCCATGCATGTTGGACAACGAATGCAGTAACAATTTGAATGAAAAAAGGAAAGCAGGAATTGATTTGGTTAGAGCGGAACTCATCAAAAAACACCATTAAGGGAGTGAAAAGAAAGATCAAAGATACTGGTAGTATATATATCTACCAACAGATTTGTAGTCAGAATATATAGAGTGTCTACAAATCAATAAGAAAAAGGCAAGTGAATAAAAGTGGCCAAGAGACTTGAACAGGCACTTCACTTAAAAGAATTAATGAAGGCTGCTAAGTCCGTCGTGACAGGGAAATGCAAATGAAAACCACGTGACACTAGCCACTAGAATGACAAAATCAAAAAGATTAACAATCGCAAATATTAGCAAGGATGTGAAGCAGTGAGAACCGTCCGACATTTCTGGAAGAAGTGTAACTGGTACAACTACTTTAGAAAACCATTGCTAGTTCCTACTAAAACTAAACGTGCAAGCACTCTACGACCCAACAAATTCATTCTGAAATGAATATCGCCAAAGATGCACATATGTTTAAAGCAGGTTTAGTCAGAAGCGTTTCAGACTAGTAACAACCCAAATGTCAATGAATATGAGAATATATGACTAGACCGGGGAATATTCACGCTATGGAATGTTGCACAAAAAAGAAAGATGGGACTACTGCTACACAGTCACACAGATGATTTCCATATATATGTTGAGTGAAGGAAGTCACACAGCGTCCGTGCTCTGTGATTCTGTCAGATGGTGTTAAGACAAATCTCCCCATTGGCATAGAAGTCAGGACAGTGTCTGTTTCTGCCAGAGGAGTAGGGTTCATTGGACAGGGGTAAAAGGGAGATTTAGGGACACCAGAAACATTGTGTAGTTTGAGCCAGTGCCTCTTACAGTGGGTGATTGCGGGTATAAAAGTTCAGAGAGATATGCATGTGATATCTGTGTAGCCTGCTAGATGTTGGGTATACCTTAAAAAAAAAGTTGAACTGAACACTGGATTTGCCAGTTAAGCTTCCAACGCAATAGACTCTTTTTTAAGGATTTATTTACTTATGCACACAAGAGCTGGGGTACAGGCCAGAGGTGCGGGGAGTGAGAGGAACCACCAGAGACAGAGATCGAACTCGTGCTGCAGTGGCTGCGTTTTGCTTCATAGTGTGTTGCTTATCCATCGCCAATGCAATATTTTATATTGGATTTTAAAACTAGAACTGAATTGTTTTTAATGATTTGTTTAGGAGGAATAATTTTAGATTCACAGGGAAATTGCAAAGGTAGTACAGAGTGTCCCGTAGACCCCACACCCCGTCAGTGCCTTGCATAACTGTGACATTTGTAGACACTCGGGGTGAACATGGCTGCCTCACTAGGACTAAACTCCAGACTTTATCCGCATTTCACCAGTGTCTCTGCTAACCTCCTGCTTCTGTTCTAGGAGCCCATCCAGGGTACATTAGCGCGACTGAATTTCTACTGTAATTTCCGTCCTTAGAGACACCACACACAGACTGGTGCGCAGTTCCAGCCGGCGCCGCCCCTCCACCCACCTGCCCCTAAAAAGCACTTGTGTAATGAATCAATCAACAAGCAAAGGCAAAGAATGTGCGTCTGGCCCGACAGCTCAAATGAAACACCGACGATGGTCATCCTCTGGCGGTTCCGGCCCCCCAACCCGTCACCCTGGAGCCCCGGGTCCAAGCTGTGCCACACTGTGGGGAGGGGCTTGGCCAGTTTTGTGCCACTTGCCTAGGACACCCGGGGACCATTATGGGAGTGTGTGTGTGCCTGTATGTGCATGCACTCATGTGCACACATGTGTGGTGGTGTGTGCACACACATGCATGGTGTATTCCTGGGCATGTGTGTGCACACTTAAGTGTGCATGTACTCGTGTGTGTCAAGTGGGTGGCGTGTGTGCACTCACATGCACGGTGTATTCAAGTGTGCATATTCGTGCACACATGGACATGGTTGCTGTGTGTGCATGCACATGTGCACACTTGTGTGTGTGCGGTGCGTGTGTGCATGTGTACACACATGTGCAGGGCTGACCTGGAGGAGGCTGAGGAGCAGCCCTGACAAGCAGGTGCAACACGGCCGCGGCAGGGAAGCCTGGCTCCCGTCAGACAGTGGGGACACCTGAGGTCCAGGGGATGGTTCTTGTCCCGGTCTGGCAGAGACGTGACTGGGGGCTGCTGCTGCCCGCCTGCCCCCACAGCTCCCCTAGGCAGTCCTCCACAGGCGCCCTCTCTGTGCCTCCTGACGGCGGCCGTCTCAGGCGCTTCTTGGCCGGCCAGGCACGGTCACCGTGACTTGTCTCTTGGGGCCTGGGAGCCACCGAAGTGGGACTTGAAGGCTGGAGGGGCTGTGGCAGCTCACGCGTCCCCTGCTGAGAAGGGGGAGCAAGGCCCTGACAAGCCCATGTGACAGGTGCGATAATGCTGCCCCCCAACCCACCACCCCACTCCCCGCGGATCTAAGGCCCCCTAGAAGCCGTGATGTGACCCTGCAGGACAAAAGGGACTTGCGGGAGAAGAAGCGAAGGGTCTTGGAGATGGGTGGAGGAGCAGTCCAGATTAGCCAGCGGGAATAAAGGACACCCACGTCCTTGTCAGATTGACTGCGAAGGAGAAGATGACCAGCTCCCTGCCAGCTTCCAGGCCAAGGACCCTGGGCCAAGCAGCAGAGGGAGGCTGCTGCAGAAGCTCGAAGGCAGGAAGATTTTTCCCCAGGGGGGTCGGGGGGAGGTGGCCCCGCACCTTGACTTCTGCCTTGGGGACTGCAAAAATCCACCGTGTGGATTTTTTCAAATAGCAGCAACAGGAAATGAACCTCACCCCATTATTCTTGCTTCAGCAACCGAGAGGGATGCTGGGAGTGAGGGAAGAAGGGGGTGGATGGGCCTGCAGTGCACCCCAGGACACCTCAAGGTTGCAGAGCCAGCGAAAGGGAAGGAGGGGGGAGGACCGCGGGCTCCTCAGCTGCCTCTGGTCAGCTCTGACAGCTGAGGCGTGAGGACAGTGACGAGCAGTCTGCCTGTCGCCCCGCTGCCCCTGCGCTACTGAGTCTGCGGAGCCCTCGGGGGACCAGGTCTGCCATTCGCTAAGGGCTCACCCTCCAGCCCCAGAGGAGGGCAGAGAGCGTGTTGCCATGGCAACCTTAGTTCCTGCAGCAGCCCCCAGCAGCCCCAGGGACCTGCTGTCTCCCCTGGCGCCTGGGGCAGCGGGGCGGAGACCAGGCTCACCCGGACCCAGGAGGCCTCAGCCACCCCGGTCCTGCCATTCAAGGTCCAGCAGAGGCCAGGCCTCCGCCACCGGCCCCACCAGGAGGCCTCAGGGACCCCTGCTGCATGGGCTGGGCACCCAGGTGGGCTCGGAGACCAGGACCTCCCCAGGGGCCAGAGGGAGCCGGATGCCCTGCTGTGCAGAGACAAGCGCGGCGCAGAGACCACATGCTGAGACAGCAGCTCTGGCCACCCCGCGGACAGCGGGGTCAGGGGTCATCTCCATCACGTCTCTTTTGTGTCCTCCGGATGCCCGATGGCTCATGGGAAGCGACGGTGGATCTGAGGGCCGGTGCCGTGGCCTCGCCCACAACCTCGCGTGCGCGGAGGCTGTGCACAGGGCCGGCCGGCCGCTACGGTCCCCAGAGGCGGGCGTGCGAGCTGGGCGGGGCGTGAGGCTGGCGAGCTGCTCTTGTGCGCGCTTGCCCTCGGCCCTGGGCGTGTGCGTGGAGCCTGCGGGCGTTCTGCTGGTCGCTCCCTTCTAACTTGGCCCGGTGCTTAGAAGTGAAGTTCCTCCCCCTCCTCCGCCCTCCTCCTCGCCCGGCTCCCCTTGCCTCCCCTTGCCCACAAGCAGGGTAAGAGGGCAGCGCGTGACCACAAGGCTAATGGCCTTGCCCCTCGGGGAGGCGAGACCACACAGCAGGGAGACAGCGTGTTCGCCCATGGCCGCGGCGTGACCTTGAAGCTGAAGCCCAGCCTGCTCGCGGACAGGAGGCGGACGCTGGCCCTGCGCGGTCCTTCCGCAGACCACACGGCTGGCGGGAGCCGGGGGGCGGGGCCCTCGGCTGGGGCTGCGCCAGCGTCTGTCGGGATGGCCGCCGCTGCTGCCGAACACCCGAGAGGGTGGCCGGAGGTCCGGGCTTTCGGCCTCTGGGACGCGGGGTTCTGCTTGGCATGCTCTGGTCTGTGCCCCAGCTCCTGGCCACGTGCCGCTGCCCTCACGCCTCGCCGGGGTGCTGGTCTGTGGACCGCCCCCTGCCCCCAGGACCCTGCGCCTGAGGGGCCGCGGCGCAGCCCCGGGCTCCATGCCCCCTCGGTGGAGCCGAGCGACGACTCCAGCAGAGCCGAGACCAGAGGGTGCTGAGGGCCCACTCCGCGTGGTGAGGCTCAAGCGCTGCCCCGCGGCTCAGCCTGGTGACGAAGGAAGGAGGGCCCGGGGGCCGGGGAGCTGCTTTCACCGCACGCTGGTGGCAGGAGGAAGCTGGCTGCGCCTGCAAAGCCTCCCTTTCAGGTCCCGTTCTGTGTCGCTTTGGGGAAGGAGTCGAGTAACAGAAGTCAGACATTTGGGAGTCTGAAGAAGAAGGAAAACATCGCCTAAGAGCCTGCTACCCGGAGCACGTTGTCTCCTGGCTCTCACCTGTGCACACGCTGCAGAGGCCTGTGCTGGCCCGCGCTGGCCGTGGATACAGAGGCCCACACTGGCCCATGGACACAGAGGCCCATGCTGGCCCATGGACACAGAGGCCCACGCTGGCCGTGGACACAGAGGCCCCTGCTGGCCGTGGACACAGAGGCCCATGCTGGCCGTGGACACAGAGGCCCACGCTGGCCAGGGATGTTGTTCACACACATTTCCTCCATGCTATTTTCTTGTGAAAGATAATAAGTTTTTTTTAAAAAAGATTTATTTATGCACACAAGAACCAGGGTACAGGCCAGAGGTGCAGGGGTGAGAGGACTCGCCAGGGATGGAGTGGGGAGCAGAACAGGCGGATTGACCAAACTATACTGCAGAGGGCAGCAGCGGGAACGGCAGGAGAGGTCTGCTGCCCCATGTGGGTCCCCTCCCCAGCCTGCACCCTGCCATGTCTGGCTCAGGACCGAGGGCGGGGCTGGCGTGTGGATTCGAGTGCCAGGCAGAGAGGGACACAGGCAGGCGGGGAGGCGGAGCGCGGAGACCGCGAGAGGACAGCATGGCAGAGGGCAGGGAGGGACCGGTGGAGAGAAACCCTGTGTCACTGGACCGGGAGCCTCCAGCGGTGCCCGCGCACTATCAACAAGCGGCCGGGGCCAGTGGGCCCTGCTGCTCCCACAGGAAGTAATGCTTCCTGCCCGGAGGGAGCAGCGGGGCGTCACTGCCCAGTAGCCCCCCGCAGGCTGCATATGGGGTCGGGGTGCTGGAGTCCCCGGGCAGGCCTATACAGGGTGCTGGAACCCCTGGGCAGGCCGCATACGGGTGCTGGCTTTCACCCAGGGGAGTGCTGCCGAGTGTCCCTGTGAGACTGCTCGAACCAAACGGCCTTTGTTGCTGTTTTCAACAGGGAGCATAGAGAGCAAACCAGGTTCTAGGAAGGTGAACCCAGAGTTCTGTGCTGCCCGGGCCCCACGCCAGGACTCGGGACTGTAGATCTGGGGCCAGCTGGGCCCTGCTCCAAGGAGAGCCGGGTTCGACTGCCACCGCGCGCTGGCCCCGGACCATGCCCTGCAGGGGCTGCCGGCTGCAGTCAAAGGCCAGAGGAGAGGTGAGACGCTCCTGTCCCGCCGGAGCTTCTTTTGGTGCAGCAGCCCCTGCTCGCTTCTGGGGGGCCCTCTGAAAGGGGCACGCAGGGAGCAGCCCCCGGGACCCCGACTGGTCTGGGTCCTGGGCAAAGGAGCCCCGACAGGAGAGCGCCAGGGAGGCCGGAGGGAACGGCGTGGGAACTCCCGCAGCCAGCGTGGCATTCAGGCTCATCCAACTCAGCGCAGCGGCCACAGCAGTCGTGAGGCCAGCACCGCCTGCAGGGGAACCACGCCCCTTGCTTCCCGGCGCCCCGCCTGTCGAATGCAGAGAGCAGACCCCAACAGGACAGCACGAGGCTGAGTGGCGGTTGTGCCCAGAGCTTGGCACAGCGCCTCGCGCCCCGCAGCTGACGGACAGATACTCCTATTGTGGTGATTCGGAAAATAGTGGGAATAGCTTTGGACCGCCAGATTCTTTTTTTAGTAAGATTTATTTATACTTAAAGATCTGGGGTACAGGGTCTCCCTGGCGGTGCAGCGGGTTAAGTGCCACACTGTGAAGCACCTGCAGCACAGCAGGGTGAGTTCAGTCCCCGGCCAGGGAGCTGACCCGCAAGTTGCAGCAGACCTCTCCTGCCTCCCCGCCGCTCCCCTCAGCAGTGTTTCAATCGATCTGCCTGTTCTGCTCCCCACTCTGTCTCTGGGGACTCCTCTCACCCCCCACACCTCTGGCCTGTACCCCAGCTCTTGTGTGCAAAAATAAATAAATCTAAAAAAGAGAACTGGGTACAGGCCAGAGGTGTGGGGGGTGAGAGGATCCACCAGAGACAGAGTAGGGAGCAGAACAGACAAATCGGCTGAATACCCTGCTGAGGGGAGCAGCGGGGAGGCAGGAGAGGTCTGCTGCGCCCTGTGGGTCAGCTCCCTGGCTGGGATCGAACTCGTGCTGCAGTGGCTGTGGATAGCTTCATAGTGCTGAGACTTTAACTCCTACGCCACCTGGACCTGCAAGTTCTTACGTGGAAACCCTAACCCCATGGAGCTGGGTGCGGAGTGGAGAGCCTGTAAGTCGGTTCAAACGAGGCCCAGGTGGGGTGCGGTCCATGCTTGGGAGCCTTACAAGAAGACAGCAATAGCGTGCTGTCTTTCCACACACAGGAAGGCCATGTGAGAACATGGTGGCACGGTGGCAGTGGACAAGCAGGGGCAGGTTCCCACCAGAACCCGACCTGGCTGGCACCTTGACCTCGGGCCTCCGGGCTCTGGAGCCGCGAGGCCCGTCTGTGCTATTCTGTCCTGCGCTCAGGCCGGCCCAGACGTCGGACCCACCCCTGGCAGCATGGGCCCAGCGGTGCGGGCGTCTCAATGTCACCGCAGGGGACGGGTGGTAGCTGGTGTGGGGTGAGGGCGCCTCGGAGACCTTGGGGTGCTGATGGGGGGATGCCACGTCTGAAGAGCAGAGAGCCCTGCGGCCTCCAGGGCCACTGGGATGTCAGGGCCTCTGGGGGCGGGGGCAGCCTTGGGGCGAGGGCTGAAGACTTTATGGGAACGAGACTGGCACGGACAGGCTCCGGGAGCCGTTTTTGGGATCGCGATGAAGAGGCCTGAGGCAGAGAAGGGAGACGTGGCATTACCGGGAGGGTGAGGGGCCGTTGGCAGACAGCGCCCTTAGGAGCAGGCACTGCCCAGGGAGGGTGTCACGGTCAGGCGTGGGGTGCCCAGGCTGGGGGCCGGTCAGCTGGTGGGCCGAGCAGGTGGGCCGCGGAGCTGGCGTGGGCTGGAGTCGCTGTCCCAGAGCCCCCCGCATCCGGCCTGGGAGCAATGAGCCCAGGGTGGTGGTTGCCGTGGCGACCAGGTCCCGGCCCCTCCCAGGTTTCCCCGCCCTGGGTGAGGACCGGTGGGGCGCGGGGCCCAGTGGTGGCAGAGCTGGAAGGGCCCATCCCGTTTTTGTGTTCACTTTCTTGCCAACTTTCTTGGAAAAAGAAAGTTTGGGTTTTTTAAAAGTCGAATCATGGACGGTGGGCGCAAGGGGCAGCAGCTCATTTTAAAACAACGTGAACGTCAAGAATCTTTCTGACACACAAGATGCTGTTTATTTTGAATCTGTTTCGGAAGAAGGCTGACCCGCGTCCCTCTCACACGGAGGCTGCTCCGGAATCGCCCTCCCGGGGGGAGGGAAGCGTTGGCCCGGGACGCGCACACAGCGGCGGCGTGGGAACTGGTGCAGCCATCCCAGACGGCCACCTCACCCCGCCGGTGCCCCGAGGGCTGCCTGAGGGGTGACAGGCAGACACCCCGACTGCCCCTGTATTTCAGGCTCTAGGGACCCTTCGGCAGGGGGTTGGGGCGCGCTTTCGGCTGGGGGTCGGTTAGCATGCAGAACAACAGACGCAGCGAAGACAAACCAAGCAAAACTGAACCCACTAGACGCTGGAAAAAGCAAGGTGGGCCCCGGGGCAAAAAGCAAAGAGTTCCCGGCCCCCCAAAATATGACATGGAAAGTTTTCCAAGAATCCACACGATGCAAGCCCTGGGGGTCTCGTTCTGCAGGATTTCTGGTCTGGGGGGACTTTGGCCACGTCCAGGTGTTGCTGATGAACCCAGGGGGACGGCCCGAGGAGGTGCCGGGCTCCCCCAAGCCGTCCCTACGCAGGCTCCCCCGCGGGCTTCCATGCGCTCGAGGAACCGGCCGCCTTTCTCCTCACTGAGTGTTGGTGCTTGGAAGGGCCACAGGTGGTCAGCAAAGGAAAGTGGGAGTGTGGACGGGAAGGTGCTGTGGCCCCGTGGCTCGCTGCCGGGGTCCCCAGTCCGAGCTTTGCCACAGCGGGAGGCCGCTGCCTCCCCAGGTGGGTCGGGTTCCTGGAGGGTTGTGATCTGTGTGTTTTTCCTCCCCTGTAGCAGGGATGTTTTCCCCTTGCCTCACGCGATCCTGCCAGAAGGCACAGTCATCCTCTGGATGTGACTCTTCCTCACTCAGCTCTTCCCAGAGTCTGGCGATTCTGTGGTATGCAAGCCCAGCCCTGGTGGGGGAGAGGGGAGGCGCTCCCTGCCCGGCCTCTGGTGTCACAGGGTGCCTGAGCACAGCCAGGGATGCTGGGGGAGCCTGTCCCTGCAGGCATCGTCACTATGGGAACGAGACAGTCGGTTCCTGGCAAGTGACGCCCCCTGCAGCAGCAGCAGGAGGGCCGGGGGTGCTCACGGTGCCCCCTGGTGGCGGAACCAGAGGCCGGGCCGGGGCGGCGTGAATGGCCGTCCCAGGTAAGGGGCGCCTTTCCGGAAGCCCTGCTCTGCGAGCGGGTGGGAGGGAGAGCCAGCGGTGGGAGAGCCAGCGGGAGTGCCTGCCCTTGGCAGGCCTGACTCGCTGCTGGCTGCAGCCCACGGGCCTGCCCTGGAGGCCTGCCCAGGTGGAGCCCCGCAGGCCCAGGCACACGGCTCACCTGCGCTCTCAGGTGGAGGAGGGGCGTTTGGTGCCCGCCCTGCGCCCCGCGCCTGTGTGGTGACCAGGGCCTGCTCTCCAGCTCTGACAGAGTGTTACGAAGAGATGGGGGGGTGTGCATGTGGGTGCTGTGCCTGCGACTGTTACAGGGCAGGGAGAGGAGCACCCAGAAGCCCCAAGCCTGCCCTCTCTGAATGGGTTCTGCCATCCGCCGCATTAAGACAAACATACAAAACC
>JAGFMF010011706.1:1032525-1144617 GCA_019455555.1 Galemys pyrenaicus | reverse complement strand
TCCAAGACCAAAAAGCAAGCACAGTTTCTTCACATGTCCCTCTGCTCCACGTGCCTCCTCCAGGTCTCCTTGCTGTTCTCCATCTTCCTTTTTTCTCTCCTCTTCTCTCCAGAAATCTTCTTATCCTCAGCTCCACCCACTTAGGGTGGAACCAGGATTTTTGGGAACTTCCCCTTTTCCTGGGACCACCCTGTTACACGACCTCGCCTCCCCACCCTCACGGCGCTCTGCACCCGGGAAGGAAGCCTTACCCTGCAGGCCGTGAGGAGCTCGGACAAACTTTCAAGGCCCGCGAGCCCAGTTCCTGCCGGGTGCGGGGGTCTGGGAAGGCCGACTCTGCAGGCCAGACTCCCTGTGTGCAGGTGCGGTGAGCCCAGCGCCCTGGTGGGCGGCCCAGAGAGTGGGGCCCCCGCCTCGGCCTTAGGTCGGGAAGCGCCCGGCGGGTGGCGCGGCGCGAGCTCCAGAGCCCAGGAGGGTGTCTCTTTCTGAGGGGCTGGAGGTGGGGCTGGAGGCCCCTGGCCGGGGGAGCCGCGCTGGCCTGCCTGGGGGCAGCGCTTGAGCGGCTTCTCCAGCCCGGGCTTTAGATCAGGTCCGGGCGAGGGAGTCCAGTGGCCGCGCCGCCAGCCGGTGTGCGGCTCTTGAACTTCACAGCCAAGCACCCCTCTGTATTCGTCGGAGTCTCGAGAAACGGTGCCCGTGAGGCTTTCCCTTCCCCTCCCGCAGGAACCAGCGGAGGACTCGGAGCGGGCTGGCCTGGCTGGTGGGGAGCGGGGGCCCTGAGGTCAGTGAAAGACCCGGATGGCCGCGGGAGGAGGAGGGGCTTGAGGATGAGCGTGAAGAACAGGGCGTGTCCTCCGCGGAGCCGCCTGTGTCTCCCCTCCGGCCGCCCCCCGAGCGGGGGCCTCACGCCCCTCTGCCAGCTCAGCGCCTTCTAGCCCCCGCTCTGGCCTCGTCCAGGATCGAGGACGACCACGCACGTAGCCGTCGGGCCCGCTGGCCTCTCTCGCCCCCCGACGCTGTCGGCTCAGAGGCACAGCCCAGCTGCCCTGTGGCTCGCGACGAGGTCTCGGCGATGCAAGCCCGCCTTGCCTGAGCCACGGAGGCCGGCGCGCCGCACTGACGCTCCAGCAGCAGTTCCAGGGCCTCTGGGCGGCTGAGCCGGTGACCTGCAGCCGGCCAGACCACGCCGGCACTGCTGGTGCCGAGCCCTGGGGTTCTCTGAGCGCCCCTCCTCGGGCTTCCCAGCCCCCGAACGGCTGGTGGTGCAGCTGGCCGGCGTCCCAGCCCGGCCCTGGGTCCACAGGAGCCTGGACCCACCTTGCCGCCTCCGCTGCTGTCCAGTGCGCTACTGCACACATGGGGCTGACCAGATGGACCGGGGGCTCTGCGCCTCGAGGGGTCTCCTGAAGCCCCGGCAGGGTGTGGCTCGGGCAGCGGCAGGGCAGCGGGCTACCCTTTTTCTGTGGAATGGCACAAGGTTTGGTCACTAGAGCGATGCTGAATTGCTGCCTTGGGCTGACTCACCTCAGACACCAGATGTGTTCAGGCGCCAGGCTGTGGCCGTGGTCCCTGGCCAGTCCTTGATCTTATTTTTTTTAAAGATTTTATTTATGCATGCATGGTGCAGGCCAGAGGCATGGAGGGTGAGAGGAGTCCCCAGAGACAGAGTGGGGAGCAGAACAGGCAGATCAACTGAAACACACTGCTGAGGGGAGCAGCGGGGCGACAGGAGAGGTCTGCTGCCCTGTGGGTCCCTCCCTGGCTGGGGGTTGAACTCGCGCTGCAGTGGCTGCGGAAGCCCCACAGGGCGGCGCCCAAGTCCACGCGCCACCAGGGAGGCTCCAGTCCTTGGCCTTGAACCAGGCCTTTGGGTCGGCCCACTCACCGCACTGCCTCTGTCTGGCAGCTCCGAGGGCCGCGGGGATGGTGGCAGGTGCTCCCCGCCCACCCCTGCTCCTGTGCGGGCGCCCGGCGGCACCGCGCCCTCTGGAAGCGCCTGTCCTGGCATCAGACAGTGTCTTCTCCAGGCGGCCAGCCCATCGCCCTGCACCGCCCGTGGGCTCTCGGTCAGCGGGCGCGCCGCTGCTTGACGGCGGCCAGGCGGGGGGTGCACCGAGGGCAGGGCTGCGTGCTGGTGGTGGCCAAGCTGCCCCTGGAGAGCGGGGCGCGGCGTATGAGGGCAGGGCGTGGTCGCCACAGGGGGTCACGGCAGAGGCAGGTGCCCAGAAGAGGCTGCCCGATGCGCTGTCCGCTCCCCGTGCCACAGCCTCAAGCGGGCCAGGAAACGAGCCCTCGGTAACGGCTCCGTGCCCGGGACACGCGCGCCGTGCTTACAGCGAGCCCAGGGCGGCTTGGAGGGGCCTGGGTGCTGGCGTCACCGGGGTCAGAGCAAGTGACGGCCAGTGCAGCCAGCTCGGGGGCGGGAGGGTGCGCGGTGAGAAGGGCTGTCCCGGCCCGAAGAGAGCAGGCTGCAGAGAGGCCCGGAGCTGCCCCTGCGGGGGTGGCGCTCGCCGCGGCGGACACGGAGCTAGCCAGAAAGGCGCTCGGACAGTAAAAAGCGGGGCCCGCGCGGGAAGAGAGAGCTGGCCCTGCAGGCCGCCGGTGCCGCGCGGGCGCTGGACACACGTGCGCTTCTGCCCCCTCGCCACGGTCCCAAGTAATCTTCGTTGTCGCAGATCTCTAGCTCACGGGCACGCGTTTTGGGACCAGGGTCTCGAGGCACTGCCCACACGGACGGGGCCTGCAGAAGTCTCTGCCCTGGCCGCGCACGCCACGGCTGCCCTGCCTGTCGCTGGGGCCTGAACATGGCAGCAGAGGGCAGGCCCAGGGGCCGACGGAGCTGCCCTGGGTGGCTGCCTCGGGCAGCTGCATTAGAGGGGAGTAAAGACGGGTGGGCATTGAAAATCAGGGCTGTGCGTCACGTGCCACGCATGTGCCCGTGTGCATCCAGGGGTGCCGGGGGTCAGTTGTCAGCAAGTATGGGGAGCAAAGGCGGGGCAGCAGGAGTGGCAGTGTGGGACCAAGGGCGGGGGGGCTAGGGGACACGGCCTTCGGTGGAGCAGTCTGGAAAGGGGGGGCCTCCAGGGCTGAGCAGGTCGAGAGCTGGACGGGGTTCCAGCAGGCTCCTCCCGCTGGGCCCCGGAGTGCCTGGGCGAGGCAGAGGGAGTGCGCAGGTGGGTGCCGGCCCGCGGGGAAGCAAGGGGAAGGGCGCTTAGGCCTTGTGGCTTGAGCTGGGGTGGACAGTGGGGTCAGGGAAGAGAGACTTCACGCTGGGCTGCTGGGGTGCTGCCACCCCCGACTGAGCTGGCTTTGGGAATCCAGAGCATGGAGGCGTTCTTCTCCCCACTTGCCCCCATGCCCAGTTCAGCGCCTGGCCAAAGGCCCCGAAATACAGGCTTGCTGAAGTGGGGGTTGGTCTTCGGGTTCAGTGGGAGACACTGAGGAGGGGGCAGTGGCCAGGGAAGCAGGAGCTCAGAGTGGGGGGGCTCTCTGGGCTGGAGTTTCCAAAGGGAGCTTTGCCTGGAGCCAGAGGGAGCCTGAAACATGCCAGGGCCTCATGGGGCTCTGGGCTCCGAGCTGGGGTGCAGTCTGACAGTGTCTGCCCGTGCCGGAGGGGAGCCCCAAGATGACCTCCAGTGGCGGCAGCACACCCCAGGCCCCCTTTTCATTTTTTTTTAAAGATTTATTTATTTATTTATGCACACATGAGCTGGGGTACAGGCCAGAGTCACAGGAGGTGAGAGGACTCACCAGAGACAGAGCGGGGAGCAGAACAGGCAGGCTGACAGAAACACACTGCCGAGGACAGCAGCGGGAGGCAGGAGAGGTCTGCTGGGCCCTGTGGGTCCCTCCCTGGCCAGCGGCAGGGATCGAACTTGCGCTGCAGTGGCTGGGGTTTGCTTCAGAGTATGCTGCCCAACCCACTGCACCCCCAGGGAGGCCCCCCAAGGCCCCCTGAATGGGCACAACTTCTGAGCCTCACCTGAGCTAACCACCTCCCCTCTCCCTTCTTGCTCCAGCCCTGCTTCCCGCCCCTGCCACCCCTGCGGCTTTTCCTGGAAGACTGGAAGGTGAAGCCCCTGCGGGCTCAGTCCCCCAAATGACAGCGCTGGCACCCCAGCACCCTGGGGGCTCTGGGCGCTACTCGCTCCAGGTGCACCGGGGAAAGCAAGGCCGGGCGCTAAGAGCAGCCCCCAGCTCCCTCATGGCCAGCCCAGGGCACTAGCGCCATGAGGCCGGCCCGGGCCGGAGGTCACGTCCTCAGGGGAGAAGTCTGGATGTGGGGGAGCGGGGCCCTCTCATGCATAGGCTCGCAGTGGCCTTCCCGCCGCGGGCAGGCCTGAGGGCTCACACCCCGCCTGGGACCCAAGGTGGTGTCCACCTGCAAGCCCGGGTGCTGGTCCCTGCGGAGGTGCCTTCGAACCCTGGGCAAAGGCAGCCAGACCCGTCTGAAAGGGACCCCTCTGGCCCCGCCTGCACTGACAGGAAGGACCAGGAGGGCATGTCGGCCTCAGCGCGGCCAGCGCGCCGGTGGGCTTCCCGGGAGGGCCAGAGAGACCCGGGGTCGGCTGACCCTCGGCCCTCGGCCTGGCCGAGCTCACGGGGCCTCTGCAGCCCGCTCTGGTAGGACGCTGGAGCACACTCCACAGGCTCCCGCCCTCACGTTTATCCTGCCCTGGGGTCCTGGGTCAGCCGAGCCCTGCCCCGTGAGCCCTGACCCCCGGGCGTGCAGGAGGGCCGGGCTGAGGCACTGTCCGGCATGGCCGAGCAGAATGACCTGCAGCCTCGGCTTGGCCACGGCGTGGCGGTCACAGCTGCGCGGCCGAGCTCGGGCAGAGCCATTGGGACTCCTCCCTCTGAAGGGCCCGGCTCCCCCACGAGCACTTGGGCCGCCCTGGATGAGACTGAGACCCACGAAAGGAAAGAGAAAGGGCCTGAGAGGGCAGGGAGGGGGCAGCAGACAGCTGGGCGGGGTGGGGAGGTGGGGGCCGCGCTGGTCCCCACAATGAGGAAGCTTCTCTGCCGCTCGCTTCCTTTCCCTCGCCGAGCCCGAAACAGGAAGTCAGCTGCCTGCGAGCTGGTGGCAGGAGCTGCGGGGGCCGCCAGCCCGGCCCCAGGAGGCCCGCGCCGCCGCCATGGCCTGCTGGAACCACGGCAACATCACGCGTTCCAAGGCGGAGGAGCTGCTCTCCAGGGCAGGCAAGGACGGGAGCTTCCTTGTGCGCGCCAGTGAGTCCATCTCCCGGGCGTATGCGCTCTGTGTGCTGTAAGTACCCCGCACCCAGCTCTCCGGCCGGTCCGCGCCCAGCGGGATGGACGTGCACCTCGGAAGAGGGGCGCCAGGGGCTCAGCTGGCACCCGGTTGCGAGAGGTTGTTCTTACGTCACGGAACGGGGTGACCGGCTCCACACCACCAGGCTGAAGTGGGCGCCCGCCCACGGCCCAGTGTGGACTGGCCGGCCTTGGAGTTGAGGGGACCGGGCTTTGCCGCGCTGGGGCTCTCAGGGCGCCCGGGGCCTGGTCACAGCCCAGCTCCTGTGAGGCGGCACCGCGGCCTCCTCGGCCAGCCGCTGGGGCAAGGGGCCCGGCCCTTGAGGCAGGTGGGAGCCGGGGCGCCAGGGTGGCGGGCGGCTCAAGGCGGCTCAGGGGCCGGCACAGACGCGCCTGTGGAAACCCTCGTGGAAGAGCAGATGCGGCCCAGGAGGTCACTGTTTGGGGAACATGAAGGTGGGGTGGCGTCCGAGGAAGGACTTTCGGTTCACCCAGAAGTTGCATTCAGGGCTCTGACAGCAGAGGAAGTCAGCACCACACAGGGCAGCCTCTCGCTCGGCATCCCGTTCTGGGGGATGCTGAGTGTGCCGCGGCCGGCACGCCAGACTGGCTGCGTGCGGAGCTGTGGTTTTAGACACTCTTCTGGACCACGTCTGAGGAGGCCCTGGCCCCTGCAGCCCCGAGTCTGACCGTCCCTCTAGGCCTAGGCGGTGTGGGGCACGGGGCGCCCACCTGCGCCTCTCAGACAGTGCCCCTGGGCTTACGGCAAGGCCGTGCCCCTCTCCGCGGGAGGGGAAGTGGGTCACTGAACACGGACCTCTCCGAGCAGCGAGTCGGGCCCTTGTCCTGCGGGTCCCCTCCCTCTCAGGGCGGCATGCAGGAGACAGGCTCGGGCAGGGGAAGTGAGTGCCGCAGTCAAAGCCGAGGCCATCTGGCTACCGCCCCCAGGCTGCCCTCAGACACCAGCCCCTGCCCTGCACGCCGAGTGAGCATGGGGCCGGTGGCAGCGGGAGCAGCAGACTGTTTACCAGGCCCAGCTGGGGCAGCTTGAAGCTGACTCGCTCACAGCTGCCACAGACGCCGCTCTGCTGTCAGGCCTGGCCTCCCAGCCGGCTTCCTGTGGCCCCCCCACGCTCAGGGAGGGGACGCCGGTCCAGACTTCCCTGCGGGCATCGCCCCCTGGGATGGGGCACCCACCGATGGGCCTGGAAACAGTGGGGGCGTCCCACCTGGCGTGCTCAGCGTGTGGATCTCCCTCCCGCCCCAGCGGGACCTTGGGGAGGGCCGATGCCCTTAGCCATTCACTGCAGGCAAAGCGCAGGCCCCGCGCCTCCAGGGGCCTCCTGCCCAGGCCAGGGGCTGTGGTTATGCTCAGCTTGAGACATGCGCAGAGGGTCTCTCTGACTCCAACTGGCAGCTTCAAGGCAGGCCGGGGCCGGGGCCGGAGAGCCTCCCGCCCCACTGCCCCCACCTTTGCAGAGGGCTTCGCGCACTGCGCCCTGGTTGTCGGCAAACGGGTCTGGGTCTGCTTTCTACCAGGCTGCCACTGCCCACCCTGCTCTGAGGATGCCCTGGCACCCACATGTGTCCACCACCTGGGGCCTGTCTCCAGCCCGCCCAAGGCCCGGTTTGTTCCAGACGCTGTGGCTGGGAGCCTCACCCCTCGTTGGGGATCCCCTCCCCTCCGGTCCAGGGCCTCCCCTAAGCGCCACTCTGCAGGGTCAGGAGGCTGTGGGGCCTCAGGGACCATGGAGACTCCCACACGCCAGAGCGGCTTCGTCTCACAGTCACCTTTAGTTTTGCCGATTAAGGAGATCTTAACGCAGAAGAGTAAGTGAGCAGCAGCTGTCCTCTCCCAGCTCATTTCCTGGAAGAAACACCCTTAACCCCTAACACCAAACGGGGCTGGAAGAACATGCTCTTAAAACAACAACAACGACACAGGTCGAGCAGACATTTAGAATTGAATCGATTTCACTTCTTGAACAACCAGCTCTTCCGTTCTGACCTTCTCTGTCCCCGGGTGGGTGAAAGCCTTCCGCTGCGTAGGCCAGCCGTGGCCGGCGACAGGGGCAGGGCCAGGGCGGGCTGGCAGCCCCGTGGCGCTTCAGGACCTTCAGACGCCCTGCTCCCAAGAGCCCGGCGGCGGGTGCAAGCCGCACGCAAGATGCGCCCTCTCCACTAGAAGGTTCTTTGTAGAAGACCTCCCGGTCTGGGGTGCCCAGACTCATCCTGGAGCCCCTCCCTGACCCCTGAAAGGGGGGCGTGGGGCTTCTCCAGCTGAGGGCTGGGCAGGTGTGCCTGGAGCTCCAGCGGCGAGCGCCGCTTCCCAGGGGCCTTCGTGCCCAGGAAGGAGACCGGGTTTGACAGGGGCAGGCAGGACTCCAAGGACAAGGCTTCAGTTCAGGTCGCCCAAGCGACAGGCGTGCGTGGTCGCCCTGGGCCCGGCAGACCCCACTTTCTCTCCAAGGTCAGCCCTTGCACCTGCACCTGGCCTGGGTCAGCAAAGCTCGGGTCCCGCCCAGCAGCCCAGAAAGCCCTGCTCGAGGGGCCCGGGCCGTCTCTGGGTCTGAGCTGGAGGGCAGGCTCCGTGGGTCGAGTTCCGCTCTCCCATCTCGCAGCAGGAGGGACAGGGCGCTATTCTGGGAGGGCCCATGTCACCCTTCCCAGGTCTCCACTCAGACCCGTCCGCTGAGTGGACTCTGCACTGAGGAATCTGCAGGTGCACCGGGAGGGGCCGCCTGGCCACCTGGAGGATGCTAGGGAGCAGTCACGCTGCCCCTCTTCACCACGTGGGGCCCAGCACACCTGTTGGCTACGTCATGCTGAGAGGGAAGCGGCCTTTGGGGGTGGGGCCATCCATGCCAGGACTTGCCCAGGGCAGAACCAGAGCAAGGCCAGGCCTCGCTGGGGATACCACCTGTTCCCTCTGTAACCCAGCGCCAAAGTGCAAGTCTGCCCCTGGCTGGGCCCGGCAGCCACATCCCATATGGAGGTGTCTGACTGAGTGGCGTTTCCGCCCAAACACTAGAGGGAGGGCGGGAGCAGGCACACGCTGCCTTGGCTCCAGACGCCAACGCGCCAGTCCAGCCAGCGACGGCCAGGAAGAAGCCGTGTAGCTTCCCTCCATGCACGGCCTCCCCGAGTCGCCGGGCTCAGCTGCAGGGTCCAGGGCGGCCTCCTTGCAGGCGTGGCGACCAGCGAGCCGGACTTGCGGCCTTGGCAACGCAGCCGGGAAGATGAGGAGCGCACAGAAGTCCCTCGGGGATGCCTCCTTCTTCGGCCCAGGCCCGCTAGCCTGCTCTGCCAGCAGATAGGCTGCTTATCTGCGCTGCCCAAATAACAGCAAGCGCTGTAGGGGGTCTGTGTGCCCTCACGGTCTAGCCTCTTGTACGTGCCGAGCCGCTCCCTGTGCACGTGGTCTTGGGAGCAAGGCTCTTCACCGCACCTCACAGACGAGGAAGCCAGGGCCCGGGGAGGCGAGTCTGCAGAACCAGCAAATGGCAGGGCCGGGACTTGCACTCGTGCTATTCCTGGGTGGGAGAAGGGGGAAGGGGCCGACATGAGGCCCAGGAGCGGCCTGGAGACGGCCCCCGGGCTGATCCAGCTGCCGGGAAGGGGCGCGGGAGGGAGAGAGGCCCAGGAGCGGGCACAGCCATCAGCCCGGGGGTGAGCGGGTGTGAGCGGGTGTGAGCGGGTGTGAGCGGGTGTGCTACAGCCTGTCCCCTTCAGAGCCGTGTGTGAGCTCTGGGAGCAAATGCAACGAAAAGCACTCTTTTGCATAATCCGGCATTGACAGACAGCGGTGATGGTGGCACAGTGAGTCGGCCGGACCCCCAGCTCCGAAAATCCACGTTGCAGCCGGCCAGAGGGGTGGTGCAGGAGAGGCCGCCGGCGTCTCCCGCCGCGCGCAAGGCCAGGCGAGCAGGGCGCCCTCCCTGCTATTTCAGGGGTTACTTTTATCTTGTGCGCGGTGACTCAGAACAGCCGCGGCAGTCGAGCGTCTCCGGTTTCCTGTGCCACGCCCAGCACCCCCAGATCTCCTTCCAGACCCGGGGCGGCTCTGACTGGTTGGTCCTGCGGACTTGTCTACCTGCCAGGTCCGGCTCCCCTGAGCGTAGACACCGGTGCTCGTCCTTTTGCGGGTCTTCCAGCTGGCCTTGGGCCGTGTGGGGACGGCGTGTGGTGTGTCCGACCAGGCCCCCCCAGTCCGCCTCGGATGGGAACGTGACAGTGCCCAGGGCAAGCCCCCAGCGGTCGCCTAGATCTGAAGTCCGTCCCCGCGCTTGCCACCTGCCAGCCCCCTGTGCTCGCCCAGTGTCCTCACCGTTACCTGTTTTTATGGACGTGAAGCCCCCATCCCACCAAGCCTCCCTTTCCACGGTCTCCAGTCCTGTGGTCTCTTGTACACCCACAGCATTGTCGGCCATCACTGTGTGATTCTGGGGTGTTCGTCTCCCCAGCCGCAGCCCTCCGTCCATGAGTCGCCCCGTTGCCCGTCCCAGCTCCTGGCAGCCACGGTCTGCGGGTGTCCCGGTCACTTGCTTGTTCTGGGTGATTCCAGAAATGGAATCCTACAACGCGTGGTGTCGGGCTGGCATCACTTAGAACCTCGCTTTCAAAGGTCTTCTCCGTCACACGAGCCCCACTTTGGACGGCGAAGCGACACGCTGCGTGGCCAGACGCCATGCGATCTGTCCATCCCGGCTGGCGGACACTTGGACGTTGGAGCGCTGCTTGCCGTGAACGTCGCGGGCGAGCTCTGTACGAGCACGTGCTTTCGGTGGTCTTGGGTGGGTTGCTGGGTCCGTGGCGATTCTTGTTTGACTTCACACGGAGCTGTTTTCCAGAGCAGCTGCTCCACTTCTCCTTCCATGGCAGCTCCACGTCCCCACACCCTGCCGCCTCGTATTCTTTTTGATAAATGCCACCCTGCTGGAGGCGGGCTGCACCTCGCGGCTTTGAGGCGTGTCTCCCTAGTGAAGTGACGCTGAGCGTCTTCTCACGCCTGTGGACCATTTGCGTCTCACTTGGAGAAATATCTGTTTCTCCTACTTAAAGCTTCTGGCCTCCGTCTCCCTGTGCTGTCACTGCGTCGTGGGAGGGTGAGCTCAGAGAGGGGGGTGCGTCTGGCCCGGCCACCGGCCCCTGGCTGAGGCTGGGGTGAGTGAGTGGGGGCATCTCAGAAGCAGGGGCGTGCCCCCCTCTGAACGAGCAGCGCATCAGCGGTGTCAGCGGAACTTCCTGAGGCCCGCAGGAGCCTCCGGAGACACTCGCTGTCACATGGGCCTCCTCGGAGGAAGCGCTCGAAGGGACGGCAGGAAGAGGAGCCGAATGACACACGAGTGGCCGGCTGCAGGGCCCGAGCCGGGCGCCTGGGAGCCCGAGGGAGAGCGGGCACGGGCACAGTGCCACGGAAACCACCCAGTGAAAGCAGGTCGAGTGAAGCTCAAGTCGAGGAAAAACGGGAGGCCATCTTGAGAGATTAGCGAGTTCTAGAATGGGGGAGGAGGGCGGAGCCCCAAGGCACGGAGGAAGCACAGAGGCACCCGGAGCTGCAGACAGCACAGCTCGCTCACGTCCCGGGGGCGGGAGGACACGGCCCTCACTGTGGGCCCGGGTTCTTCCTCAGCCCGTGCACACTCCCTTTGTCACCGTTTATTAGAAAACCACTGAGTCAGATTGCCAGGACCCAGAAGGTTGGGTGCAGCCGCTTACTGTAAATAACGCCAGAGAGGCCCGTCCCCCCTTCCCCCCACCTTGAATCAGCAGCCCAGCCCCTCACTGCTGAGCAGGAACCTGCCCTCCAGAGCTCAGAGGCTCCTGCAGGCCAGCGCAGGTGGCGTGGCAACCAGCGTGGGGACAGATCTGCAGATGACCAGCACCAGCGCGGTGTTCTTTCCAGTAAATGTGAATATTGTTAAGCAGAACATGTTAACAGCACAAAGTCAAAGAAGGAAACCAGCTGCCCCATCGCTGAGACTGACGTAAATGGTGCTGGTGATTCTACCGCCCCCCACCCATCACATACGCAAAACCATATTTCTTAACGTGTGATTTCTAGCAGCACTGGTGTTTTTAACATTTGATTTAGACTGCTTCCAAAATACCATATTTAGTGAATGCACAAATTCTGTTCCATGATAGGCCGTAATTTATGAAATGATTCTTCTGTTGTCAGGCATTTAAGTTACCAAAAGGGTTTTGTTGTTGTAAATATGACAGTGATGAAGGTCTTGGTGCTGAAATGTGACATTTCTGCTGGCACATCCCCGGGGTGGAATTATTGGATCAAAGGAAAGTTTTGAAGGTTCTTGATGCAGAATGACAAATGCCTCTCCAGAAATTCTGTCCCAACTTCCGCTCCAGTAAGCAGCAGAGGAGAGGGCCCGTCTCCCTGTGCTGAATACGTTCACTAAGAAGCCTGACCTCGTGGTCAGCGCAGCTGCTGCATCTGCGGCCACTGGCCCGTCGTCACTCTGTCCCGTGAGCTGGTCTCACAACAGCTCCGGCGTCACCATGCTTCTTTTCTGAATCCTCCCTGCCTTTTTTTTTTTTTGACGTTCTCGTTTCCCGTTTTCTATTTCCATCGGCTTGCATGAATGCCTGACCTCACGTTTATCAGAAATATTTTCATTGTGATTTTTGACATTCGGAAATTGTAACTTTTCGTAGAGCACTCATCTTTTTCTTTTGTGATTTTTTTCCTTTAATTTCCAGTGTAGATTTTCACGGCGCACAGAAGTTTGATTCTGCATCTTCCCGTAGGAGGCAGGAGGGTTGGAAGGGAGCCTGCGGGGCTAACGGAGAGGGGCTGGGGTGACTTAGCCTGTCCCGCCTACCGGGGCTTGTCCAAGTCCACGGGCCTTGGCTTGCTCATGCAGAACCCAGGCCTGAGGGTACAAGGCAGAAGAGCTCTTGGGTGGACTGAGTGGCGAGACTGTAGTTTGCTTCTTTGACAGTGGACGCTTTCATGTTTCTGCAGCCAATCTAATGACTGGCGTAAGATAAAGATTTATGTGTGTTTTTCTCAGGTTGCTGACTTTCCCAAAACTTTGCTGAATAAGTTATTCCTTTTCCATTAGTGATTCATTTTTACCGTATATTAAGTCACGCATATCTTTCTTACCTGTTTACCCTGTTCTGTGTACGTCTGCTCTTCTCGCACCACTGTCACACCAAACATCATGCCACAATGTCCAGCACTATCTTTTAGGATTTTCATACTTATTATTTTCAAACATCCTTCCCTGTGAGCTGGGTAACAGTTTTATCAAGTTGAAAAAAATACTATTGGGACTTTGGTTGAAGTCACATGAAATCGATAATGTAACTTGTGAAAGTGGACATTCTGTGACCATCAGTGTCCACAGTTATTTTTAATTTTGTAATTTTACCCTATAGACCCTGCATGGTTTGGGTTATGATTATTTCTGACTAGTTGGTAGTTTGTTACTGCTGTGACACCTTTTCCCCTGCGGTTTGTCCACGTGGTCAGTGATAGTTCAGAAAGTAACAGATTTTATAAATTCACCTTTTATTCTGTCACTTTACTCATTCTTCATTATTCCAAATGTTCTTTATTTGCGTCTCTTGGAAGCAAAGAAGAATCATATGTTGTACCAATTCTGATCGCTTTGAGGACTACTTTCTATTTACTTAACCCTTCTAATCAGATTTCATGACTTACCGCATTGGCTGGTGTTTCTAAAATGCCACAGGGGCGGGTATTGGGAAGGGGAATCTACCAAATGCAGAAAGACTGCGGGAATCGAACGTGATACTGCCTGGAAGCTGTTAGATTCAGAATCTGGCATGTAGTGAGAGCTTGATCAAAGTCAGTTGTTATTCGTCAAGTCAGAGGAAGAGCTGCTTCTAATTTTATGAAGAGATTTAAAAGATTATTTATTGAGTTTTATAAAATGCCTCTTTGTATTATCTATGGAGAAGTCTATGTGGGCTCCCTTATTTCATTCACTGTTATAATGACTTGATTTTATAGATTTGCTAACATTAACCATGCTGTGCAATTGAAATGACCTATTTTCGATTATGATCAATTGTTATTATGTTCTGAATTTCATTTAGCATCCTTGCATACACTCATGGAGATCCTGGTTTATAGGATGTTGGTTATGCAATAGTTTGAGTCATGTAAGTTTCATAAAATATCCTGGAGACATTTATGTAGCAGCAACATCATCTAATTTTTTTAAGTATTAAAAAAATTGGCAAAGCGACTTCTCCTCAGAGCCATTTATAGAGGTAATTCTTTGACATCTACTTTAATTTCTTGTTCAGTGTTGATTTATTCTTGTTTTCTATCTCCCATCACATCCCTTTTGATGTTAGGACTATTTTCCTGAAAACAGTCCATTTGTCGAGACTTTCAGTCTTTCTAGCATATCATCCTGCCTCCCTTCCTATAATTAACGGTTTTTCTCTGCTGCTGCTGCTGCTGCTGTTATCTGTCTTCCTTTCTCGTGTCTAGTGTTGTTCACTTGCTGGGCTGGCCGGGACCCCAGCAGGGCACAGACGGCATATTCCAAAGGGGTGATGGGCATGGGGTGGTGAAGCAGCCTGGGGCCAGCCACCTTGGAAGTCACCCCCGGTGGGGACCCCAAGAGGCTGGGATGGAGCAGTACCCCAGGCCAAGCTTCCTTCGACTTTCACTGTGGGCCTGGTGGAGGAGCTCAGTGGGCTGCAAGCAGGGTGGGGTGGGGGGACAAAGGCCCCCATCTCCTCCTCTCACTCTTGCACCTCCCACTGGCCAACCTGGACACAGGCCAGTCTGGGGCAGAACTTGGACGCAGCTGGTGGTGCAGGCCAGGGAAGAGGGCAGAGAGTGTCCAGCTCGCATTTTTTTCTTTCCTCGTGGTATCTGTCAGAGAGCTGCCCATTTAATTTTCTGCTTTCCACGGCATGTGCTCTTAGGTGCATTTACCTGCTTTTCCTTACCTTTATTTCTATAGCTACGCCATTTTTTACATATTTATTTTCTGTCTTAAAAACGATGGGTGCTTGCAGGGACCCTATTGCACGCGGGTTGCAGGCCCAAGAGCTGTCGTCTAGCTCTCGTCTAGGCTCTGTCTTTCCCTGCTGCCTCTGGCCCTCGCGCTCCTGCTCTGCTGTGTCCACCCCCGGCTGCTCACCGCCTGTGCTGTCTCCTGACCGCGGCCGGCGCGGCTGGCTCTTCCCTCCTGACCAGCCCTCACCTCTGCTCAGTCTTTGCAGCTGACTCGCCAGTGTCAGGTGGAGAGGCTGGGCTCTCCGCACCAAGCTCACAGCCAGACTCCCCCACCTGCAGTGCCAGGGGCCCCCTTTCCTTGCTTCTTTGCGCAGGGGCTCCCTGTGACCGGAGGGAACGCCTTTCAGTCCTTAGGAAATGGGAAATGGCATCCCTTCTGTCTAATGGTGATAAGTCTGGATCTTTTTTTTAAAAAGATTTATTTATGCATACAAGATCTGGGGTATAGGCCAGAGGTGCAGGGGCGGAGTGCAGGGGAGTGAGAGGATTCACCAGAGACAGAGCAGGGAGCAGAACAGACAGATCTACTGAAACACACTGCTGAGGGGAGCAGCGGGGAGGCAGGAGAGGTCTGCTGGGCCCTGTGGGTCCCCTCCCTGGCTGGGGATTGAACCTGTGCCTCTGTGGCTGTGGATGCTTCACAGTGCGGTGCTCAACCCCTTGCGCCACCAGGGAGGCCCTGGGTCTGGGTCTGGATCTTTCTTTTCTGGCAAAAGCACTGTCAGGAAAAATGGGTCTTATTTCTTCAGAGCTGCTCGATTCCCCTTTCCCAAATATAAAAGGATTGGCAGGGACGGGGATGGCCCCATGATCCGAGAGGGCTGGGGGTGAGTGAGGAGGAGATGGTGGGTGGGGCACCGGAAGGGCAGGCGCCCTCCTGGAATCTCAGGCGTGATGCACCCCCTCCCCGCCTCGCCCCAGGGCAGGCACCTGGCAGCCTGTCCCCCACCTCTGGGAGCACCTGGGCTCCTCCTTCAGGCTGGCACCGGACAGCCTCTCTCGGTCCATCCGGTCTGTCTGTCCGTCTCTGCACCCCTGCGGGCGTCTTTGAGGGCAGGGCCGTGAATGGTGAGCGCCTCAGTTCCTATGGACTTTCTCTCGTGTCTGCATCACTCCTAGCAGCCTTTGGAAATACAGGCCTTGCAACCCCTGTCCTCTCACCTGATGTTGTTCAAAAGCCTGTCACACTTGAGTAAGAAAAAGAAGAAAGGAAACATGTACAAACAGCGCTGGATGTTAGACGGGTCTGTGACGAGAGCAGCCGCAGGCACGCTAGGCCCACGCGGAGGGCGCCGGACGCTCGCGGCTCCTGCGTGTTGGGTCTGATTTCTCTCCCCCAGGCTTGCCAGGGGAAGGACATTCCTGGGAGCGCTCGTCCGTGCTCACTTGGCGGGGCCTGGCATTCCCGAACAGTAGTATTTTTCTGAGAGGATAAATAAAACGCCGTAATGCTTCTTCCGTTTGCACCTGCCGGTCCTTTTCCTGGTGAAACCTCCCAAACCGTGTAGAGCTGGTCCCAGAAATGCCCTCCTCAGGCCAGCGTCTTCCCGCTTAGCATGGGGGTGGGGGGACACCTGTCCTTGCCGGCCGGAGTCACCGGGCCACCTGCCTCAGTCCCTTTGTCCGAGAACTGGGCCATCTCACCTAGCAACAGAAAATGGCACAAGGGGCCTGCACCACCTCGCCTGGGTCTCCTGCTGTGGCTGCCCTGGAATCGCTGGCACTAGACGGAGCAGCAGCTGAGCACCACGTCAGCACGCTCTGAAGTGGTTTCCAAAGCCCACAGAGCTGGGAAGGGATGGAGGGGCCCGGCCCGGGAGCCAGCACGTGGTGGGACCGGGTTCTTGTGCAGCAGCTGCCAGGCGGTGAGCTGCGGGATTTTCACGGTGGACCTTTTGTGTGCAAGACTTGGTGGGTGGGTGTTATGTGTCTCTGTGCACACACGTGTGTTTAGGTGTGCATGTGCTCTGTGCGCGTGTGTGTGCATATGGTGCGTATAGGACCAGAGTGAAGTCAGCAGCTGGTGAGGGAGGAGGCTGCGGGGGACCCACCTCCACTCCCTGCAGCACCGGCTGCCCTCCGCGCCCCTCAGCATGCAGTTTGGAAAGGCTGCTCCCGTGGTGCGCGGAGCCGTGCTGTGGGTTCGGCGTTCCACGTTCTGCCTTGAACTCACCTGCACTCACTTGGCTCCAGACCCATGGGTGCAGCTATGCGCTGGGGATGCCAGGATGTCCCTGCCTGCGGGGAAAATACCCTCTCCTCCTCTGTCTCGGCTTTTGAACTGCTCGAGTCATTTGGAGCTGTTTCTTTGTTTCAGTGCTTGCCCAGCATCTTTGAAAAGGCTTCAGGGCCAGTCGGCCACACGTCACTGAAGTGCTTTCTGCTCCTGGAGGCCCCCTGCCCCGCCCTCTCCTGTGGCTCTGTGCCTCCTTTCTGTCTATAGCTGGCATTTGGGGTCACTCAAGGGCCTCCACAAACTAGCTGCCCTCAGCCCAATAAGAGATTGGTCTGACCCTGGCATCCCTTGCATAGCACAGGAGGAAGTGAAAGATAAGAGGTAGCAGGGCTTCGTGCCCCTGGGCACCTCTGGCGGACTCCTTAAGGGGCTGAGGCTGGAAGGGGTGGGGATGAGGCCAGGCGGTTGGGTCTGTTACCCAGGTCACCTTGGGAGGTGAGGTGGCACTGGACAGATTCACCCTTGCTTTCTCTGATAGTCAGCTGTGGTTCAGTGCGGGCTCTGGAGACAAGGCGGGAGCACGAGGATGGGAATGGGTGGGATAGGAGAGGAAAAGAAACTCTCCTTGAGAAATGAAGAGACAAGTGGAAGTGAAATCACCCAAAACATTCTCCGAAATTTTCTTTAAACGTCCGCTGATTCGAAAGATCGTAACATTGACCACATAAAATTAAAACTTTTAAATTAAAAAAATTTTAAAAATTAATAAGCATTGCTAAAAATAAGTAACGCCAAGCTGTATTGCAGCATATATCAGTCTTCAAATAAATAAGCAGATGCTTCAAAAAAGGGAGCAAGCTCAGATTTGAAAAGAAAGCCACAGAAAAATGCAAATCGCTGAACGTTTGAAAACGTGTCCGACCTTTCTCATAAAGAGAGGCAAGCTAGAAGCAAGCCGTCGTGGCCTTTTCTCTTCTTTGACCTCTCCACTTTGCAAAGATTGAAGTCTGATAACCGCCGGTTGGCAGGGTGTGGGGAAACAGACACGCTCACATCCGGTTAGCAGGAGAGGAGAGCGGCGGGCGCTCATCGAAAGGCAACTGGGGGTCTATCAAAATAGAAAATGCCACGTCCTGTGGCCGCCCTTCTCCTTCTAGTGATCCGTCTCCCTCTGGGAGTAAACGCGCAGGCTGCAGTTCCGGGAGGCTCGTCCACGAGCCCACCCTCTCTCCACAGCGCGCGTGTTCCTGTCATCAGCCCCAGCTCACTGGTGGAAACCGAAACTGTGAGCCCAGCTAAGCTCACCTGATGGAGGAGCAGCCGTTGGCCGCAGCGTGCTTTATAACAGCCCCCCTAGAAATAGTGGGGTGCCCATCGCCACGGACTGCACGTCCGTGGTGGCTTCACTTGGAAAAATGTTTAGTATTTTTGGGTAGAAAAAAGTAAATTTCAGTATATAATAAGCCGTAGTGTGTAGTATGATGTTATGTGTACAGTCTACATATGGATGGAGTATATGATAGTCCTTGTATTTAAGTGATGCACATAAGGAAATTTGCTTGTCAGTTTAGAAGTTCTGGAAGGATTTACAAAATGTAGCAGGAAATCTGTGAAGCAGGATTCACAGGCGTCCCGAGGAGACCTTTTTCTCATTTCTGACCTTTCTGTGTGGTCTCACATTTCTTTAAACTAGTGTATCGTTTAAAAAAAATCTATACAAGCAACAAACATACAGATGTGTCATGACGTGCCGGGCGCACGGGAGGGGCTAGATAAGTGACACTTTTGTAAGGAAGCATCATCCTGGTTGCAGAAACAGCATGGAATATCATGGGGCTGGGGTGGGACCCTCACGAGGGGAGCCCACAGGGGCTGCCAGGGCCTCAGAGTCCGTGAGAACCAGGTGGAGGAGCTGGGGAAAGCTTATGGCGGGTGAGGGAACAGACCAAGAGTTTCAGCCAGTCTGGAAGCCCAGCAAAGTTACCCCCAAGGCCTGATGGGCTCGCACTGGAGCCAGTGGGCTTTCACGGCCTGCGGGCACCAGGCTCTCGGCTGGCCGGGCCACCTAGCCGGGCCACCCCCATGCACCCTTTCCCGAGGTGCTCAGACTTGACAGCGTCCCTGAATGTCAAATGTCTTCTGTAGCTACAAACATTTCACTTCCTCCTTCTCACGTGGTGGACCCTGAGCCAGAAGAAGGTGGAGCTTCTAGAAGGGGAACAGAATGCAGGACCCTAATAGTTCCTCCTTTGCAACAGAGCTAAAGCTCACGCATGACTGCTGCGGAAAGCCAGGTCCCTGGAGGATGGAGAATGGGCTCACCAGGCCAAGTCTCCAGGGGAGGAGGCCAGCGGGGAGGCAGTGGGGGACTCGGTAGAAGGGAGGGGCTCCCCAATACTGACCCCTCTCCAGCTAAGCCTGACCTCCATCTTCAAGTCTGCACCTTGCTTGGTCCCACTGGAGATATTTGTCCTCTTCTGGTGGTCAGCGTGACTGTTCAGAGGCTGAGCCCCCCCCCCCCGCCAGTGACAGTTCAGGGTGCTCAGACTTGACAGCAAGGCCCCAGATGGTGGCCTTGCTCGGGCAGCCCTAACCGTAAAGCACCAGCGTCAGTCACACCCCAGAGACGCCACCTGCCTCTCCCTGGGACTCCTGGGTACAAGCCGGTGGGGCGGGGGCACGCAGCCCCCGTCCGGGACTCTCGATTTCAGGCTGAACATGGGCCCCCAAGTTCAGACTTCCCATCCAGAGGGCCCAGGCCCTGCCAGGGATTCTCGTTTCTTCAGTTACAGAAAAACAGACTTTCCTGCGTGGGTTCTAACGAAGTTGTGTTCTGTTCCAGGTATCGGAACTGCGTTTACACGTACAGGATTCTGCCCAATGAGGACGATAAGTTCACCGTTCAGGTGAGTCCTTTAAAGCCTGGGAACTGCGCCTGATTTGAGCCTCCACTGCAGACAGGGAGAAAGAGGAAGAGAAAAAGCCCCTCTCCGAGCAGCCGAGACGTAAAGGCCCGGCTGAGGCTTCTAGACGCCGTGGACGGGGGTGGGGCACTGGGGGTGGACTGTGACCCCACAGAATGACCCTGCCCCGGAACACGCACGAACACGGTGGAGGGGGCGCGGAGGGGGATGACGGTGATGGTGGCACTCAGGGCACAGGTGGAGTGGCTGAGGGAGGCGGGTGTCCGGGCAGGCGGTCAGCGAGGGGACTTGCAGGAGGACAGACAGAAGTGGGTGCGGATGAGCTTGTGGGAGCCGAGCCCTTTCCCTCTGCCGCGGTGAGCTTTGTCCACGGCGACCCCAGTGCATCTGGAGCACCAAGTCAGCTCCAACTGCATGAAACTTGCAGCGGATTTTAATGAAAATCAGCCGCGTCCAGGTCGGGCTCATGCTGTTTGCGTGGCGGACACCAAGGGCTCCGTGTGGCCGCAGAGTGGACGCGGTCTCGCCGTGGCGGTGGCAGGCCGGCCAGCTCTTTCTATCTGGCTGCATTAGAGAACGTGGCGGGCGTGGGGCCAGAGGGGCTCCGTGCTCTCCACGGCCAGGGGAGGGCCGAGGAGGTGTCTGGCTGAGTTTTCGGGCCAGGGCAGAGGTGCACCCGCTGTAAGCCGTTGGGTGCCTGGGGCTGGGGCGCCCAGCCATGGAGAAGCAGCGACAGCGGGGCCTGTGTTTGGAAAGGAGGTGGAGCGGGTTGGGGGTTCTGAGCCCTGCTGAGCATTTCAGGCTGAGCATTTTGAGTGGAGCTGGAGAGAGAGATGGAGTTGAGGGTGGGGACCGGGAGGCCCCGGGGCAGGCGCAGGTCATGGAGAAGTGTTGGAGGATGCCTTCAGGGGGCTGTTTATGGGGGCCCAAGTGGTCCTGCCTGAGGGCCGGAGTGAGCCCTAAGAGGCAGGTGTGAAGCCGCCCGGGTGGCACAGCCTCCTTCTCCTTCTCAGGGTGCTGATCTGTTGGCTGCAGGGCGTCCCCCAGAGCTGCAGGTGTGGGCTGAAGTGGAATGCACCCCCCAGCCCTAGTGCGGTCCGACTGGTCAGCGCTTTGACTTGTTTGTCCTTTCCACGCGCGCCTCTGCTCTGGCCTCTCCAGAGGAGCCACGTTGGGTATTTTTAGCAGTCTGGATGCCCGAGCATCTCGGCTGGTCCCGGAGCACGTGGGCACACCTGGCGTGACTGTCCATTAGGCACGTGGTGTGTGCGTCACTAATGGGTCATCTCGTGCGGGCCCTCGTCTGCCAGGGGCGCGGCGTCCGCCCCAGGGCAGGCTGCATGGGCCAGGCCGTTGGTCCCGTGGACTTCATGGTGACTGCCAAGTCGAGGGTGGCAAGAATTTCTCTGGCTGGTTTGGCTTCCTTGACAGTTGGTTTGCTAAAAGGCGTCTGAACTCTCTTAAGTTAAAAGTTGGTCAATGCTTTTGATCTTTTTTCCCCTTGTGGTTTCTTCTATTCCTTCAAAGTGAAGAAGACTTCAAGTATGACTCGGCCTTGGGCTGGGAAAGACGTGAGTGTGGCAGCTGGTATGGCGCCTGTGCCCCCAGCTCAGCGCAGACTCCACGTCTGCACCCGCCGCTGGTCCTGTGGCCGTGGCTTGGTCTGGCGTGGCCCTGTGAACGGCGTGGCCCTGTGAACGGCATGGCCCTGCTGCTGCTCCCGCAGCAGCTTCTGAATTGGGGGCCTCATCAGATTTGGGGGTCGAAAAAACAGGAAGGGGTGGGCGACCTTTGTAGAGATACCTGGAGCCAGCAGAGACTTGGGGCTGGGGTCCCCCACTGCGGCACTACTGCCACAGCGCGCGTCTTCTCCCACCGGCAGGCTCACTTCTCCATTCCCAGTGACGAGAGGGAATCTGGCTGTTTTCTGTGGGCTGCTCAGGGCAGCCTGAATGAGGGGGCTGTCTCGGACCAGGCCCGCCCCTGGGAGAGAGGGGCAGAGATGTGAGGACAGAACGTGGCTGCGGAGGCCACATGGCCCGGGGATGGGCGGGCTGGTCTCGCTCAGAGCTCTGGCCCAGCTGCTGTGCTCTTGGCCTCAGCAGCCCAAACCAGGGAGCTGTGGGCCTCCGGAGCCTGAGGAAATTCCCTCCCAGGGACACGCCTTCCTACGAAAGCCCCTGTGTGTAGCCCCTGAAGAATCTCTCCAGAGCAAAGGAAAGTTCTGCAGTTAGGCTAAGGCCCGGCACTGACCGGCTCTCGGCAGTGACTGACACCTGCTTATTTTAACTCAAGTTCCTCTTTTTATGCTGAGGCAAAACCTCACGCTCTTTTCTGAGCTGAGCTAGTTTCTGTATAACTCATACCTTATACCTGAATCTGTTTAGTGCCACCAGAAAGTGAGGGGCCCCGGGCGTGTGGCTGGGCCTGGCCGCTCAAGCACCAGCGGTTCCATCACGCTCTCAAGTTAACTGCTCCCCACTGGGGCCTTTGCTCCGGGCCAGAGGGCCGCGCCATCCTCCCTCTTGGCGCTGCAGGCCATGTCATGGCCACGGCAGCCCCGTTCTGGGCCAGGAAGGGGTGTGACCCTGACGCCCCGAGACTCGCGCCTCCCTCCACCTTGCACCGACTTACGCTGGAGGGAAGGCGTGACTGTGACTCCTGGCGTGAGTGCCGGACACCTGAGGCCCCCAGAGCTCACGCCAGGGCCTCTGGGCTGCCCGGGCAAACGGCCTATTCCAGAGCCCAGAAAGAGCATCCAAACCCGCGGGCGCCGCGGGCAGGACAGGCGAGGACTCTGCCCCGGGCCGGGCCCAGCAGCTCCTCCAGGCCGGCCTCTTCTTCCCGGCTGTGGACGACATTGAAGCCAAGCGGCGCTCGTGGGCAGTCAGGAGTGACCTGGAACCGAGGAGCCCTCCCTGCCGCCTGGCTCGAGTTCCAGTCCGACAGGCGTGCGGCCTGCGGCCTGCAAGGGTGGACTGTGCCGGGCAGCGGACACACAGGCGCCTCCGGGGCGGTGACTGGGTCGGGCGGAGGCAAAATACATAGCCCCAGTGGGTGGGGGGTGGGGGCCCGGCCCCGGGGGGGACAGGCATCAATAGCACCAGTGTCACCTCTGGAGCACAGAGGGTCAGGTGGCAGGGCGCCGGAGAGAGAAGGAAAAGTAAGTGAGCGGGACGTGGAGGGAGAGGGAGGGAAGACGAGAGAGGGAGAAACCGCGGAGAAAGGCGTGGAGCCGGGCAGCAGCTCTGGCAGAAGCCTGGAGGGAAGCTTGGGGGAGGGGGGCAAAGAGAAGGCAGAGGGTGCACTGGAGAACCCCAGGCAGGGTCTGGGATGGCGGGGGAGGGGAAGATCATACAGCCCCTCGGCTCTGCTCTCCAGCTGTGGGTTTGTAGGACTCAGTGACCCCAGTAACCATGGGGTTGTTGGGTAGTTGTTCTGAGACCCTGGGGACCTCTGGGGCGGGCATATCCGAGCACCGGGTGATGCCAGAGGAGGCTGCTGCTCCGTCCGTGTCCGTCCATCAGGCCTGAGACCCCCATCCCTGGAGATGCAAACTCCCTCCTGACGTGGACAGAAGTGCCCAGGCCTGCGGAGCCCTGGCTCCAGAGTGAGGTTGTTGGAATGGCCCCCTCCTGGGAGACTGAGGACAAGTTTGGGGCAGAACAAAAGGGCCTGACGGGGCCACTTGAGAGAGAGGCCAGGGGGCTCCGTGGCAGTCTTCAGCCTTGGCACGTGCTTGTGTTCAGCCCCACCCTGCAGCTAAAGAAAATGGGCTCTCCTGCTCCATCCCTCAAGAACGAAGCAGAAAATGAAAACTGTGCCTCTCTCTCTCTCTCTCTCTCTCTCTCTCTCTCTTACACACACACACACTGTTTGCTTTGGACTTCCGCTCTTTCTCATGGTGGAGATTGCAGCCAGGATATCGGCTGTTTAAGTCAAGGCAGGAACACACACGGGCTTGAGGCACGCTGGGACGCAGGGCGGCTGGAGAGGATGGGCGCACAGACACTTTCGGTATTCTTTCCTGATTTAGAAGAAAAAAGTCCAGAGGCGCAAACCATGAGCAAGAGACCCATGACTCAGTTCCTGGCCGCTGACAGGGCTATCACATTGCTCGGGCCATGGAGAGAGAAAACAAAACAACTTTCTCAAAGCTGTTCTGTCACAAGTGTCCAGGAGGGCGAGCGGTTGAGCTGTTGCTACTCAGCTCAGGAAGAGGGTGGCAGCTGTTATTGTTCTGAGTGGCCACCAAGTGAAGTCAAGATTCCGTCGGAGCCGCCAGGCGAAGGATGTGGCTCTGACACACACTTCCTGACATTGCACAATGGAGGGAGCAGCAGAGACCGGGGCAGCAGGAGCCCTAGGCCACCTGAGGGCTCCGTGGCCACCAAGGGCCTGGTGGGCCCACGGTGCCCACGTGGACTTCCCACGCTGGTGCCATAGCTTAAAAGTATGTATCTATTTTCTCGTCTGCTGTAGAACAGACAGGTGTATTTTCCAAACTTGAATACCTCAAAACATCATGCAGTTGCCTCCCCATTCCAAAGGGAATCTGAAGGACATACAGTTGGGGGCCGAGTTTCCTTAAAAATGTGTAGACACGTGATTCCACCGCTCCAAATTCAAAACCCAAGGCCAAACTGGTGCCCACCAGGACTGTGGTCAGGAACCAGTTTGGGCCTTTTCCTGAACATCGTTTTCCTCTCAGTAGAGTCTTGACGGTGCTTCCCCTGTTCACTTCGCAGACTTAGGTCTTTCTTTGGTTCAGAAAACTTCTTAAGTCTTTGAGTAAGTTTTTACTCCAGTTCTTCTGTTTATTTCTAGCTTCAAATAACTTTCTGCTTTCTCCCCACCCCTCTGCTGTCTTGTACCTGAGTCACTGCCCCCAGAGGCTTTTAGTCTACCTTGCACCAAGACACAGCCCACTTCCTAAGCAGAGCTCACAGAGGGCTCTTGGTTGATGGGCTCAGACATGGGAATAGGTTGCAACTGAGGTGTGAAGGGAAGTGATCTGCAGGGCTTCCGGTAGACGGTTATTTGTCTTAGAAAGAGAGGTAAGGATGAATAGTCCCTTTTCTACCTTTGCAAGTCCATCGGATGTGATCGCTGGCTGAACTCCTGCAATCTTGCAAACAAGAGGGCAGTGGCTGGAGAGTAGATAGAGCAGAAGATGACGTGCACCTGTGGCCTTGACGCTGCCTTAGAATTAACTGGACGGAATCAGCAGCCTGGGACCCGCCCTGCCTCTCAACTTCCTCTTTTTAAGACAATTAATTCCTTTTTGTGTAAGTAGTCGAATTTGGACTTTCTGTTACCTGCAGCTAGAGATAGCCTAGCAGGCAAAGGTCTGGGCCCTCTGAAGCATATTTCAAAACAGAAAATGAAAATTTTAAAGTGAACATGAAGTTTCACTGCACCAAAAGCCCAGGGGCCTGACCGGGCCACAGCCCCGACCCTGCCCTTTCCTCACAGTGGCCTGTACCTGCTACGGTGCAGGGCCCACCCCCACCACCCAGCATGCCCCGTGGCCTGCCTCCTTGCAGAAGCTCCTGGGATTCAATATCCTTTTCTCCCACTCAAACCAGAAAAGGCACAAAACCAGTGAATGCTTTAGCAATGACTTGCTCATGGCAGACTGGTTTGACCTCTCTGGACTTTGTCCTTCAAGATCAGCTTCTGGGTCAGACTTTGTCTCCACACAAAGCCCCTTAAAGTTGCCGAACAGAATCGATTCTTTCCCCTGAGAAAATACCCTCCCCAGTTACCCCAGGAATAAAGCCACCCACCCCACACCCGCCTTTCCTCCTGGTGACTGCACCTGTGGTCGCCTAGCACTGTCGTGGCAGGTAGTGGGACTGCAATACGTATTTGGTGAGTGAGTGGATTCAGCTGCCACCCGCAGGGATGGAGAAAGAGCTGCAGTGACCGTCAGGGCTTCCTGGCCCCTGCCGCTTCCCCCGGTCAGCCGCCCCCGGCCCTCAGGCGCGCCCTGCTGGACCCGGAGCTGCGGCCTGTGCCGGCATCGCTCCTCTCCGCAGGTTTCTCTGCCTTCTGGGGCAGGGTCTCTGGCCCACAGCCCCCTCTTGCTGTAAGCCCCTCCAGAGTTTTCACGAGGCCGGCGCCTGCCCCTCTGCCGGTCCCCTCTGGACCTGCCGCTTCTGTTCCCCGCCCGCGGTCTCCTGGGTACCCACCCCGGGTGGTAAAGGCCTTGACTTTTACCTCCCGTGGAGGGCAGGTGAGCCCCGGATGCCGTACTAGTTCCCTCGCAGTCTCCCCGCAGAGGCCCCTCCGTCCTGTTCCCTTGGGGGGACGCTGTTTAGTCCCGCCCGCCTCTGCTTCCTTGTCTAAGTATTGGGGTGCGTGGTGCCTCTCATGCAAGGCCTCTCATTCTCAGGGCCACGAGAAATGGTTTGTGTGGTGCCAGGTCACTGAGAGGTCGCCCGAAGAATGTGCGATTTGCAATGACCAGGTGGGAAGAGGGGGTGGCGCGCAGAGACTGGCAGCCAAGCAGCATCCCGGAAGCCCAGACCTGCCAGGGGCCAGGGCCTGGGGGTGCCGGGGCCAGGAGAAGGAGACGGTCGGTGCTGAGGACTCAGGAGTCCTGGGCTGGGCACGTGGGCTTGGGAAGGTCAGCATCCTGGCTGACCCAGGTCATGGCCCAGCAGTGGGGTTGGGAGACCCAAGTGGGGGAGCCGGTGCCAAGTCCGTGCTCCCCTGTCTGCATCAGGACCCGCTTGAGAGCTGGACTTGTCTGGCGACGGCCCCCAGAGTCCCGTCGCCCGGCCCTAGGGACTGGGACGAGGGCAGCGGTCAGGGCGGGGCAGGTGCCGGCCCCCCTGGGCCCCAGCGAGGATGAGCCCCACGGACCCGGAGTGGTCGGGAGGCTCCCGCAGTGGCCGCAGGCCCTGCCCGATGCCCCTCGCCCTGGTCCGGCTTCTTCGGAGCAGCGCTTGCTCCGCATTCTCGGGGTCGCCCTGGGCGGGGGGGGCCTTTCTTCCTGCCTGAAACACAAAGCGGCGAGACTGGGGAGACGGCAGCGCCGGCCTGTGCGTGCGGCTCGGGTGTCGGTGGCCGTGTCCCTTGACCCCCAGGGCTCAGGTGGAGCTGCCCGCCATCGGGGCGCGGCCTTGGGCCAGCGAGCGCCAGGCCGAGTCCACTGCTGCTGCCGTGCTTGGCCGCCGCCCTTCGCGCCCAGCCACCGACCCTGGCCCCAGCCTGGGACCAGCTTCGGGTGCGCGTGGGGCCCTCACCCTCCCGATGATGCGCCTCCAGTCAGGGCAGCCGTCCCTCCTCGCCCTGCTCCTCGGGGGACAGAGGACCCAGGGACCCAGCCCACAGGGCAGCCCTCGTCCGTGCACCATGTGTTCACTGGCACGAAGGGACGGCCTGGGACTTTCAGTTTAGAGCCAATGACAAGCAACTGTCCATGCCCCCTCCCCCACGCCCCACCTGCAAGTGGCAGTGTTTCAGGGGCCCTCCACCGCAGGAGCCCCTCCAATGGGAGAGAATGAGTGGCCCAGTCAGCCCCTGAAAAATCATCTTGGGGCGCCCTCTTCCGTGCTCCCGCGTCACGCCTCGGGGCATGCTGCTACCTGGATGTGTGGGCCGGACTTGGGCCTGTGTCTGCGTCCCTGTGGGCCTGGGCGCCTCAGGGCGAGGCTGGGCTCCCTCGGCTTGCGTCCACCAGAGCCTGGCACGGGGCAAACGCGGACCCGTCCGGCGACCGCTGGAGGAGGCGTGAGAGCAGGACTCTGTGCCTCTCAGTGCTCGCAGGACTTCTCTGAGGTAACCCCTGTGCTTAGCAAGAAGTTCCCCCTCTTGAGCAACCCCAGGACAAAAGCCCAAAGGTCCACCCCAACCCTGAGCGCGTCAGTCAGCCGTCGGTGAACGTTTTACAAAGGACTCTTCGCAGAGTCGACAATTCCCAGAGGCCCTTGGTCTCGGCTGCTTCTGGCTGTCTGTGTGGGGAGCCAGGGGCTGAGCCCTCAGCAGAGGCCGATGCTCCCTCAGGACTAGGCTTTGTCTGAAGTGTTTGCCAAGCCCAGGGGTCTCTGGCAAGTGTTCGCTTCCGGCCGAAGCAGAGGCCCGAGCGGCGCACGCTGGGACAGGGAGGGGACTCAGGGACTCAGGGACTCGGGGACGTGGCCTGCTCGGCAGGGTCCAGCCACCCCGTGAGCAGCGGACAGCTGGCTCGGACGCGGGACACCGGCAGTAAGCCGACTCCCTTCCCGTGGGCACGGAGGAGGCGACCCCGCCACCCCAGATCCTGCCCAGGACCCAGCGCCTGCTCTCTGCGAGGCCTCCGCTCACGTGGCCTCACAGCGGCTGCCCCGGCGTTGCCCTCTGGGCCGCCTTCCCAAGCCCTCCCGTTTAAAGTCCAGCCGCGGGTCAGTCTCCATCTCGCTCCTGTTTCAGTGTCCTTCATGGCCCTAGTCACTGTCCGCGACAGTACTGGTTTCCGGCCGCTGCTTTAACACGTGACCACAGGGATGGGGCTAAAACTTCTGGGGCCAGAAGCCAGAAATGGGTCTCTGGTGCTGGCAGGGTCAGAGTCCTCTCTCATCTCTCTGGGGAGTCGGTGCCCTGCCTGTTCCCATGCGAGGGGCAGCGTGCACGCCCTGGCTTGTGGCTGCTCCTCCATCCTCAGCGCCCGGCTGCCCCGGCCTCCTCACCATGCCGGCTCTCGGTGCTGGTTCTCCGGCCTCCCCTCTACGAGGACCCTCGGGGTCAGATGGGGGCCCACCTGGTTATTTCAGGGCACGCTCCCTTTCTCAAGGGCAGTACTTAGCTGCCTGCAGGCCTTCTGCATCTAACAACCCCTCCCGTGCACCGTGCAAACGAACACCTCCTCAGATGCCAGGGGTGAGGAAGCTTGGGGGGTTGTCATCCTGCCCCCCACACCTACTCTCTGTTATTTGCTGACTCACCCCTTGGTGAGGTTTCCACCATAAGGGTGCAAGACGGGGCCGGGACATTTCTTGCTCTAGGGAGCACGGGCCTGAGAAGCTGCTCCGTGAATAGTTGCCAAGTGCTTGAACCAAGGCGGCGTTTATAATACAGGCTGGCTAGACGGGGCCTCCACTTCTTTTCCTCCAATGGGTAGCGACTGGACGGGACACCTTAATGACACCTCCTTCTCTGGCAAGGTCACCCGGAAGGTGGAGGAGACAGGTGCCAGGCCAGCTGCACAGTGTGCCTGGGCAGGGAGGCAGCTGAGGCAGGAGCTGGGGCTCTCGTGAAGGAAGGCAGCAGGGGAGCTCGGGGCGATTGCCTGGTTAATCAGGGTGCCCCCACACCCGCGGCTCCAAGTCCCTGAGGCTGACTCCCAGAACTGAGACACAGAGCTTGTCTGCCTGCTGTCACCTCTGTCTCCCCGGAGTACCTGCAGAGTTTCACAGAAAGAAAAGAAGCCACAGAGAAGAGCCTCTGGGGCTAGGTAATGAAGGATAAAAATAACCTTCCTGGGCAGCCAGCGGAGGAGACTGGCCTGGCCCTGGGCCCGCAGGCTTTGGAAAGAGCCTGATGATTCCCTTGTCAGTACCAAGGGCTCCGGGGTTATGAATACTAGCTACAGGCCAGCGGGGCCAAAGACGTGCGCTGGACCCTCACAGGGCAGGAGCAGCGTCTAACCCCGGGCAGGCGAAAGAGAAAGGGGAAATGGAAAGAATGAAGAACGGGCGCTTCTTTCCTGGCCACCCAGAGGGAAGTGACTACTTTAGGGGCCTAGGTGGCCTGCTTGGGGTGGGGGGAGGATTGAGAAGCTGCCTGCAAGCACCCCCTTCCCCCATCCCAAACCGACACCCTGCCCTCTGCCCCCCTGCAGCCCTACCCCATGCTTCCTGCCTAAAAGGGCAGATTGCTGCTGGCAGAAACATCTGGACCCCATGATGAGCCTGTGGAAGCGGCGGGTTTAGCTAAATCAAACAACGGCCAGGGCGCCCTGGGGAAGGCAGACAGAGCCCCTAGCCCCGGCACCTCTGAGCTCTTGTCCAGCAAACAGCTGGAGTGTGGCTGATTGGGAACTTGTGCAATGAAGTGGGCTGCCCAACGAGGGACCATGCTGTGGTTTAAAAAAGTAAGGCAGAAGTCCTCCCTGGTGGCGCAAGGGGATAAAACGCAGCACTGAAGCTGTCAGTAGCCACTGCAGCAGGAGTTCGATCCCCAGCCAGGGAGGGATCCCCATGGCGCAGCAGACCTCTCCTGTTCCCCGCTGCTCCCCTCAGCAGTGTGTTTCAGTAGATCCGCCTATTCGGCTCCCCTCTCTGTCTCTGGTGAGTCCTCTCAGCCCTGCACCTCTGGCCTGCACCCCAGCTCTTGTGTGTGTAAATAAATATTTTTTAAAATTTAACTAAATAAAAAGTTAAAGCAGAGTTGTGAGGAGTCAGCTGGAAATATCTCTGGGAGAGGAAGAGGAGGGGAAGGAAGGGAAGAAGGAGAAAGAGGAGGGAGGAGAGCAGGAAGAGAGAACCCGCAGAACGATGCAGCGAGAGAGTCCGGGTTTTGTTTGTGGAGAGGGACTACACCCACACACAGACGGCACACCCCGAAACGACAGCACAGGTCCCCGCGGCCTGTAGCCCCGCAGTGAGGAGGGGGATCCGCAGGCCACGGGGGCTACTGATAAGGGGGGTTCTGCTTTCCTTTGGCACTGCTATTTGTGCAGCCACGGCCAAGACACAATCGTCATTATATAGGAATGGATGTGCGATAGCTCACTGTCGTCTTTAAAGGCTGTTGCTACAGAAAATGACTGTCTTAGAAAATCAGGGCTAAGGTTTGGGGATCCTCAGCAGAGACAATGGGGGGGCAAGATGTTGAGACACTTTGGAAGAGGCTTGCAGGCCGCAGGGAGCTGGCCCGTGTTTTGCAGACAACAGCGAGCCAGGGGGCTTGCTTGCGTGTCTGTGATCAGGAGGCCCGGCGGGCGGGGCTGCACCCGCACACCAGCAGCTCCGACTGACATTTAGTCCACTTCGCCGCTCTGCGGCCAACACCGCCTCTTCATTATCCCGAAGAGCGTTTTCATGACCCCACAATAACCCCCCATACCGGCGTCATCATAATTTAAAATTGGCTTTTGAAAGATTATGTCTCACTGCTGAGACTAGGGCTTGATGATCAGAGCCCCCAAGAAATGCACCATCGTGGGGTCTGCGCCACCCAGCGCGTGAGGCAGCTCTGCCGTGTGCAGTCGGGAGACAACGATTTGTTTTTTATGGGTTTGGTTTTTTTCATTTTTATTTATTTGCTTACGTCGTTCATTTTTGGACAGTGTTTGATTTCTCCCCTCGGGTGAAACGCCCGTACACCTCCCACCACCTGTCACTGGACACGGTGAGTGGGGGCAGGGCCCCCAGACTGGCCCCCTGGTGGGGAATGCACATTCACAGGCAGGAGCTTTTCTGGGTGCAGAGCTGAGCCACCCCCGGAGCAGCAGGCCCCGGGGAACAGGGCTGGCTGCCTGCAGTCACCGCTGCTGCGTCTCTTTCCCTTTCTCTCATTTTCCTCCCGCTTGCGTTTTCAACCACGTGAAAGATGAATATGCTTCTGTAAAGCTTCTGCACAAACAGAAGCACAGGGAACAGAGCGTGAAAAGCTGGCCTGGCGGCCGCAGCCCACAACCCCCTGCCCTCTACTCCGCGGGGCGCCCCGCCAGGGGCCAGCGCGTGCCTCTCCGGCCTGCGGCCCGCTCCGCCCTGGCAGCTGTCTGCCGTCCAGCTGAGTCCGTTGACAGCGTCTGCTTTCTAACTGCCCTTCAGGGCGGCTTGTCCGGATGGACATTTAGCCCATTTCCTTTTCTGTCTGTTACGATGACCGGAAACAGGCTGCGATGAGCCCGGCTGGACGTGGCTCTGGGCACGTGTGCAAGCTCCTTCAAAGCAGCCGCCCAGGCTCAGCCTTCATGTGGCCGCGGGCTGGCCACCCTGTCAACGGCCTCTCCCAGGGGTCCTCCCGCCCGGCACGGTGCCCGTCCTGTCTCCGTACTGGACACGAGTGACTGGGCCTCATGTTCCGAAGCTGGGGGCAGCCGCCGCCGCCTGGACGCTGCACTTTGGTTCCCCCGAGAGAGGAGCCGAAGTGCCCTGGCGCGCGCCTGCCTTCTGCCTCTTCCCCTGCAGCGGCTATTTATAGTCTGGGTCAGTTTTTTCCTTTTAAAAAAATCTTTCTGATTATAAAAGGTTTTTTCTATGTTTTGTATATTAATTTCTGCTTAGTTATGCTGTAAATATTTTCTCCCAGACTGTCATCTTTTTTTTAATCTTTGTTTAGGGTTCATTTGTCACGTAGAAGTTAACAATTTTATGTAGTCAAGTGGTTCCATTTATGGAGTCTGGGTTTTGTGAATCATTCATCTCATTCTTTATTGAGAGGAACTATTTTTCCCCTGGTGCCTTAGTCATGGGCTTTTAGGGTTAGCTCTTTATTTATTTTTACACGGGCTGCAGCCCCACCCTCCAGGTGGGTAGCCGCACCACGCTTTAAGGGGTCCATGCCCCTCTAAGGCCGCCCCTCTGACGCCAAGCCCCACCTTGCCCCGACCTTCCTCGGAGAAGCCCGCCCTGCCCTGGCCCCATAACGTTCTAACTGCTGTGGCTTTACTGCGTGCTTTCTACTCCGTAGTCTAGGGGTCCTTTACTGTTCTTCTCTTGACTCCTTGGTGGTTTCCACACATTTTCTTTTCTAGCGAAGTTTATAATCAGCTTGTAAGGGCCCCTCAAAAGTCCAGTTGGAGTCCGTATATAATTGCATTGAAGTCAAGGTGAGCTGGAGGGTAACTGTTAGCCTGTAGCACTGAGCCTCCCTGCTTGAGAATGTGGTCTCGTCATGGCTTCCGATTTTTTAAACTTTTTGCTGTACTGTATGTTTTTTTATTATTGTTTCAAAGTCTTTCTTACTCGGTGTGATGTGGTTTTACTTTGGCAAACAGGATCTGTCTTTTCGACACTTTCTGATTGGGTTTTGTTGGTATCTAGGCAAGCTAGGTTCTTGTATGGTGCTCTTATCTGACTTCTAAATCATCTCGTGCTCGTTTTTTAAGTTCATTCTTTTTGCTTCTTTAGAGATGTGATTTTGTTACCTGCAAATAATGATAGACTTGTCTGTTTGGGGAAGGCCTGTTCTTCTGGCTTGGACCCCGCTGGCCCGATGCCCGCGCGCCGTGGTGCTTATGGTTGCTGACTGCTGATTTCTGAGGAAGGCTCTGCTCTGGAGGGAGGGTGCAGATGAAGTCAAGGGGAGAAGTGGGGACGGCACCCCCCAAGAGTGCACGGGCAGGAGGGCAGTGTGGACGGGGAGCTGATTAGAGCTGGTCAGCGCCCTGCTTTGCAGGGGCACCGGGCTCTGTTTTCTCCTGGGTCTGTCTGTCACCTACAGTGCCTCCTAGCTCAGTGGAACTACAAAATCGGTAAGCCTGCCGGCTGACTCGCTTATGTCAGACCCCAACAGCACCGGAAACTCGTGTCCAGACCGGTGTTGCTGGCACCTCACCCTCTCCCCTGTTTTCCATGGGGTTCTAGACAAAAAAGAATCATGAATGAATAATGTCAAAATGCTTCGTGTGTGCGCGTGTATACACACACAGACTAGTCACAAACTAGTGAGCTCTGTGCTGGCTTTAGTGTTCTATTTTCCTGACGTGTTTTTAAACACTATAACCAGTTAAGAGCATTTTAAAACGTTTCAGAGATTACATATATATATCTTATATAGTCTGTATTTTTCAGCTTCCCTTGAGAATGTAGATTTGATAAACTTAGACCCAGTTTACTCCATGGTGATATAATGTAACTGGGGTTGAGTAGAGCTTCTCTCTTAGCAAGGCACTTTTCTCTGACATGTCACAGTCTCCACCACTCCCTACTGCCTCATCCCTAACTTGCTTCACTGATTTACATCACCTGCCTTACCTCTGTAGGCAACTGAGCTGCAGTCTCTCCCAGATGCAACAAAGGATTCGATTTGTTAGGCTGGCAGACCTACCTTGGCCTTCTATGTGAATAAAATATGAAAAACAGGTTAACCTGACTTGGTCTGTTCCCGGGAACTCCCGCTGGTTTCCAGGATGGCTGCACCTCACAAACCACACTTCCAGTCACCCCACCTAGAGTGCTGCCTGGCACGGACGGAGCGCTCGCTCAAGTATAGACAACAGGGAACCCATCTGAGTCGTTGTGAAAATCACAGCTCGCCGGCCCGCCCTCAGCCTCTCTTCTTGGCTCTCCCCCTGCCCCGTGGGTGCCCTGTCGATGAGCTCTCACCCAGAGTCCTCCGGTAGAAGCCAGCACTCTTCTTTGCAGGCTAGGCTTACGAAGGAGGGGCCTGTGTCCATTCCTCAGCCTGCAAACAGCGGCTCTGGTTCTGCCCAGGGCACGACACTCACCCGGACTGCCTGTCCTCTCCATCCACCTGTGGAGCCTGCTCCTGCCCGCTCTAGCCTGGGCCTGCTGAGGGACCGAGGACTCGTGCTGGACGTTACGTCTCTCCAACCAGAACACTTTGCTGCCTCTTTTCAGCTTCTCCCAGTTCCCAACAATCCCAGCTGCCCCCAAAGCGGGAGCTCCCTGTTTTGACCTGGGGCATGGGCATCTTTAAGTGAAAAAGCCTTTGTCCCACCATGCATTTCCTCCAAAGAATCACTGACCACCGCAGGTCAGCAATCCGTTTACCTGATCCGTGTTGCTCCGAGTTTTGGGGCCTGGGTGAAAGGCCAGCGTGCACGTGAGGCTACACCTTGAGGATTCGAGGGATGACTGCTCCCGGGGAGTGATGGCCACGGCAACAGTTGACACAGTTCTCGCAGGACTCCAGAAAGCAAGGCCCTGCTGAGCCCGCCAATTGCTGTGGTGTAAACACTCGCCATGGTCTCCAGAGTGGCTGCGTTTAACATCCAGCTTGTGGGGCTCCTGAAAAATGGGATTTCATTAGTGCAGGCCGGTGCAACCTGGCATGAGCCAGCAGCCACACATCCCTGGCACTTTAGCACATCCCTGCTGACATCCCATGAGTCTGCCTGCCTCTGTGTCTCACACATCTTTACTAGAGACACAGCAGCCCTTCGGGGATCGGGCTGATGGACAATCACTCCTGCTTTACTTATAGCCCTCTGGATCCCCTAGCCTGTATTGACACATTACCTGAATTCCATTCCTTTTCATCACACTCAGGCAGATATTTTCTTCTTCCTGACTCTCGTATTAAGGTTTCCACTCTTTTGAGGCTCCATGTATGTGCTGAAACATAGGCGTGGGTACCACACCAGCATCCTCGACACACAGCAGGTGTTCATGATGTGACAGTGAATCTTCGTGACTGAGACGTATGCCCTGGACTCCTCCTCGCTCATTTAAACACCTGGCTGTGTAGGACTTGGAATCTTCATTCATAAACTAGGAATGGGCTTAGCCTTAAACTCCCTAATCCAGGTCATGCAACTATTTGGTAATGGAGCCAAGATTTGATTTTGTAGCGATGTGGTATTTTTAAAACTTAGTTGTAAGCATTAGAAAATCTGAGCGTTCATCTATGAAATCTGCGTTTTTGCCTTTTCTTGAATATTTTGAAATGTGGGCAGCTTTTGACTTACGTTAGCCCATAGCAATATGACTGGAGGTGAGAGAAAGCTGATTGCTTTAAAGAGACATTGATCCAGTGCGCTGCAGTCCCCACCTCTCCCTAGTGTCTCACATCCTGTCTGCTTCATTCACATCAGACTTCAGATTGTGAAATCTGACTTAGGGACCATGTTAGTTCCTCTTGCCCACTGCTTCCTCCCCACTTGACCAAGGAGACAGAGTACTTTGGTAATTAATTCAGGTCAAATCAGAGGGAGCACAACAGAATGAAGGAGTCATCTTTTAAAATCAGGCCCCATGATTAAAACTGCAGTGTGGTCTCCCTCTAAGACAATGTGTATACATACCATCTTAACCCTTCGGTCCCCACCTGGAGCTGGCATAGCCTTCCCACTGACAGGCAAGCACTTGAGTGGGTGTCTTTATTTATATATGTTCCTACAAAATGTGTTATTTTCTGCGCATACATTTTTAATTTACTGAGGTGATATCAGGGTTCTTGTTTGTTTTTTACTTTCTCTACCGAGGGATCTTGTTCTTTCCAGCTACTGTCAACACCTCGGATATTTGCTTCTCGCTGCCGCATAAGCCACATCTATGCCCTGACCCACTACCTGTCCATCAACCCAAGGATGGACACGCAGTTCCCCTCAAACCTCTGCCTTCACAGGCCAGCCTGGGATGACCGTCCACCCCAGGGTCAGCCTTGGGGCACGTGCCCTACAGTGACATTGCAGGAGCCCAGACACACATGTTCGTCCTGTCTCAGCTGTGCCTGGTTGTCCCCCGATGGCCGGGCTGCTCTGCGCATTGGGCTTCTTACGCGACGGGGACTCGAGGACCTGTAAATGAACGTAGTTCCCGTCAGCACGTAAGGTCTTTCGGAGGGACTCAGACAGGCTCGCCGCAGCCCAGAGTCACAGCGCACGGCAGAGCGGTCGGGCGCGGGCAGTCCTCAGAGAGGCGCTCGGGACGATGGCGGCCCCAGCCCGGTGCCCTCAGACGCGCCCACTACGTGTGACTGCTTCGCTGTGATGTGGGAAGGCAACAGAAGCCAACTCAAAACGTAGTCCTGCGTTCACCATCCGTTCCGTATCCGTCTCAGCGCTGGAAATGAACGCCTGGGCTGGGCGGGTGTGCAGAGGGCAAGGCGGGCTGCATGCGGAGCGAGAGGGCAGGGGGGCGGTGGGAAGCCTCGAATCTGAGCCAAGAGGCGGAGCTGAACCCCTTGCTGCTGGACGGGGGCTGGGTGAGGACCCCGTGGTGGCTCCTGGGATCAGTCCTTGCGAGAAGGCTCAAGACGGACACCTAAAGGGAGGGACCAGCGCAGGCCAGCCTGAACGTGGGCGCCGTAAGTCACTAAAGAAAGGTTCCCAGGAGAACCCAGAAAGGGGGTGGGCCCCGGAGAGAGGGGAGAGCCAAGCAAAGGTGCGAGATCAGATGAGACAAAGCCCCGGCCTGATCCTGCTCTGCACGCTGGGGTGTGAGCTGCACCTCAGGGCTGCCGCCACCAAGGCGGAGAGCCGGGCTTTTGTGTGCGTGTGTACACACGCACAGCTGCACACACGCACACATGCACAGCTGCATACGTGCACGCCTGCACACACGCGCACCTGCATACGCACACGTGTGTGCACATACACACCTGCACACATGCACACCTGCATACACCTGCACACCTGCATACACCTGCACACACTCACACTTGCACACGTGTGTGCACATCTGCGTAGCACACATGTGTACACACATGTACGCACATGTCTGCACACATGTGTGTATAAGCACGCGCACGGGTGCACACACGTGCACACACATACACACATGTAGGGTGTGGGCTGCCCTGCGCGGACCTGGGAAACATGGCCCTTCTCTCCCCGTTTCTTCCATTCTCCAGGATCTCCATCCAGGGGCTCTGGGTCTTCAGAGGAACGTGGTGGATGGAGGGGAGCAGCTGGGGGTGTAGGCTGACACCTTTAGCAGCAAAGCACAGGGCCCCTCCCCGCCACCCTCCAGAAGAGGGGATGGAGGAACACAGCAGCCAGAGGATCCTGGAGACTGGGTGGGACCCCAGCAGCAGCCCATGTGGGACCAGCTTGTGCCTGGAGACCGCACAGCGACGCTACCCTCTGCTGCCGCATCCCCTCCCCTTCGCCCGGCCAACTCTCGCCGTCCTTGCGTCTCAGCTGACCTCTGCTTCCGTGCCTCGCTGACCGTGCAGGCCAAGCCTTGCTGAAATGCCCTCCCGGCACTGTCTCCTCCCCATGGTCCCTGCGCCTTGTCGGCATTTCCTCAGTGATCCGTCGCTTCTTTGCTGGGCTCTAGGCTCCTGTCTGAGCAGAGAGCTGTGGCCGAGCCCTGGGCAGGGCGTGTGTGGGGGCCGCTGGCGCTGGTGTCCTGCGCTGCTGAAGTGCCCAGGCAGGCTGGGGAGCTGGTCCTGGAGAGTGGCCTGCGCAGGTGGGGCGGGGCCCGGGCACAGGAGCTGGGGCCACAGCAAGAGTCAGGTTTGTTGGGAAGAGGCCCAGTGGGGCCTGGAGGCCACACAGAGGACAAGATGAAAGAAGGGGCTTCCAGGAGCTAGAGAGAAACTTGGTGGGGATGAAGGTATGGGACTTGAATCTGTCCCTTGTGTCAAGTCCTGGTGACCAAAGAGGTTGTGCAGGTCTTGGCGACCAAAGAGGTTGTGCTGGTCCTAGTGGCCAAAGAGGTTGTGCTGGCCCTGGTGACAAGAAAGGTTGTGCTGGTCCTGGTGGCCAAAGAGGTTGTGCTGGCCCTGGTGACAAGAGAGGTTGTGCTGGTCCTGGTGACCAAAGAGGTTGTGTGGCATTGGACACTTTACCTAATCTCCTGGCACTTCAGCTGCCTTGTGGGCAACTGGAGATAATTATGCCATGAAGTTTCACTAAGAGGGGACTCAGCAAAAGTTCATTCCACCTTCGAGTTTGTGTTCGTCAGTGTTCTCTGTGTAACAAACTCTGGTAATCTCGCCGCTCACGGCAGATGCTTCCCCTGGCTGGGGCCTACAGGCCAGCCGTGGTTGGCTGGTGCTCACTTGGGCTCAGCCGGGCCGGGTGGGGCTCCAGGCTTCCGGGCAGGTCCCAGCTCCTCATGTCTTCGTCTTGCTCCAAGCTGAATGGCCAGATGGCTTCTGGGCATAGCAAGGGGTCAGGAGAGGCGAGCAGAGACTGCGTGCCAGTTCAGCCTGGGCTTAGAGCGGGCACTCCTGCCCCATCGCATGGGCAGAGGAGCTGCCAGCCAAACAGCGCCATCAGCGGGCGAAGCGGATGTGTCAGGAGCTGGCGCAGGCGTCGCGCGGAGCCACGGCAAGCGTGTGGGTGCAAAGCTCCGCAGCAGCCAGGGCATCTGCACAGCCCCGCTTGCCCAGCACCCGGCCCCTGTTCCATGGGCCCCGGGGAAGGCGTGGGGGTCTGACGCTGGGTCCTCGCTAGCCGTGTGGCGGCTGCTGACAACGGACGCGTCCTCTGCTGGGGTCTTCACTGAGGCCGGAGGCCCCGGGCGCAGATGCCCAGAGCAGACGCAGGCAGAGCGCTGCCATCCCAGCTCGTTCCAGCGGCGGTGACATCAAGAGCGACCTCAGAGGATGCAGCTCTGACCCGTCATTTCAGTACCAGCCAGAGGTGTGACTTCCCGGCCCCGGCCTCAGCTCCTTTGATGTGAGCTTCAAAGCCCTTTGCGCGTCTGTGCGGTGCCCCTGTGCCCAGATACCAGAGCGAGAGGCAGAGATTTGGGGGCCTCGTCATCTCAGCTCCTGTCAGGGAAGGGATAAAGCAGAGCAAGGTCCGCGAGGCACAGCCTGGCACTGACCTGGCATTGGCGCCGGGGAGAGCCAGAGCGGGGCTGCCGGCCACAGACCCTGGTGGTGGGTGGGAGCCCAACCCGGAGGAGAGGCGGGGAGTGGCCAGGAAGCAGGGACTGAGAATGGAGGGGTGGGGTGACAAGCCCAAGCAAGGGGCTGGCTCGGCCATGGCTGGGGTGGGTCTGCGAATCCAGCTGGGATGGTGTGAGAAAGCCTGGCAGGCGAGTGGGCCGGACCCCGTGCCAAGCCGTCCAGGAAGTCTGCCCAAACGGCCAAAAAAGCTGACGAGTCCAGCCGCGGGGGGTGGGGGCTGGTGGGGACAGGAGGAGGGGGCCCTGGCCTGCACGCGGGGCCCAACACAGGGCCCTCCCTGACCAGTGCCAGGCTCCGGGCCGGCCCGAAAAGGCGCCTGGGCGGGCTGGTGAGCCTGGCGTGAGCGGAGGCCCGGCTGCTGCGGGCCGGCACCATCTCGCTTCTTCGTGTGCCCCGCGCCTCTGCCCAGCCCCCTGCCGGTGACGCTGAACGGCCTGCTCACGGCTTCTGCCCTTGGCAGGGCCCAGACATGTGGCTTTGTGCCGCCGGCCAAGCCAGCCTCCCACCCTGGCACCACAGGAGGGAAGGCCCACTGCCCCAGCTCAGAGGCTCGAGTCTGCCGGGGAGCCTCAACCACCTGCTTCCAGCAGGGCCCCGTGCAGCTGCAGAGCCGCGGGCCCCCACCCCCACCACACACGCCCTCTTCTTTGTGGGGAAGAGCCCCTGGACGCTGGTCTCCTGGTCCTCTGGCCACCGGTCACTCACACCTTGGGGCCCGGGTGCTCTTCCGTAAGACGGTGCCGCGTCCCGGGCTCGACCCGCTGTGATCCGTGGACACGCCCACGCCGGCCGGCGGGTCCTCCCATGTGGGGAGCGGGGAGCTCGCCTGGGGAGGCCCAGAGAGGCTCCTGGAGACCCTCCCTGGGCCCCCTACCCCGTGTACGGGACTCGCACGGGCGTGTGACACCGTGGCCCGTCCTCTGTCCCAAGTGCACGATCCTGGGCGGTGCATTGTCACAGCAAGACCTGGGGGAGGTGCGGGAGAGCCCGGTCCCCTGGACCGGAGAGTCCCCTTCCATGAAAACCCCCCCACACTCCCCTCCAAGTGCACCGACAGCTCCAGCTTTCTGGTCCCACGAATCCCCCCAATGCCGGGTCATGAGACAGGCAGCTCTGGCCCCCCCAGCCTGACAGCCAGAAAGCAGCCCCTCAAAGTCCCGCGGGTGGTTGAGCCGTCCTGAAGCGCCCCCTTCCTCCCGCCCCGGCTCCTCTTGTGTGGGGCTGTGGCAGGCAAGACATTTGGAGACGCTTCTCAAGCCCCCGGGTGCCCGGAGACCCAGTTCCCTGGGCTCTGCCAGTGCCGCAGCCACAGCACCATTCCGCCAGCCTCTGCTCCCCCACCGTCCACACGTGCACCCCCACCGTCCACACGTGCACCCCCACCGTCCACACGTGCATCCCCACCGTCCACACGTGCACCCCACCGGGGCTCAGGCTTCCTGGAGGTGGAGTCACAGCTCCTGGTTCTCTCGACCTCCCCAGCCCAGCCTCCCCCCAGGCTCCGTCCCTGCAGCAAACTATTATCTAAAGCAAAATCTGCTAGTCCAGGGACTGAGTTCCACCCACCTGCACCCCAGTACCCTGCACACCTGGATTCCTCACCTGCGTGGTCAGTGAGCTGCCGCCCTGCCCTCCCGGCCCCTGGAGCAGCTGGCCTCTGTCTGCCGCCTCACCCCACTTGACTCTGGGTTCTCAGGAAGGGCTTGGGGCCGAGATGATTAGGGACTGAGAACAGTCCTGAGGGCAGAAGTAACCAAGGAAGCACCTCTGGAGCCTGCAGAGATTGGGAGGGCAAAAGCCGGAGGGAGGAGGTGGGCCCAGGAGGCGAGTGCTGGAAGCGAGGAGGCAGGCAACCGGGGTCCCCTGTGAGCTGCTGTCTCAGGGAGCGCATGCTGCTGTCGTTCAGACAATTCGGGAGCAGGTGAGGCTCCAGAACACAGGCTGGGCCTGAGCACTCAGCTCCCACTGCTCATTCTGCCCCACAGGAGCAGTCGCCTCTACAGGTGAGGGCGAGGGCACACAGGCAGGGAGCCCAACGCTCGCACCGCCTCCCTGGGCCTTTCTCTTCCCAGCAGCCTGTGGCCACCTGCTCGAGGCCCTTCCAGGGACGGACTTGCAGGAGATGCTTTGCTGGATTGGGGTATGGAGGCAGTACCCACCCTGCTTCTGATGCCTTCCCATTGTTTACAAAGGCCACGAGGATTGCACGTGCTTCTGCATTTGTTCTGTTTATTCCTGTGTCCTGATGGTCCGACTGGCACCTGCTAGTGGACTAGCAGAGATCCTCTCCCTCCTCACATCCTGCAACTTGCACTTGACCTTGAACATGGGTCTGACCGAGGAGACACTCATTCAACTGGCTCTCTGTGCATGTCAGTTGCTGCATCTCGGGGTGTGGGCCCCCAGAGAGCAACTGTAAGGGACTCAGGCATCCATGGATTGCTTTTGCATTTAAAATGCAGGCCGGTAGAATCTCGGGGTGTCCTGCCGCCCATCTTCTGGCTCCCTGTGCCAGCTTCCTCCTGGGTGCAGAGCTCGCTCTCGGTTCCCCATTTAGAGATGGCAGACAGTGCTGAAGTCAAAATTACCCCTGGGAAAGTTCAGCCCGTGCTCTGGCCTTCCTGCCCTGCTCCCCCTCCCCCTGGAACTGTGCTGGGAACTTGCTCTGAGCTCAGCCCCAGGCCAGCCTGGACACAGTGTCCTTTGTTTTAAGGACCTTGCTGGCAGTTGCTTCCTGAAGGCTGGGGCAGGCAGCGCCCTCTCCCCTTGTCGCCTCAGGAGCATCATACGGGGGTGATGAGATGGCAAGCTGGAGGCGAAGAGGCCTCTCCCTATCCCCAGTTTCTGCACCTCAGCCTCGAGGTGCGTCTCATGTGAGCACTACCTCTCACGCGAGCACTACCTCTCACGCGAGCACTACCTCTCCTGCGAGCACTACCTCTCCTGCGAGCACTACCTCTCCTGCAAGCACTACCTCTCACGCGAGCACTACCTCTCCTGCAAGCACTACCTCTCCTGTGAGCACTACCTCTCACGCGAGTACTACCTCTCACGCGAGCACTACCTCTCACGCGAGCACTACCTCTCCTGCGAGCACTACTTCTCCTGTGAGCACTACCTCTCCTGCGAGCACTACCTCTCCTGCGAGCATCACCTCTCCACACTTCATACCCGGGAGCAGGGCCACAGCAGGCTGAGCCCCTGGCACCCCTTTCCTCCAGGAAGCACAGTCTGTGGGAAGACAGGCACAGCGGCTTGGCGGTGAGCTGTCTGCAGGGCCTGGCAGAGATGATCTTGCCAGAAAGCACCTGGACTCTCCATAGACCTGGAGATTCTGGTGGGAAGCGAGAAGAGAGCTCAGTGTTCTGTTTCACGAGCTGAACTAAGCTCCCACATGTCTTCTGCGGCGAGTTTGGCTGTGACGCGTGTCCGTGCGCTGCCTTCACGCCAGCCCCTCGGAGGCGCCGCTCTGCCCACGGGTGCTGGGTCAGCAGGCAAACCCCGAGGAGGGCCGCTGCTCCAGGCTCTCAACCGCAGCCCATCTGCCGAGGCCCGTCTGCCGAGGCCCGGGGGTGTCCGGGAAGGAGAGGAGGGCCGGCCGTGTGGGTGGGGAGCCAGCCACGCAGCAGAGCCCCGGCCTGCCTCGCCTGGGAGTGGGGCCCCGTGCGCTCACGTCCGAAGCCTTTCCTCCTTCTCTGTTTCAAAATGACTTGATAAATCTCGCCGGGAGGGCTGTGGCTGCCCGATGAGGAACGAGGTCTGGGGGCCTCGCCCGGCTGACCGTTGGGGATGGAGGGCAGCCCCCACCCTCCTGCGCGGGCGGAAGTGTGCCGGATCCCTGCCTGGCCCGCCCAAGGCCACCGCCTCACCTACAGCCTGGGCCCCCGTCCACGCGCCCAGGGCCTGGTCAGCTTGGCCCTGGGACACTCAGCCAGCAACCGAGGAAGGGGGCCCTGGCTGACTCCCTCCCTTGAGGTTGTCCCCTCCGGGATCCTGCCCCTGAGGGTGCCCCTCACCTGTAGCCCGAGGTGATCTGTGGTCAGTCGTGAGTGCTGCACCCGCCACAGGCAGCCCCGTGCCCTGCCCACTGCCCCCAACTGAACATGACATCAGCTTCGGTCACCGCAGTGGACACGTTTATGGGACAGGCACTGCCTCTGGTGCTGCCTTTGAAAGTGGGGGAAGAGGCAGCTCCTCTTGGGGCTCCCCTCCCCGTGCTTCTCTGCACCCCCAGCCCAGACTCGGGCCGGGTCCTCCCTGACCATCCCCCCCGGCTCCAGCACCCCCCACAGCACGTCCACTGGCCACGAACTGCCAAGCGCCTCCAAGGGCTGAGCCCCCAGCACCCTCTGGGGGTGCCTTAGGCAGACGGCCTCTGACCCGGAGCGGAGTGCCTGTCCCTAAGGGATCCCCACGATCCCGCCCCTCCGTGTCCAGCGTCCCACGCTGCCGATTCATGCCACGCAGACCTTGAAAGAGCCGATGCTTCCCAGGCAGAATGGTTGTCGTGGCGTGCACGGGGCGGGAGGGGATCCTGCCTTCCTGGGGTTGGGCCCCAGGGCAGGGTGGTGGGAGCAGGGTAATGGGAGCACGTGGGCGTGGGGCGCCTCCCACCCTGCCTCACCCCAGCCTGCGCCGGCGTAGCCGTCTGTGCCCTGGTCCCTGACCTTTTCCTCTGCCCGGTCCTGTTCTAGAAAGAGCCTGTGAATGCTTTGAAGCTTAGCGCCGGGAGGAAAGACCAGGGAGGACCCCCCTGTGTGAACAGCTCCCCGAGGAGACACTCACTGGCCTGCCTGGCTCTGCGTCAGCCCCGTCTGTGTGTCTGTCAGTCCAGTGCTGCCCTTGGCACAGGCTGCTGCCCGCCCTCCTGTGCCCGGCGAGTGCTGGCCTAGGGGTGTCTGCACCTGTAGACCTGCTTCCTGTAGACCTGCTTCCTGGAGGGCCCCTTGCTATAGGGATGCCTCCCTCTCGTGGGGGTGCAGGAAGGCACCCTGTCCTGCACCCCGGCGGTTCCTCTGCGGGGCTCTCGCTGGCTGGCCTACCTGCGGCCCCTCCACACCAGGAGCTCCACCGCTTAGCCTCAACTGTCACTGTCTCCCTCCTGAGCTCCTGAGCTCCTGGACAGCCTTGGCCTTGGTTTGCAGGCCGCTCCCTGGCTCTGCAGGTGCCCCACGCACAAGGTCATCGTGCCGACCGCCAGGTCCGGTCCTCCCGTCTCCCCTCACCTCCCCTTGCCTCCCCCCGGGTGTTTGCTCCTGCGCACCAAGCATCTTTGCAGTCAGCCATGTCTGCTGCCGGGCGTGGGAGCGGCTGGTGCTTCAGCTTTAGCGGGACCCAAGGCACGTGTGTCCCGCGTCCTGGGTGCGAACCCTCTCCCGTGCTCGTGCACGTGCACCAGGCCGCCTCCAGCTGAGCCCTTCCCGGTGCATGTACAGGTCACGCCACTTACTCCCTCCGGCACCTCCATCTCCTCTTCCCCCGCCTGACGGCGCGTCCCATTAGCTGTGCATTCTCTGACGGGGTGACAGCCGTCACGCCTGCCCGGGCCGCAGCGGGCTCGTCCATCTGGCGGCGTGTCAAGTTGTTTTTGTTATTTTGTGCACTTTGGTTTGGAACCTGTTTGGGGGCCCTTTGGGAAGGCCTGGCGGTGCCTCTCGGGTCTCTCTGGGTCAGTGATGCCTGAAAGATGCTTAACGGGGCCTGCGACAAGAAGGGGCCACTGAACCGAGTGTGCAAACTCTGCTATTACACTGTCAGTGGGCTGACTGAGCAGCTTGGGCCACACTCACCCTCACGCTCACCCTCACGCTCACCCTCACGCTCACGCTCACCCTCACCCTCACGTTCACCCTCACCCTCACGCTCATGCTTACACTCACCCTCACGCTCACCCTCACGCTCACCCTCACCCTCACGCTCACCCTCACCCTCACGTTCACCCTCACGCTCACCCTCACCCTCACACTCACCCTCACGCTCACGCTCACCCTCACGCTCACCCTCACCCTCATGCTCACGCTCACCCTCACCCTCACGTTCACCCTCACGCTCATGCTTACGCTCACCCTCACCCTCACGCTCACGCTCACCCTCACCCTCATGTTCACCCTCACGCTCATGCTCACCCTCATGCTCACGCTCACCCTCACCCTCACGTTCACCCTCACGCTCACCCTCACGCTCATGCTCACTCTCACCCTCACGCTCACCCTCACGCTCACCCTCACCCTCACGCTCACACCCTCACCCTCACACTCACCCTCACCGTCACACTCACCCTCACCCTCACTCACACTCACATACAGATGTATATGCCCGTGCTGTGCTTGTGCACCCACGATGCCCCCATGGACATGAGAGCTGTGTCCAGGCGAACGGCAGAGTCAGAGTCTGGGGGAGCCCCCATCCTCACTGCCCTCGGGGCTAATCAGGCTGAGTCTTGGTCCACTCCCGATGTCCGGGCTGGCCCAGTCTAGGTCACCTGCCTTCCCTGCTCTCCTCGCCCCACTCACCTGCAGCCCGAAGACCCTCCACGCGGTCCCAGCCACCTGGGCAGCAGGCCCGACTTGCAGGGGTGGGGAGGCCCACTTGCTGACCGACTGGGTGGTCCTTCCCGCCCGCGGCCTCCGGCCTCCTCTCTCGTGCCCTCTGGTAAGGGCAGCAGGCCGCCTGGGGAGGGCAGCCGGACCCCTGACCTCCACCCCAAGACGGCTTTCTCAACCTGTTTAAAATGACGCGAGTGGCACTGAGCGATGGCCGTGATGATAGCGGGTGAGTCACGGGCACTTGTGCTAGGTCCAGGGGTGTGAGGCGCCTTTGAGGCCCGAGGAGTGGCCTTTAGTGCCACCAGCAGCCTGGCTCCTCGTTCCCGGCAGAGGTGAGGCCCTCGGCTCCTTGGGGGGCCGGTTAGTGCTTCCCCTCCCCTCAGGGCACCCCCACAGCAGCATTGCCCTGGCCTGGATCTGGCACCTGCCTCACCCTGTTCGCCTTTGCCCTCTGGGCCTGGAGGGGGACTCCAGGATGCCTCTGGGTTTCTGGCTGGACGGGGGACATGAGGATGCCGGGAGAGGCAAGGCAGGGGCGAGAGGGGAGGATGCACAGGCAGTTGGGGCAAGTCGCTTATGCGCTGCTGGGTGTCATATGAACGAGAACTCAAGTCTGCTCGCAGCCCCCACCACCCTGCCCTGCCTCGGGCGGGGCACCTGCTGGGACAGGAACTACAGGCCAGTGGGCAGGCAGGGCCGGGGGCGGGGGGAGACCGGCTGTCCAGGCCACCTGGAATGTCCTTGTGCAACCACAGGACAGGAGGTGGGAGAGCTGGCCGCAGGGCCCTCGGCTGGTCAGCAGGGTCACCTGAGGCTGCTCCGTCATTCACAGCAGAGATTCCGATCAGGGAAGTTTCTGTGTCGCCTTGACCATTACTGCGACTCGCTTAGAGCAGAATTATAGCAAGTGGAAACATTTGAAATAAAAGCAAAACCATGGTTAGAATAGCTTTTCCCGTGTTTAAAAATAAATGAACTCTGTGTGGGGGGAGGGGTGGTAGGTGATTACAGGGGCGAAAATACACACTCTGTCTAGAAAAACATCTTCCGAGTGACTGAAAGGAAGTAGTTCTTCCAGCGTTGTGAACAATAGGTGATTTCTTTTCCAAAAAGTTCTGGGTTTTCTAATTTTGCCACGACGAAATTGTAAACCTTACATAATGCAGTGCTTCATTTTTTTAAAAACGCTGTTAACGAAAGGAACAGAATCTCTCCGGTGCCGCGCTGCCTTGAAGACACCGGAGCAGCGGCTGAGGGGGCAGGCGTGGGCGTGGCGGGCAGACGCTGGGTGGGAGGCCGGGCTTTTTCTGGACGTGGTCACTGCCTGGCTGCCACTGCAGGGGGCCACGGCCCGCCCGTTCCAACGCGCCCGTCGGGATTCTGTCCTCAGGCGTCCGAAGGCGTCCCCATGAGGTACTTCACCAAGCTGGACCAGCTCATCGAGTTCTACAGGAAGGAGAACATGGGGCTGGTCACCCACCTGCAGTACCCCGTGCCGCTGGAGGAGGAGGATGCCGGGGACGAGCCGGAGGAGGACACAGGTAGGAGGGCGTCTTCTCCCAGACCTGCCTCCGGCCCCGCGGCAGGCGCTCAGGGTGCTGCCCCCACACCGGTGCTCGCAGACTAGGCGGGTCCCGCTGTCCGAGGGATGTGGCTAAGGGCAAGTCAGGAACACGGGGTCTGGCTTCCTGCGCCCCGCTTCTGAGCTGTGTGGCTTAGGTCGTTTCTTCACCTCTCTGAGCCACAGCCGTCTCTTAAAGAGACAGTGGCGGTAACAGCCGCCAGGGTGTCAGGGGGTGAGCCGTGCATGTGGGGCCCAGAGCCTGGCCGTGTAAGGCTTCCGCGGATGCAGCGGCCATCATCAAAAGGATTTGGACTTCATTGACGGAAAGGGAGGAAACCCTTGCGCCTGACAGGAAGGGCGAGGAAGCTGCGCCTTCAGTTCTTCATTAAAAGAAAACTACAGCCCCCATATGTGGGAGCCAGGCCAGCCCTCAGCCCGGGGCAGGCCGAGCGAGGAGAGAGCCGTGGGGCGCAGTGCAGCGGGCCCTCCTTTCCCCTCGAAAGTTCACTTCCTGAACGAAAACTGAGATCCCAAATTAAGCCGGAAATCCCAGGGCCTGGAAGCAGCCAGGGTCACCCCAAGAGAGGCAGAGTCTCCCAGAGAGCGACGGCTGGCCCTTGGCCTGTCCCCGGGCCCCTCTTTATCTCTCCCTGGTCACTGGCTGGCGCCCACCCGCCCACCTTCCTGGAGACCCAGCTCGGCGGCCGCCTCTTCAGAGGGTGAGCTCTGAAGGTCGCGCCAGCTCTGGAGACGGCGCAGGCGGCCGAGCGTTTCTAAAGGGACGCCGCTCCCTGGAGGCTGCGCGGGCCGCAGCGCACTCTCGTCGCCACCCCTGGCCGAGCTGTGGAACGGCCAGGGCAGACAGGTGCACGTGTGTCCGGGGCCACGCACCGGCCACCTGTGCCGCCCCTGTACCCGCTGCCCTCGCGTCCCCTGCTGCCCCGCCCCCAGCCGCGCCCGCCCCAGGCAGAGATGCCCCCACCAGCACCCCTGTTTGCTTGCTCTACCCCGCCCCCCACTTTCTACACTCTGGGGGCCACTGTCTGGGACAGGCCCCGACACGTCCGTCAGGGCTGGGAGGAGAAGCTATGGCTTTCACTTCCCAACTGCCGCTCGCGGCTGAGCAGGTGACACTCACCCACCTCCCGTAGACGGAGCCGGGGCCGGAGGTTCCTCGCCCCACACAGCACGTGCAGCGTGGGCTCTCAAGAGGGCAGGAACGTGCCTCCCGAGCCCAGTTCAAGCCACTTGCTGTGTGTCCAGCCCACCGCGGGGAGGGAGCGCTCACTTCCTTCTGCTTGTCTCTGAGGATCTGGCGGGCGGAGGAGGAGGGGCAGAGGCTAGAGAGAAGGTTCCAAGGACAGGGCACAGGTGGGGGGGACAGCAGTATGGCCAGGCCTGTTCTGGGGTCTGGGCTCTGCCTAGTCTGGGCCCCGGCTCAGTACGAAAGCCGGGACAGGTGTTTATGGGCACCTCGGTGGGCAGATGCTGAGCCAGGACCAGGTCAGAGGCCGCTAAGACCAGGCCCTGCCCTCCGTGGGCTTCCTGGCTGGGCCTGGGCGGGCAGCTCCGTGGCGGGCGGGAGGGCCGGGACCGAGCGGCAGACGGGACCTCGCGTGGGGGCGCGGGCCAGCCGCCGGCCTCCCTGCAGCGTTCCTGCGCTTCCCTTGGCAGAAGCAGTCCTGTCTCCGCCCGAGCTGCCGCCCAGAAACATCCCTTTATCCGCGGGGCCGTGCGAGGCCAAGGAGAGCCCTGCTTCCACGGAGAGCCCGAGAGCCACCGAGGTCAGCCGGCCGAGCCTCTCCGAGACCCTGTTCCAGCGGCTGCAGAGCATGGACACCAGCGGGTGAGTCCCCGCCAGGGGGCCCTGCGCCCCCGTGTGTCACCCCTCCACCCCAGGAAGGAGCCTCGGAGCCTTTGGCCCCAGAAGCGGTGTGAGGGGACCCAGCTCAGGGCCCCGGCTGCGGACACGGTGGCCTGCTGGAGGCTCCCCCTGCACCGCCCTGCAGCTGGGGCCGGCTCTGGACCGCCGTCCGGCTCTCCAGGCACATGGCGTGGCTGCCGCAGACTTTGGTCCTGTGCTCTTTGCTCACTGGATTTGCCCAAGCGCACGAGCTGACTTCCCGTTGCAAATGCTTTTGCTGCTGTGGAGTCCACTGAGTTGAGGCCCAAGAGGAGGAGCCGCTGGCCCTGCAGCCGGGACCCCACCCAGGCCTTGCCTTCTAGCCCCGCATAGTTAGAGCAGTCCTGCCTGGGGGGCACGCGTGGGGTGCAGGCAGGCTTTCTGACCCTCTGTTTTCACTTGCTCTGCCCCTGGGTGCTCAGGCTCTGGGCCCCTCTGCCCCCCTGGGTCCCTGCAGGCCCCGCCAGTCCTGCTGGTGAGGCTGCTGTGTCTTGCCAGATGGTCCCGTTTCTCCAGCAGACCCAGCATTTCCCTGGCGGGATGCTGGAGGAGGCCGACCTGCGGGGGCTGGGGGAGAGGAGCACTTTTGCTTTTGCAAATCAGAGGCACCGACTTCAAGACAGGCCAGGGGGACACACTCAGCAGAGGAAGCACCTGAGGGCTTGCCCTGCACCTTGCCCCGCACCTGGCACTGCGTGGGTCTCACCAGACGCTGTCTGAACAAGTCGGTCCACAGCAACTTCACGGGCTGCTGAGCTGAAAAAGACCCCCAAAGGCATTCCTGACGCCAGGGTGCTTGCGACATCTCCAGCTTCAAAGGTTGTTCGGAGATGGCCAGGGCTGCTCTCCTGCCTCCCGCCTTGGCAAAATACAAAGAGAAGGACCTGGAGCAAGGACTGGCGCTAAGATCCCTGCAGCTCCGGCTCCAGCCACACTTAGCCTGGCTCTTCCCCGGGCCGCCGGCTGTCTCCGCTTGCTCTGAGTGATTTCTGCGGCTTGTCCAAAGCTAACTGTGCGGCCAACTATACATTGTCATGGTTTTCCCAACAGACGTGTCCAAATAACAAATGTTTATTGGAATAGTCCGCGGGAGCCTGTGTAGCTTCTCCGGTTTCTTTTTGTCTTGGGGGTGAGCTGCTGCGTGCAGACACCCTTGTGCAGAAAGCGAGGCTGCCCAGTTGTGCCACTGTCTAGGCCCCCCTGCCCCCCGCCAGTCTTCTGACTCCTTCTCCCCTATGGTGCATCAGTCCCTCGTCTCTGGGTCAGGTGCTCTCCAGGGTCTGGAGCCCGTGCAGCTGGACAAGGGGCGCGGCTGAGCCCCCACAGCCTCGGGGAGGGGCGGAGCAGCAGGGAAGGCCCCAGGCAGGGCCATGCCCGCCCTGGTCTTGCTTCTCAGTTAGCTTCTCTGCTGCGGAACCTTCCTGAAACTTCAGCTTGGAGATGGGGACAAGTAAATGGACATGGTGGAGGGAGCCACAAAAGAGGAGGCATGAGGCCCGCCCCTCCTCCCATCTGCCTTGTGTTTCAAAGTTGATCTATTCTGCTTACAGAATAGCTTTTACGTGGAGGACACCTCTAGGTGGCTCTTCATTCTGAACCAGTCTGCTGTCTCTGGGCAATCTGAGCTAATCGGGTTGTGGGTCTCAGGCTACTACAGGACAGCCCAGCAAAGCCAGCGCGCTCTACAAAACCGCTTAAACCGGCACGGCTTCCTTTGGGTTACAAGTCATCAGCCCTTGGAAGCGCTGTCACACATAGCTTAATACTGGAGGAGAAGTTTTGTCCTTTTTTGGAAAGATTTTATTTATTTATGTACACAAGAGCTGGGGTACAGGCCAGACGTGTGAGGGGTGAGAGGAGTCACCAGAGACAGAGTGGGGAGCAGAACAGGTGGTTTGACTGAAATCCACTGCTGAGGGGAGCAGCGGGGAGGCAGGAGAGGTCTGCTGTGCCATGTGGGTCACCTTCCTGGCCGGGGATCGAACTTGTGCTGCAGTGGCTGCAGATAGTGGCTTCATAGTGCAACCCCCTGCACCACCAGGGAGGCCCGTTTTGTCCTTTTTTGAAAAACACTTGAGCAGAAACTGGATGTTTATGAGACCTCCTGCTCGGTGGGGAAGGCCGGGCGGCAAAGCCTTTCCTTTCTAGCCCGAAGGGCAGCACGCCTACCTGGTTCCGTGTCCGGGGGCTGAACAGAGCGGGGCTTGTGGTCATCTTTCATGCAGGTAAATTAATGTGCTCAAGCCTCAGTCTCCCCGTTTGTCACACAGGAACAAATGAGGCGTTGCTGGTGGTGAAAAGCCAGAGCTCTAGTCTGAAGCAAAGCAGGAGTAATAGTACCTGCCTCACAACGCCAAGGTGTGAAGACAGGGCACACGGACCTACAGTGCTGAGCAGAGTGACGAGCCGGTTACAGGAGGAGAATTTGCTGTAGGCACGATTTTCGGTAGTAGGAGAACAAAGATGCAAAAATGAGGCAGGGGGTTGACTTCCATCCAGGTCACGCCGAGAGGGCGGCCATGCGGGGGTGGGGGTGTTGGCCGGTGGGACGGACACCGCGACCCAGGAAGCAGGAGGACGAGGCCGACGAACCAGGGCTCAGCACTGGACCTTAAGCAGTGACCAGGCGTCCGCTGAGTCCGCATGGGAGCCACAGCCCCCAAGAGTGTGTGCAGGGGCTCAGGCCCCCAGATGTCTCAGGGAAGAAAGCGGAGAAGAAGGGCCCCTGCGCCCTCTTCGAGGGGCCCCTGGCCCCGGGAGCGTGTTCTGTGCCTGGACAGGCAGCCAGCCCAGGAAGCGGCCCCGGCCCGGCCCCCGCCCCAGGTCCGCAGCGAGAAGGGGAAGTCCTTGGCTCCCTGACTAGAGGGCACAGACCAAAGCCAGGCGCAGCGAGGAGGTGACCAGAGTTGGCAGGAAACTTGAAACCACAGCAAAGGGCTACGAGCCTGCGGCTCATCAGTCAAGGACTGCTGGTCCCGGGCGGATGCTGGTGGGCCTGCTCAGGAGGTGCAAGGGGCAGGTAGCCCCCAAAAGAAACAGCCTGGGCAGAAGGCAGCGTGAAGAGGAAGAAGGACAAAACAGCCCACCGGGAGGGAGGCTCCCCTGCAGGGAGTGGTAAAGAGAAGCCAAAGTCGGCCTCCAGAATGCATGCCAGGAGCCGGGCCCACGCCCCGGAAAAGCGAAAATGAAGCCCAAGGAAACAGCGTGGAGGAGCCGGCTCTGAAGAAGAAAAGGAAGGGAAGCCCGCAGCAGACGCTTGTGGGGAGGTGGAGCCAACAGAGACTTGGAGGTGGTGCTGGCACAGAAGGGCGGCCCGGACCAGCGCACACAGAGCAGGTGAGGGCACAGGCCTTGCAGGGAGGACCAGGCCAGGCTCAGCAGAGGCGTCTGCAGCTGGGAAGTGGCCGGAGTCCGGTTGGCCTGTGGGATACGGCAGCATTTGAAAACGAGGAAAAGAAACTGAAAAGGAAAGATGGCCCTCTCCTTCAGCCACTCCCCACACAATGTGACGGGAAGGCCCCGCCTGCCGCCTAGAAGTGAGGTCCCACACCTGCAGCTGGGCCTGCAGCTGCAGCATCCGGCGCCCTGAGCCGGGAGGACGTCACGGCGCCCTCCAGCACCCCAGGACACGGTCTCGAAGCTTAAAACCCACCGTTCTGTGCCTCCGAACAACGGGCTGCGCATTCCTTCTGTAAGTTTGTGGATGCAAGCGTCTGATGGTTGTGTCGAGGGAGACTCTGAAGAGGAGGAAGGAAGGATACGCGGATGTGCCCGGCAGACTGGGGTGGGTGGGGCGGCCCCGTTTGGGGGAAAGAAAGCCGGTGGGTGGCTCGGGGCCAAGCCTCCGCCCCGAGAGCTGAGCGTGTGCCCGTCTTACGAAGGCACTGCTGTCTCTGCTTGAACGCGCCTCCTCGCCAGGATTGTGAAACAGGTGCTATTATTAGCCCCATTTTATAGAAGAGGAAAATGAGGTTCAGGGGTGAAGTCATAACGGTGCCCAAGGCCGCCCCCTCCAGACAGTCACCCAGAGCAAAAAGAGACAACGGAGAGCGAGGGCCACATCACTTCACCAAGCTGGGCCGAGGCCTGGGCGGCGAGGGGTCCTCCCTCACCCTCACTCCCAGGGCCGGCCCAGACCTCGGGAGACCTTTGGATTTCCTGGAGATCTGCTACCTGGCCCTCAGGAAACGCTATGCTGCTGTGCACAGGGAGCAGATGCAGAGTTTAATCAGCTCCCCGGTCGCTAAGAATGCCCTGGCAGTACGAGGCTGCTGTGCTGCATCTGCTTTATCTCCGTGGGCAGTGGAGGGGCTCGAAAGGTCGGCTTGTCCCTGCAGGCAGCAGATCCCGTCCGGCAGAGCCTCGGAGATGGCTGTGCCCCGGCTCCTGCTGGACCAGGGCGGGGCTCCTGTGCGTGTCCCTGGCCGGGGACAGTTACCGCGGGGGGGAGCCTGCAGGGGCCAGGGCAGGCGCTGCTCGCCTCCCAGCCAGGCTCTCCCGAAGCCCGGGGCTCAGCTGCAGCCGGGCAGCTCCCATATATCTCCTCTTACGTTAGCGCCGTGGCTTCGTGGAGAGGCTAAGCGCGTTCTCGCTCCTTTCTCCCCAGGCTTCCGGAGGAGCATCTCAAAGCCATCCAAGAGTACGTGAGCACGCAGATCGCCCTGGACTCGGAATTCGTGAAGACCGGCTCCAGCAGCCTCCCGCACCTGAAGAAGCTCATCGCGCTGCTGTGCAAAGATCTCTACGGGTACCACTTCCGGGTGGGGGCACGGATGAGGGTGGCAGGCCTGGGTCAGAGAATCGGAGCACTGGGGGCCCTGGGCTCCCCCTGGCCGGCCAGCCCCTGCGCTGTGCTCAGAGTGGACAGGCAGTTGGCAGGACATAGGAATCTGTGTTTGTTCCCACGTAGTGAGCTCCAGCTTGTCCTTTTTTTTTTTTTTAAACTAAAGGTAACTGCGGTCAGTGGCTATGGGAAGGGGTGGGCGGGAGGCCCCGGCCAGCTCTCGGGATTGCTCGTGGCCAGCGCCCGAGGCTTCTGCTGCGGGTCTTCCTTTTGTAGCAGCCCCCACGGTCAACCCCAGGACAGGGCACCAAGGGGAAATATGCCAGAGCCGGGCTTCATCCCGAGTGGGTGGTGATGGCCAAGGTCGCCAGAGAGGGTAGAGGCGTGCACCAAAATTGCCAGTTTCCAACATTTGACCAAAGTTCTGATTTCTTTTCAAGTCTTTTGACCTTTCCATTTTCACTTCATTAACATCAATGGACACAGAAATGATTTAGAGTGTTTTATGAACGATAGACTACATCTGAAGTCCATCAGAAAAAAAGATAATTACAAAGGATCACAATCATTTAAAGAAATAATGATTTCATTAACATGAAAATGGATGTCGCATTTCGTTACATTTTAATAATTAGGGTGCTTATTAGTCCATGATTCATGTCCGGCTCTACTGGAACAGTTGCCTCTACAGAAAGCTTAAAAATTAAACTGGCACAGGGGAAAAAAGGTTACAGGAGCGGCCTCATCTGAAGAATATTTTAAATGCGTTTGCAAAGGCTTGAAAAAATAGCAAGTAACATTCAGAAACCCCTGAAAGGGACTAGACAGCCCCATCACGTCAGTGAAAGGTCAGCGCTTGAAAAAATCACCACTCGACGTTGGCCAGTCTCGCCGACGTTGGCCTCCCCTGCGGTATGTTTTACCCCACGTGCATTTCCAGAACTACCTTGTCCAGTTCGCTGGCGCCGTCTTAGTCATTTAATGTGTAAAAATGACTCATCGGTAATCACATTGAACTTTCCTCTCGCGGGCTTTCACAGTGGTGCGCTTGCTAATGTAGCAAATCCTTTCTGTGACAAATTGGGCCCTCATCAAATTGCCTGGTCAGTGAGTTTCCTTTCAGCTAATGCAATTTGAGCCAGTGGACCCAGAGCCATTGTTTTTAAGATGTCTCCATGGAGGAATTTCCCCCATGGGATGGTGTTGCTATAAATCATTTGTCACTAGGGAAAACACATCTGTGACACTTTATTAAGAATCACAATTTCATACGATCAGTCACAAGTTTTCATTTGAATGGAAAGCCCGTTCTTTGTGACTTTTTAAGAATTAAATGCTTTATATTGACATTGGTTTACAACACTGTATGTGACTTAGGGGTACACGTTCACCCTTCTTCAGCTGCATGTGATCACACCACGCCCTCACAAAGCCCCATAATCCTCAGTGTCCATGGGCCCCTCCCCCCGACTCACCTCCTCCCCGTGGCCTCTGGGAGCCTCGGTTCTGTGGTCAGAATTCATAGGTTTGTTTGGGTTCGCTCTGTCTGTTCCTTTACTCCGTTGCTTTATCGCATCTATGAGTGAAACCACCTGCTATTTTCTTTCTCCTTTATGACTCATTTCTTTGTGCCTTCTTTGTCCAGGAGGAACGCCCCTTGACTGTCCTCTCAGCTGCCCCGTCACTCAGACATGGGTGGTGTCCCCAGCCTTGCGGCCTGGGCTTCCCTGAGATCTGGGCCACCTCAGCCTTAGGGGGGCAGCCATTCCCTCCAGACCTGCTTCTGGGGGGCATGGTGCCCACGTGGAGATGTTCCTCATGTTTAATCTACTGAGCCCTTAACTCCTGCTTAGACGTGGAGATGTTGGGGTGTTCCAAGACGCCTGCACACTTGCTGGTCCTCAGCCTCACAGGGAAAGTGAGCGCCCCGCTGGTCCCGGGTGGACCGAGGGATGAGATTGTAAAAAATCTTAGACGGGAATTAAATGATGTTTCCACCCTCCTCCACCCCTGTTGCTTCTGGTCCATGAAGTGCATAGATTTCAAACTGCTTTCATTGAAACAGGCCTTCAAGTCACTCATTCATTCAGCCTAAGTGTAGGAGCACGTTAGGAGAGAGGCTGGGGAGAGATTCGCATAGGATGGCCAGATGGAGCCAGTGAAAACATAAGTGCCCAGTTCAGCTTGAACTTTCGATAAAGCACTAATAATGTCGTAGCATAAGTACGTTGAGATATACCTTTACTCGTAGACTGCCCATGGTATCGGCAATGCAAGTATAACTGGGTACCCTGTGTCTTCCCTGGCACCGCTAGACAGGAGCCTCAGCCTGGGAGGCCTCCCTGAGGGACTCTGAAGATGGTGGCATCATCTGTGTTGTGCTTGTAGAGAAAGGTCCCGGGAGGCAAAACCCAAAGCAGGTGGCCCGTCGGCGGCTGCAACGTGATGCTGCAGGGGAGCGGAGGGTGTGGTGGGGTCTGTGCCTTCTCGGCTTCCTGCTGAGCCGCAGGGTTCCCACAGTGCCTGGCACACAGAGAAACCTCCAGAGATATTATCTGGTGGCCAGAGCTTGCTGGTGTGACCTGGTATTTGTGCAGATGGGGGAGGAGGCAGTCTTGCTCTCTGATGGATGTAGGGTGAGCGGAGGATGAATGGAGGGTGACCCCCAGATTTTAGGTCGGCACCTGAGTGGATGGTGATGACAGTGCCTGAAAAGGTCAAGGAAGTAAAGGGGAGATCTTTGGGCTCAGGTGCTGCAGGTGCTATTGGGCATGCAGAGCCCCCAAGCGTGGAGGTAGTGCTAGATCCCCACGGTGATCTACTTGGGGCGGATATATTTGGGGCTCGTCAGCATGCAGTGGGGTCGGGTCACCACAGTGAAGAGTGTGGATGGAGGAGAAGGTGTGGGGAGGAGGGGGAGGTGGAAGACAGGACTGAGGATGTCACCAAAGGTGACCAGGTCCATCCACTCAGACCACCTGGCCCAGTGCACGTAAGAGCCCAGGTGTGAACGGGAAGGACTCTGAGAATGGAGACCACAGAGCGGCACGAAAGTCCTCCTGACCAGGTCCTGACGCTGGGCTGAAGGACAGGGTAGCGCCCAGCTCAGGAAGATCTACACCCAGGTCACGTATCTAGGACCAGACAGAAACTTCCCCAGAGAAGAAGTCATTACAAATGTGGAAATACCTGATGACCCCTGAATAGAGAGAAGGAAAGACGCGCAAGAGGAATTTAAGAAAAGAATATCACAGTGTAGGAGAGGGGGGTTTAGCTATGAGGTGAGAGCAGGCTAAGGCCTTGGATAAGCAAACACAAAACAAATACCATCATCATGGTTTCATTGGAGGGGTGTAAAAATAAACCCATTATTTTCAAATCAGATTTGAAAATTGAATCACAAAGTAGAGCAGAGTGTGAGGGAAGTATATATAGAACTGAACAAAATAAGCATATGCAGAGAATGTGTGATAAAAAATTGATAGTCTGGAAAGAAGGCAGAAAGATTCAGCTTAGAGCTGGTAGTGTGAATTCTCCAAGAAGCAGACAAAAATGATACAGGGCTGATGACTAAGTGGATTAAAGAAAAAAATTTTTTCCAGGTTTATAAAAGAGCCGAATACAGCTACTGAGAAGCCTCATAAATATCCAATTAATAGAATAACCAAGGAGCGGCACCTAAATATCTTCTGAGAATGTTTCTAAATCACAAGGAGAGATGGTTTTAACAAGTAAATAATAAGGAACAGCACCATTATTTTAAACTTTTTCAATATTTAACATTATTCAACCTGCTCAACAAGACAATACGAAATTCGAATCACTATCTCCATGGAGACTGTGGACCTGAATTCAACCTAGATGTTAAGAGAGTCTTTTGCAGATTTAAAAAAAATCTTGAAATTGTGATCACATGCATCTACTTCAAAAAGAACCTAAGAATTTTTTTTCCCCCAGAAATTTTGAGTGCTGGTGATCCTAAAAATAAGAACCCACAGCTTAGTGAGCATCTGGATATGAATATATACAAAGCAAAAGGACTCGTTCTCCACTCCCAGAACACAATATGATGAAAATAGAAATCAGCAATAAAACTAACCACAGCCACCCAGTCATCTGGACATTTTATATCACTTGTCAAATCATAGATGACGGGAGGGAGGGAGGAAGGCAGGAACTGACACAGTAGGGTAGGTGTGTGGGCACAGTAATCAAACCACCGTACATCAGAGCTCTGTGTGATTAGCCAAAACACCACTTGGAGGAACAGTCATAGCTTTCAAGGGGAGTGGAATAATGAGTCAGTCCATACAACTGATTCCAGACTGTGAGTCTCTTGAAGGCATCATGAATTCTGTCCTAATCAGTGTGATGTTTCCAGCACCCATCCAGGTAGCTGAGACATCCACCTGTTCACCGTGCATGAACAAAGATGGGAAGTGTGCGCCATGTGCTGCGCTCTCTTTCAGGGCCTGCAGAAGTAGCGAAAGTAGCCATGAACAAAAAGGAGTCTGGAAGAAACCTCTGTTACTGCAAGATACAAATGTTTCAAATCGATAAGCAGTACACTTTAAACTTGCAAGGTTATCTGTAAATTATAGCTAAAATAAAACCTCTCTGACAAATGAACAATTAACTACTGGAAACAAAGAGAGCAGGGGAGAGATGGTAAAAAATAAAAATAAATTAGAAAAGTCAACTAAGAACATTTAGATTAGAAATGTGGGTTTGATCACCTGCATTAAGGATTTACAAATCGATAGACTATGAATCTTCAAATTATAATTAAATGCAATAAATTTTTTTAGAAATGTAAATATTACCACGTGTGCCCGCCTTCGAACTTACAAAGAACAAATGAGCATCCTCTCTAAATTACTGAGTGACAAAGATCACTTAATTCAATTTCAAGAAAAATGATCCAAACCGCGAACCTCATCAAGACAACTAACCCTCATCCAGTTTCACTAGTTAATACAAATGCATAATATTTCAATACCGTGCTAGCAGACATCAAAATAAGTCAGTGATGTGAAAAATAGAGGTTTCATCTAAGAAATCACTGCGAAGAGGAGGCAACATAGAGAAAACACTGGCCTCTAGCAGTAGTTTAAGGATAAAGGGATCGTTTGCACAGGTGTTCGAATAGACATGCGATCAAATTTAAGTCAGTTTTCATTTTTAAATAAAAGAATTGAAGGTATCCTTAATGCATTATGTGCCTATATCAAACCAACTAAGTTTCACTTGACAACTTTTTTTAAGGATTTATTTATTTATGCACACAAGAACTGGAGTACACGCTGGAGGTGCGGAGACCGGGTGGTAAGAGGATTCACCGGAGTCAGAGTGGGGAGCAGAACAGGCAGATCGGCTGAAACACACTGCCGAGGGGAGCAGCGGGGAGACAGGAGAGGTCTGCAGCACCATGTGGGTCCCCTCCCTGGCCCGGGATCAAACTTGTCCTGCAGTGACTGGGAACAGCTTCATGATGCTAAGACTTAACCCCTTGTGCCACCAGGAGGCCCCAATTCATTAAACATTTTAACAAAAGAAAAAGAGCTGTCCTTTTCCGCTGGATATATTTAATACTGGACGAGGTAAATGAGTCAAGAGTTCTCAACTTTTTACAAAGACTAGATAGAGAGGGGAAAGCAAACACCTCCTCAGAAAACCCTAAAGGACTCGGCTTATCTATGTGTATTTGTGTTTTGAGGGTACCATGTGGAACAGGGACATCAATGGGAGAGACCCTTTTGATGTTAAGGCATATTCTCAATTAGCGCTTAGGGTTTTGTTCTAGCCCTGAATTATCTGATGAAACGGCGGTCAACACAGAGCACCAGCGTGTGCTGATGACCAGATCAGCCGTGGGAGTGGGGCGAGGTGAGCGAGGGGACGGAGACTGAAAGGGGTCTGCCCTGGCTGCCCTCTTTCCCACCTGGCACCTCCCCACCCGCCCCTGACCCCCAACACAGGATGGACCTGAAAAAACAAAAGAAATGCTCGGTGATGTCACTACCAACAGCATGGTTTTGTTCAGGAGCAACAAAAGGCAATCTGGAGGGTGGAATTTCGTGGTGGACACACGTGCACTTCCGAGGCGCGAAGCCCACGTCCCTTTGGGTACAGGGGTCGCTGCTGGATGAAGGTGCCCCCCTTCCTCCCCTGCGGGGTGCAGGCACCTGGGTCCCGAGCCTTCTTCCCTGAGGCTGCCGAAGAAGCCCTTTTCCCTCTGCCCTCACTGAAACTGGGCTTCCCGTAGTGCTTGTCAAGTGGCATTCCAGGCTTCCCATCGAAAGCGTGACAGGGAGATGGAGAACAAGCCCTTCAAGAAGCGCTGGCCCTGGGGCCAGCCCAGAGCACTGTGGGGAAAGGGCCAGTGCGACTGAGTGGAATTGACTAGCAATCCAGAGGAAGATGAACTTAGTCCTACCACATAGATCGTTGAAGTTCTAGAGGAGGTAAGGGATTAAAAATATATAAGCACAACAAAACATACTCAACTTTCAAAAAGAACAGTGGAAATTGTAAATGAACAAACAGTTGGTCTTTAAGAAATACAGAAGATAAATTTTTAACTAAACTAAGCCAAAAATTACCAAGGAAAAGATGAAAATTAGGAGACCAAAAATGAAGAAAAAAAAAAACTTAGGATGAAAATAACATAAAGGTGGGCCTCCCTGGTGGTGCATTTGGTTGAGCAACGCACTATGAGGCAAACCGCAGCCACTGCAACATGAGTTCGATCCCTGCTGCCAGCCAGGGAGGGGACCCACATGGCACAGCAGACCTCTCCTGCCTCCCAGCTGCTCCCCTCAGCAGTGTACTTCCATTGATCTGCCTGTTCTGCTCCCCGCTCTGTCTCTGGTGGATCCTCTCACCTCCCGCGACTCTGGCCTGTACCCCAGCTCTTGTATGCATAAATAAATAAATCTTAAAAAAAAAAAGAAAATAATATGAAGGAAAGAAATACAGCACCTAGATTAAGTAAATAGAGTTGATGTCAATGCATAAAAATGCTAACAAAATTTCCAGTGGAAAACTGATAAAGGACACAGTTCACACTGAGAAAGACAACCTCATAGAAAAATACTTAATGACGCTGGAAATTAAATATGCAAGTTGACTGTTACAGGGCAGGGAGAGGGGCATCCCAGAACCCCCAAACCTGCCTGCTCTAATTAGGTTCTGCCATCCACAGCATCAAGACAAAACTTATAAGACCTTTAACGGAAAGAAACTTTAATACAATTAGGGAACAATACAGAGAAGACATAGAATATGTTAATAAATCAAGCACTCAAATTTACCCATCCCCTCGTGGGTACAAATCCAGCCAAACAGGACTGGCCCAAAGCAAGGCCCGAGAGCTGCCGCCATCTAGTCACCTTCCGGCAGGGACCCATAGAAAAGGGTCAGAAAGAGTCAGACAAGTCTGGGAGGAAAAGAGCAACATCAAAATCAGGATAAGCTGCTACTGTTAAGCTCCCCGCGGGTCTCTCACCCGGGTCTGTTCCAGCCAGTCCAAGACAGAGCAAGTGCAGCTTCCTCACATGTCTCTGCCCCACGTGCCCCCTCCCAGCCTCCTGGCCCTCTCTGTCCTGCCTTCTTCTTCCTTCCTTCCTACTCCAGTTTCCTCTCCGCCATCTTCTCCTCCCTGCTCAGCTTCACCCTCCTTTGGGAGGGGCAGGGAGCCTGGAACTTCCCCTTGTCCTGGGGACCCCCCTGTTACAGATGCCTCCATAGTGAAATGCTAAAAAGAGAGAGAAAGAAAGTAAGAATTAGACTAACACACCGGACAAAGGGCTGAATTGGTACCATCCTCAAAGGCTTGCAGTGTGGCTCTACAGCCAGAACATCTGGTCACCCTAAAACTGTCATTGAACATCAGAATGTTACAGGGGAGGGAGAGGGGCATTTTATATTAAAATTGCCCTGTAACAAGAAGAGAAAATGAGCAGATGAGTCCAAGCAGGCTTTACTTATAACCGCCAAGATCTCAAGTAACCCAAATATCTAGCAATCGATTTTGGCACAATTATTCAATAGACTATTTGGAAACCATTAAGATGTTCAATATGTAAAAACAGGAGCAGTTTTTGATGGAAAATACAACTCAAAATCATTTGCCCACCCTTCTTAACACATTGTGAAAGCAGCAGACAAGAAATGAGAGGGAACGAGAATCCGAGAATCCGGCTAGCCCAGATGGAGGAGCTGTGAATGGATTAGGCAAGGAGAACCTCTCAGCAGCTGGGAGGGAATCTGAACAGAGAGCTTCTCACCAGGACAGGAAGCCCCTGGAGTGCGTGTTTAAAATGCAGATTCCAGACCTGATCTGGGTGGGGCCCGTCATTTGCATATTTGCATTTTAAATTGTGAGCGAGTGTGTGTGTGTGTGATTCCTATAAGCCTTGAAGTTGGGAGCCACGCATTACTAAGTGATTGCAAAGAAGTTCTGCGATTTTAGGTTCACATTTCCTTACAGGCTCCGTGGTCGGGTGTGCTAGACAGGAGGGGATCGGATCTACGCCTCAGGACTGCAGTCGGGTGGGGATGGAGAGTGGGGGGTGGGGGCGGCGCTGGCAGCCTGGATCTTTGCCTGGGCTTGTCCTGGGATGAATCTGGGCCTTTGCCCAGCTGGGTCCTCACTCATCCTTGACCTTCACCTGTGTCTGCCCCAGGGAAGTGGTCCGGACCCTCCCCTCACTGGAGTCTCTGCAGCGGCTGTTGGACCAGCAGCTCTCCCCAGGCCTCCGTCCTCGGCCTCAGGTAAGGGCTTTGGGAAAGATGGGCAGATAAACTGGGGGTTGGGGAGAGGGAGGATGAAGCTGATGAAGCCTGATGAAGCTGGGGAGCCAGGGGCTCAGAAAGGCGCACCCCTCCCCCCAGCATTGCAGGACAGCTTGAGTATGCATTGGGTGAGAGGCCCCAGTACTTGGCACCCCATACCCCCAAGGCTTTTCTCTCAGCCTGATTTAGATTTGGGGAATAAAGATGCCTGGCATGGCCGTCCACAAAGCCACTTGCTTAGTGCCTGCTGGGGGAAAGCTGGGCCCCGTCAGTTCCAGGCAGAAGCTGGAAGACAGCAGAAAGAGGATGGACCTGAATTCTGGGAAGGTGGAGTTGCCCCCACCCCGAGACACACACCCGCACCACACAACACACGCGCATGCATACATGCGCACACGCACAAACATACGTGCACACACATGCACACACAGCGCCGGATCGTGGCCAGCTTGCCAGTCGACCTCAGGAAAGGGGTGCACAGAGCTCAAAACCCAGCAATGGAGGAAGCACTTGCACCAGATGGAAAGGGTGGCGGCCAGGAAAGTTTCACTTTTCGGTCACCTGCAAACAATGAAGTGTAACTAACACAGTTTTTATTTTTTTATTTTTATTTTTTTTTAAAGATTTATTTATTTATGCATACAAGCACTGGGGTACAGGTCAGAGGTGTGGGGGGGGTGAGAAGATCCACCACAGAGAGCGGGGAGCAGAACAGGCAGATAACAGAAGTACACTGCTGAGGGGAGCAGCGGGCACAGCAGGAGAGGTCTGCCGCACCATGTGGGTCCCCCCCCTGGCCGGCAGCAGGGATCGAACTCGTGCTGCAGTGGCTGCGGTTTGCTTCATAGTGCGTTGCTCAACCCACTGCGCCACCAGGGAGGCCCACTAACGCAGTTTTTAAAGGAGGAAGGTGCCCCCCCAAAGTGTGTGTGGCTGCCGGGGTCGCCCCAGGAAATCCCACGTTGGAGGGGCAACGTGAGGCTGTGTCGTCTTCTCGGTTCCTTGGGAGAAAGAAACCCCAACACCAGAGGACCTTGCCTGCCTCCTCCTCTGCCCGCTGGCCTGCCCGCCCCGCTCTCAACCCCGCTGCCTGCTGCCAGCTGCACTAAGGGGCCAGGGCACGACCACAGTGGTCAGGGAGGACACACGGGGCTGCGCTGCTGCCGTGACGGTGACAGTGGGCGCAGCAGGGACGGACGGTGGAGGCGACAATTGGGGGCGGGGTGGGGCTGGGCTCACCGCCGGACCTGACCGCGGCCATGTCCTGAAGTGGCCGGCGGAGACGGCGGTGCGGAGCTGCCCATGCGGGCTGGGTCGCGGGGCCTCAGTCCCGTTGGTGATTAGCCACGTTCGGGTCCACCTGACAGGCCGCTGGGCCGTCCACGTGTCTGGTTTTCCTGCCACCACTGGCGGCAGGCACGATGGTGTCCCAGCAACGCCGCACCCCAGCACGCGGCCGCCTGGCCAGTACACGCACGTCAGAAGTGTTTGCTCTGTAAACAGGCGCGCACGACCGTAAACGCGAAGCCTCCGGCCTTGCTCTGCTGTTCACTAGCTCTGTGGCTGAGCGGCCTCGGCTCTCTGGCCTCGCGTCTGGCCGGGGCAGCTGCCGGGGCAGCCCCCGCTGGCAGCGCTGGACCCAAGGCCGGTTCTCAGACACTTAGAGCTGAACTGGGTGGACGTACAAGGGGCAAGGGGCGGTGCAATTAATAGGAACAAGCCGGGTGGTTCGGCGGCTGTTTCAGCTGGAGGGGCTCTGGGTCTGTCGGCCTGAGACCTACCTGGGTGACGGGGTGGTCTTCCCAGAGAACCCACGCCTGCAGGGAAGGGGAGGCCGCTCAAGGCAGGCGGGGGAGTGGGTGGGGGGCAAGTGGAGAGTTGAGAGCGGCCTGGGGAGGGCTGGGTGCTCAGTGGGGGTGACTACCCCCAGGGCTGGGAGCGGCCAGCCGGCCTGCCCTGAGCGGCTGTGCTTTGCAGGCCGAGCAGGAACGTCCCTGCTGTAGCGCAGGGGACAGCCCTTCCTAGAGCTTTGCTTCAGCAGCTGGTGGCGAGCTGGAGAGAAGCCGGGAGGGCGGGCAGGAGAGATGGAGACTGCTTTTTGGCTGGTGATCCGAGATGACTGCAGAGGACCAGCTTCCTCTTCTGCTTGCAGGAGCGCTGTGGGCTGATAGGCACCGAGGCCCGGCTCGGCCTCCCCGTGGCCCCCACGCTGATGGCCGCCCTAACACGCCCTTTTCCTCGTACCCAGGTGCCCGGGGAGGCCAATCCCATCAACATGGTGGCCAAGTTCAGCCAACTGACAAGCCTGCTGTCCTCGGTGGAAGACAAGGTACAGGCGCCTGTGCTTCTGCGGGCCTCTGCGCCCCTCTAGGCTGAGGCTGCTCGGGTGTGCAGCTCCATGCTGCCCTTGGCCTTGCGCTGAAGGGCCTGTGTCTTCATGTCACAGGTCAAGGCCTTGCTGCACGAGGGTCCCGAGTCCACCCACCGGCGTTCCCTCATCCCTCCGGTCACCTTTGAGGTCAGTGGCTGGGGCTGGGGAAGTTTCTGGTCCCTGTGGAAGAAGGGCCTGGGCTCAGCTGTTCCAGGGCAGGGCCCTCAGAGGACAAGGAGGCCGTGGGAATGGACTGAGACTCTGGGGAGAGGAGAGAAGGGGGGCTGGGCGCGAGGGCCCCAGGGCTGGACGGCGCAGGGCTGCCCAGGCACTCAGACAAGGGAGGGCCAGGCCGAGCAGGGCTGTCCAACACTCTCCGCCTCCTTCTCCTTCCCCCTCCTTTTCTTCGAAGGTGAAGTCAGAGTCTCTGGGAATTCCCCAGAAACTACAGCTCAAAGTGGACGTTGAATCTGGAAAACTGATCGTTAAGAAGTCCAAGGACGGTTCTGAGGACAAATTCTACAACCACAAGAAAAGTAAGGCCTCGGGCTTCTGCTGGTGCCGCAAGCAAGGCCTGGGGTGCCCGCCAGGCTGGGGTGCCTGGTGGCTCTGACCCAGCCCCGAAGGCTGCCGTGCCCCTCCCGCACAAGGCCGTCCCTGGACGGTCAGCCTCCTCCCTGGGTCTCCAGAGACAGGAGCTGCCGCTCTCCTGGTGCATCCATCTGGGGTGCCCCCCAGGAGGCAGGGTCACTGGGGCCTGCGGGGCGCTGATAAGATGGGCGAGGATGGAGGGACTGGGCAATGCCCTGGGACAGGGAGTGGTGGTGGGGACAGGTTTGTGAGAAAGAGCTACACCTTGTCTTTCACAGTGGGTAATCTCTAGGGAGATAGGTATTTAAAACCGAAACTCCAGGGGGCCTCCCTGGGGTGCCTGGGGGTTCAGTCTCAGCGATATCACCAGGACCACCTGAGTTCCATCCCCGGCCAGGGGGCTGACCCGCACGGCACAGCAGACCTTTCCTGTCTCCCCGCTGCTCCCTCAGCAGTGGCTTTCAGTCTATCCACCTGTTCTGCTCCGCACTCTGGCTCTGGGGAGTCCTCTCACCCCCCACCCCTCTGGCCTGCACCCCAGTTCTTGTATGCATAAATAAATAAATCTTTTAAAAAGAAATAAAAAGAAACCCCAGGAATTAGCTACATAAACGTGTTTGGAGCTCAGAGAGCTGCACGTGTCTGCCCCAGGGAGCAGGGCGCCGAGGCGTGGGCTGGGGCCCAGTGTTTGTACAAGTCTACGGAAGAAGCTGGGTCTTATAGTCACTGATAGACATAAACTTTTTTTAAAATTTAGATGCATATAATTTAAAAATTTTAATTGACTTAGGTAAATTGTAACTCTAATTTAGACATTTATAAAGCAAAAGAAGGCAGGGAGGAAGGACAGAGAAGGAGGAGGAGGAGGACAGAGGAGGAGCAGAAGAGCAGGGAGGGGAGGAGGAGCAAGAGGAAGTGGCGAGAGTCAGCCGCCCTGCGTCCGTCCGGCCAGATCGCCGTCCAGCCTGCGCCCACCCTCACTGGCACGAGCCCCTCGCGGGAGCAGCCGGGGCGGTGGCGGGAGGTGGACTCGGCACCAGTTTGGTGCTCAGCCAGGGAAAGGCGTGGATGGTTCTGAGTGGGGGAGGCTGCGGGAAGGGGGCACAGGAATAAGTGGGTTGTTCTTTCACTCAAGTCCTGCAGCTCATCAAGTCTCAGAAGTTTCTGAACAAGCTGGTGATTTTGGTGGAAACGGAGAAGGAGAAGACCCTGCGGAAGGAATATGTTTTTGCTGACTCCAAGGTAAGCGACGACTGGCCTCAAAGACAAGAGGGGGCTGGGGTGCTCCTGAGATCGCTCTGTCCTGCAAGATGGTGCCGTCAGTACACGCAGTTCCCAGGACTGGGAAAGCCCAGCCCGGTGGGCAGGAGCCCGGAGCTGAGCAGGGGCTTCCCTCCCCTTCTGCCTGCTGCCTCCCTGGTCTGCAGAGATGCCCCGCCCAGACTGGCTGCTGGGGGCGAGGGGTGGGCCAACCTGACCCCCTGGACCGAAGCTGCCAAGTGAGCCTTTCGGTGAGGGGTTCACAGTTTGCGGGGAGCCGTGTCTAGGGGACTCTGGTCAGTGAGCCCACCTGGCGCCTGTGCATCAAGGGAAACAACAGCGGTTAGACTTCACCCCGGCCACCTAGAACCTTCTCTTCTGGGAGCCTGGGGCTCTAGCTGGTCACACACTTCACCGTTGATGTTCCTGGGGTTCCTGCTTCCCTGGAGGCAGCAGTTTGCAAATGCTGCTTTCCACAAGGGGCATTTTCCGTGAGCACAGCCACCTGTCAGCCCCAGACCACGGCGTCCTGCCTCTTGACGCGCACCCCTTATTGGAGACCAGGGAGAGGTTCCCACTTAAGTGTCAGCTCTGGTCGGGGCCTTGGAGGGGCTGTAACCCCCTGCGTGGTTGTCCTGTCCACCCTCCAGCGCTGGGGGCAGCGACCATGGGCCTCAGGACACACGGCTCCCCCGCAGGCAGGTGCTGGCTCCCCACGTGAGGGGCACCCAGGGGGACAGGGCTCCCGGGGCAGGCCGTGGGGACACCCCGCTGGCCCACAGTACAGCTCCGTCCCCGCGCCTGAGGCTGGGCGTTAAGGGTGTGTCTGTCTGCCCTTGCACTGAAGCAGGGCCGCGGGTGAGACGTGGTGGCTTCTCCACACATTCCTTTTTATTTCCTCCGAGCCACGTCTGCTCAGGGAAGGCTGGGTCAGAGAGGCCCCGCTGTCTTGAGACTTCGGGGCACGTTTCCAGATCTTTCGGTTTCCTTGAGTTGAGTACGGGCTTCGGAAGCGCCGCGGGCGGGGGCCTGGCTAGCCTGTCTCTCTCTGGCCCTAGAAGCGGGAAGGCTTCTGCCAGCTCCTGCAGCAGATGAAGAACAAGCACTCGGAGCAGCCGGAGCCCGACATGATCACGATCTTCATCGGCACCTGGAACATGGGTAGGTCGCGTGGCGGGACCCTCGGGCCCCCTTCCCCCCTCCCGGAGACGTCTGTCCTCCCCGAGGTGATGGGTTGGAGAGAGGGGCGCCGGCGTCCGCATGCCCCGGGAGCAGCTGCGGTGGGCTGCTTTGTGTGGCTGAATTGGAAAACTGGGGGTGAGGAAGAGGGATATCTAGATAAAGGGGTGCTGGGGCACCTGCCAAACTTAGGGAGCTGGCGGGGGACCCCAAGCCTGGAAGGAAGACCAGCCTGGCTGGGGGAGAGAGAGAATGCCCAGCTAAACTTGAATTTTACACAAATGGCAAACATTATTTTTGAATCGGTGTTTTGCTAGAAGTAAATACCTGCATTTTAAACATACATCGTGCTAAATATACTACGTAGTTACACACTGATATATATTATATGCTAATTACATGTTTACTGAGTGTGAGTCATACGAAACACTTAGTGTAACTATTCAGCTAGAAATAAGTCATAAACATGCATCAACAATGTTTGAAATAAGTAATACGTATGCAGATTGTGCTTAATAGATGTACTGAGTGCGTGTGTACATACACAGCACACTAAATATAAGTTATGCTTTTATTTTTATATGATTGTTTGCTCTAAGTATTCAGTCGTAAATTTAAAAAATGAGTAGGTGCTGGATGTCCTAGTAAATCTGAATTTCAGATAAACAGATATTACCCCAAGTTGTAAAATGATGTTATTTCTCTGAAATTCGAATTTAATGGGGCCTCCAGCTCCCTGCTCGATCTGGGCGCCACCCCCACAGAGTCCACCCTGCGGCCTCAGCGGGGCTGGGAAGGGGCGGGGTGAGCCCCTGGAAGGGGGTGAGCGCCACCTGGGATGACGCTGCACTTGTGCCTCCAGGCCTGTCTGCCCAGTGGAGGTGGCTGGGGCTCCCAGCGGGGAGCCGTCACCCCATTCCACATCCGCCAGCCCCCCAGGCACCCTGTGGCGGCGCCTAGGTAGAGTCCCGCCAGCAGAGGGGCCCTGCGGTCCTCGCCGGGGTTCCTACCGGCCTCCCGCTTCATCAGCGCTCCTCGCGGCCTCACGCCCTGGGTGTCCGCCCCTCTCTGATTTCCTTTGGGCGCCAGGTCTTAGATCAAGCTGGGTGTGGCGAAGCTACCTTGCTGCCCAATGGCAGGCCTCAGAAGTTGGGGCGCAGGGCAGAGGGCGCCTCCTATACCAGGCCAGGCCGGGGGGGTGGGGGGCGCTAGCCCTTCGGAGTCCGTGGGAGCCGATCTTAGCCGAGGTCAAGTTTCTTTAGTTCTTGGCTTCTGGGCGCTTGTGGACGAGATGATCACTTGTGGGTCGTTTCCTCAACCTTCAAGGGCAGTGCGGGAGAAACAGGTCTCGCATCATGTCTTTATGGAACCGCCTGACTCATTCTTCTAAATGGCGGCACAGAGAGGTCTCCCTGCCTTCCCGTGCTCTGGCCGACACCCCCACATCTCAGTCTGGGCTAGAGCTGTCTTTTGCAAAGAAGTTGGTGTGGTCTCCCGACAACGGTTAGAAGCGGCCACCCTAAATGCATGCACTGTCTGCCAACTGGCCAGGGGGGTGTGTAGGTCAGGGACTGTGGCTCAGTTACCTGTGGCACCTGACCTAGGACCCTGCCCGCTGGTGCTGCTGGTTCAGGGCACCTTCTGGAATCTTAGGTGTTTCTAATCTTTGACATGTAAAGTCATCCTTAAAAAGAAACAGCTGAGCCCCCGGCCTGCCCCACTTCTAGGCACGCTGGGCCCTGGCTCTCGTCTTGGGTATTGTGCTGGGTGGTTAGAGTAGCTTTCGGTGACCACGCGAGCCCCGCCCTGTTTTGAACTTTGCTGATGTGCCTTTGACTCACTTGTGTTGGGTTTTGCTGTTGAAGGTAACGCCACCCCTCCCAAGAAGATCACGTCCTGGTTTCTCTCCAAGGGGCAGGGGAAGACAAGGGATGACTCTGCCGATTACATCCCCCACGACATCTATGTGATCGGGACCCAGGAGGACCCCCTGGGGGAGAAGGAGTGGCTGGAGATGCTCAGGAACTCCCTGCAAGAAATCACCAGCATGACCTTTAAAACAGTGAGCACGGGCAGGTGCTGGGGGCCTGGGCGCAGGCAGGGTGACCCGGCGCCAGGGCAATTCGCAGCCCTGGAGCCCTCGGGAGCTCCCCTCCACCTTCCGGGATCAGAGAGGGCGCCATACTCAGTTGATGATGCCCAGGGGTGATGCTGAAAATCCCCGAGGCCCCCCCCGTTCCTGTCCACACTCAGCTCCTTGGTCCCGGCTCGCATCTTCAGGATGCTTTGTCTCCTCTGGGGGTGTGCTCAGGAGTCCCCCAAAGTGCAGGGATTACAGAGCTGGTGCCCTACACCTGGGACACGGTGGGTGCGCCTGCTCCGGGCCAAGGGCTTAGCGCTGTCCCCGTTGCCAGGTCGCCATCCACACCCTGTGGAACATCCGAATTGTGGTGCTGGCCAAGCCGGAGCACGAGAACCGCATCAGTCACATCTGCACGGACAATGTCAAGACTGGCATCGCCAACACGCTGGGTGAGCAGCACAAGCCCCCCCGCGGCCCCCGCCCCCACGCACAAGCCCACCCTGCAGGGCCAGCGGGACACCTGCGATTAAGGACTGAGTCTCAGTCCTCAGAGCCCCCCAGCTGGGCAGGCTGGGGTGCTGGGTCCCCCAGCCTCTCTGCTGGGGCTGTAGCAAGTGCCTGGTACCAGGGCTGCTGGCCCGCAGCCCCGGCTGAGCCAGCATCTGGAGCAGGGTCATGGTGCTGCTTCCTGCACCGTGTGAACGTTGCAGTCGTGTGTCATTAGGCAAGTCTGTTGTGTTGCACAATCGTCATGCCCTGACATTGCACAAACCTGGATGGGCGGCCACGGCCTGGGCCCTGGGGACATCCGGGACCACATCGGCCTGCAGCTGGTCGTGATGAAGCGTCCAGAAGCGTCGCTGTCCAGGCTTCGTGGCATGTCCACAGCGCGGCAGCAAGGGCTGTGACTGTTCTAGGGATGTGACGTGCGAGCACAGGCCGTGCACTGGGTCTGACCACGGGCTGTAGGTTCCCCCTGGGTCTGGGTCTGGAAACACTGGTGGCGGCGGGAGCCCCTGAGGCTGGTCACCGTCTGCGGAGGGTTTCAGTAAATGCAGAGACTGCAGGCGTGGGGGCGTGAGAGCATGTCTGTTAGAGCGTGTGAGCGCCTGAGCACGTGTGCGTGTAATGCATGTCTGTGATGAGTGCCCCAGTGTGTGTGGGGGTGCGTGAGAGCGTGTCTGTAAGAGTGTGAGTACCTGAGCACGTGTGTGTAAATGCATGTCTGTGATGAGTGCCCCAGTGTGTGGGGGGGGCGTGAGAGCGTGTCTATAAGAGTGTGAGCTCCTGAGCACGTGTGTGTGTAAATGCATGTCTGTGATGTGTGCCCCAGTGTGTGTGTGGGGGGGCATGTGTGTCTGTAAGAGTGTGAGCACCTGAGTGTGTTAATGCATGTCTGTGATCTCTAGTATGTGTGCGGGCATGCAGGTCGGGAGTGTGTGTGGACAGGTGTGTGTGAGTGTGCAGGCCTGGGGCGTGTGAGCGCATGGACAGGCATGTGAGTGCGGGCGTGCAGGTCGGGCGTGTGAGCGCGTGGACAGGCCTGAGTGCGGGCGTGAGGTCAGGGTGTGCAGGTCAGGGTGTGATCGCGTTGACAGGCGTGTGTGCGGGCGTGCAGGTCGGGCGTGTGAGCGCGTGGACAGGCCTGAGTGCGGGCGTGCAGGTCGGGCGTGTGAGCGCGTGGACAGGCCTGAGTGCAGCTGCTGTGAGTGCCTGTGGGCAGCTGCCGCAGGGGACGGGAGCGGAGTTGAGGGCGAGGCCGCGCTGGTGGCTGCAGTGAGGGTCGGGCCGCGGGAACAGGAGGCGGGAGCGTGGCAGCAGCCCAGCGTGAACAGCGCACCCGGTCTCTGCCGCAGACCACAACCTGCCTGTGCCCACGCGCCCCTCCCCCCTTCCGGGAGCCTCGCTCTGCAGCCGGGTTTCTCGGGTTTGCTTTTGTCTGCTCCTTTGCTTTTCCCTTCACGTTCCACTCGTGGGTGAAATCACCGGCTTGTCTTTCTCCTGCTGGCTTATTTCGCGCAGCCTCACCCCTCCAGCTCCAGCGTGTGGTCCCGAACGGCCAGAGGCTGCCTCTCTGTGCCCGGGGGGCCTGGCGCTGAGAGCTGCCTGCGTCTGCACTCCTCTCCGGCTCGCGTCGCTCCGTGACCTGGGTCTCGTACGCGGCTGCGGTGAAGGGGCAGCGGGCGTGTCCCTTGACCTGCTGCTCTTGCATGTTCGGGTGGTACCTGGGGCTGGAGTTGTTGGCGCACACGCTGCGTCGATGTTTATCACTCTGAGAAAGCCCCATGCTGTTTCCGGGGGCTGGGCCCGTCCGCACTGCACCCCGGCCTCGAGCCCTCTCCCCCCTTTCCCCTCCCGGCCCGCGCCTGAGGGCCAGCCACACCCAGCGCTCGGTGCCGCTGGTCCTCTGCCCGGCCAGCAGGCGCGGGCGGACTGCAGCTCGGGCAGGAGACCTGCAGGCTGCGGTGCCGGCCCGCGGTGGCCCGCCCCGCGCTGGGGTTAGAACGGCGCCGTTTCATGACAGGACCTTTGGGTCCGTTTCCCTGCTGGCAAGACGTGAAGGCCGCGGGGCTGGCGGCGGCCTGCGTTCGTCTGGCCGCTGGCCCGACAGGGACACGCGCCTTCACCCCCTCTCCCCACGCCCTGGCCGAGCCAGCTGCCCACGCCCTGCGCACGTGCGTTTCCCGCAGCTCCAGGCCAGGCTGCGGCGCCGACCCGGGGGTGCACCTGGAGAAGCACCGGCCTGAAGTAGGTGGACACTCTCGACCAAAGAGTGCAGTTTTGGGGTCTCCCAGGATCCTGGGGTCCGCTGCCTGGCCCTGGACTCCTCCTGAATCTTCTCCCCAAGGCTTCTCCTTTTGACTGCACTGCCCTGTGGGCACCCACCCACTGGCGTGTGGGTGGCTGGGACACCCCTTAGAGGGAGAAGGTCACCCACAGAGACCCCCTTACAGGGAGTGCAGGGTGGGCTCCACCCTCAGTCTCCCCCGTGGCCTGTGGACAACCCCAGGCCGCCGCCTACTTTCTCGGTCTCAGGGAGACCCCAGCCCCTCCCATGCCCGCCCCNAGTCTCCCCCGTGGCCTGTGGACAACCCCAGGCCGCCGCCTACTTTCTCGGTCTCAGGGAGACCCCAGCCCCTCCCATGCCCGCCGCCCCCGCCGCCCCCAGGAAGCCCGTGCCCCCTCCTTGTCCTCCTCCTCATTCCTGCGCGATGACATCGCTGCTCCGCCATCCCCCACCTGCGTGCCGTTCTGACTTCTTTCTCCCCCCACAGGAAACAAGGGAGCTGTGGGGGTGTCCTTCATGTTCAACGGCACCTCCTTGGGGTTCGTGAACAGTCATTTGACGTCAGGAAGCGAAAAGAAGCTCAGGTGATGGAGCTCTTCCCCAGAGGGCCTGTGTCGGGGTTTCTGTCCAGCCGACCTCGCACCCGAAACACCCTAACTGGCCGCTTGGCCCTGGGCCGGCTGCCCCGTCGGCCCTTGAGGGCCGTTCCCTTGAGGGTGCCGCAGCCAGCGGTGGCCGCTGGGGTGGAACAGTCTCGCGTGGACAGGACACGCTTCCTGTGTCGTGGCCTTGCAGACACCCTAGCGCCACCCCGTTTCTGAGGGGCAGTCCCCGTGGGGGGCGCTCCACAGACCAAAGCCCGTTTTCCTGACTAGAGGGCTGGGCGTCTAGAGCACCCCTGTCCCAACCCCACTGGGAGGATGTCCTGGCTCCCCCTGCCCGAGAGGACCTCGCTTTCCAGCTGGGCGCGCTGCAGCTCTGGGGCTGAGAACGGAGCCTCAGGCCCCCCAGGTCCCCTTGACGGCCTCCCACGATGCGCGGGGAGCCGACAGCCCAGCCCAGACCCCTGCTCTTTCCCGAATTAGGCGCAACCAAAACTACATGAACATTCTCCGGTTTCTGGCTCTGGGAGATAAGAAGCTGAGTCCCTTCAACATCACTCACCGGTTCACCCACCTCTTCTGGCTCGGCGACCTCAACTACCGCGTGGAGCTGCCCACCTGGGTCAGGGGGGTCCCGGGGCGGGGGCTGCCCCCAGGTCAGGGGTGTCCGGGTCAGGGGTGTCCTATCAGGGGGGTCCTGGGTCACGGGGTCCAGGTCAGGGTGGTCCCGGTCAGGGGGATTCCGGTCAGAGGGGTCCCAGTCAGGGAGGTCCCGGTCAGGGGGGTCCCGGTCAGGGGGGTCCCGGTAAGGGGCGTCCCGGTCAGGGGGGTCCTGGGTCAGGGGGGTCCTGGGTCTTGGGGATCTTGGGTCAGGGGGTTCCCAGTCAGGGAGGTCCCGGTCAGGGGGGTCAGGTCAGGGGTTCCCAGTCAGGGAGGTCCCAGTCAGGGAGGTCCCGGTCAGGGGGGTCCCGGTAAGGGGCGTCCCGGTCAGGGGTGTCCTGGGTCGGGGGGTCCCAGGTCTTGGGGATTTTGGGTCAGGGGGTTCCCAGTCAGGGGGGTCCCAGTCAGGGGGGTCCTGGTCAGGGGCGTCCAGGTCAGGGGGTCCCGGTCAGGAGGGTCCCCCGGGGCTTGGGCCGCTCCGCACTCGCAGGCAGGGTCATGGACATGCAGACCGAGCTGGGCCACGGCCACCTCCCCCCGGCTCTGGGCTGTCCGCCGCGGGGCCGCCGCCTCCGCTCGCCGCGCCTCCTCCCCATCACTGCGCTGCAGCCCCCGAGGCTGCACCCCGCGCACAGGAGAGGCTGAGGCGGCCAGCTCAGTTTCCCCCAGACTGCAGTGACGGCCAGCCTGAGGAAGCCAGCCCTTAAGCTGGTGTCCAGCGCGTCCACCGAGCGGTGGTCAGGCCCCCGGGCACAGCCGGGCCCGGTCCCTCTGGAGGCCACGGCCTCCGGGTGGGGCTGTGGGAGCTACAGTCGCTGGTGTAGCGCCGGGCGGGTCACCGCGGGTGCCGGCAGGCTGGGTGGGGCTCGGCCAGAGCGCGGCTGGCGGGTGCGGTCTCCGGTCCTCCCGCCGTGGGCGTCTCACCGGCCATGTCCCGCAGGAGGCCGAGACCATCATCCAGAAGATCAAGCAGCAGCAGTACGCCGACCTGCTGGCCCACGACCAGCTGCTCCTGGAGCGGAAGGACCAGAAGGTCTTCCTGCACTTCGGTAAGGCCGGCCGCAGCCGCGCCAGCCGCCTCCCCCACCGGCAGCCCCTGGGGACGGGCCGTGGGAGGGGCAGCTTGGCCAAGGGGCAGTGTGGGGGGTCGCACCTAAAGCCACGCTGTCCTTTGGTGGCAGAGGAGGAAGAAATCACGTTCGCGCCCACCTACCGATTTGAAAGACTGACCCGGGACAAGTACGCGTACACGAAGCAGAAGGCCACCGGGGTGAGTCTGCACCCGCCTCCCGGCCGCTCAGCCCTGTGCCTGCCCGGAGGGGCGGCCAGGGAGGGGAGAGCTCGCGTGTTGGTTCGTGCACAGAGCAGAGCCCTTCCTGGGAGAGTCTGGGCTGCCTGCAAGCCGGGGCCTGCACCTCACCACTCGCCTTCTGTCCGGGGGGTCTGAGAGATGCACTTGTTTATTTATTTATTTTTTATTGGAGGGGTCTCTACCCCACTGTTCACAGATGGTGTATTTGCTGTCTACTCCTGTCTCGGCAGGCTACTACAAACATGACAGCGTAAAGCAACGCAAATCAAGCGTTTGCCGCTTCTGTAGGGAGAGGTCGGCTCAGCTGGTTCCTCTGCTCTGGGTCTCAGAAGCGCCAGGTGTGGGCTGGGCAGCGTGCCTGGGGTGAATCGCTTATCAGCCCACGCGGGCTATTGGCTGCAGCCCACTTAGGTGGCGGTGGAGCTGAGGTCTGCGTTTCCTGGCTGCTATCAATCAGGGCAGCTCTTCAAACCCAGGCGCCACACTCCTCTTTGCTCTTAGGTGGCTCCTCCAGCAAGAGGTCAGCTCCCTTTCCTGCCCCACGTCGCTCCAACTTCCCTTTCTGAGAAATTCCCCTCTTTTTCTTTTTAAGACTATTTATGCATGCAAGAACTGGGGTACAGCCCAGAGGTGTTGGGGGGGTGAAAGGACTCACCAGAGACAGAGCGGGGAGCAGAACAGGAGGATCCACTGAAACACACGGCTGAGGGGAGCAGCGGGGAGGCAGGCGAGGTCTGCTGCGCCATGTGGGTCCCCTCCCTGGCTGGTGGCAGGGATTCGAACTCACGCTGCAGTGGCTGCGGTCTGCTTCATAGTGTGTTGCTTAACCCACTGCGCCACCAGGGAGGCCCGATTCTGACAGAATTTAAATCATACTTTCCTTATTTGGATTCTGAAGCTCATGCTTAAATAAAAAAAGAAGAAACAAAACAAAACATCTGATCAGATGTATCTGCTGCTCTGCCAAGTGAACGTTAAGCCAGCTTGCTGCTGCAGGACTTATCAGCACCTTTATGTGCTGTGAGCGTTGTGGTCTCCCAAGAACGTCCTGTGCAGCCTCGCCCCGTCCTGGAGCACCAGCTTCTGTCTTCCGCAGATGCTTGTGTTCCAAGGAGCGTGTCAGAGAAAACCGCAATAACTCGTTCTTCTTCAGCAAAGATTTACTGGTGACCTATTAGGGACCTGGCCTCTCCTAGGTGATAGGCCCCCAAAGAGGAGCGAGCCGTCTGCCCTGAGTAACTTAGAGTAGGCTCGACAAGGCCAGGCCAGGACGCGGCTGACGGTAACCATGGGGCTACAGCCCTCCACGCAGGATGTGACCATGCGAGTGCCCGCAGAGCAGCCAGGCGGGAAATGGGCATTCAGGGCAGGGCGGGGTCTGGAGCGGCCCCTCGCAGCAGGCGCATCTGCGTCTCCTCGAAGGGTGGCTTGGTCTCCAGGTGGACATGACAAGGGGGCAGGCGCACCAGTCCGTTTCAGGCTGAAAGGTGCCGGCACAGAGACAAAGGTGTGAAGTTCTGGCACCTTCCAGAGCCCAACCCCAGGAGGCCCACGCCATGGCGGGGCCTAAGGGCTGCAGACGCGCTCTGTGCTGAGGTCTCTGGAGGCCTCGAGGGATGGGGTCGGGACTTGGGACAAACGAGAAGGGTTTGAGGCCACCTCTGGGGACTAGCAGCAAAATCTGTAAACAGCCAAAAGCAAGCAGATGTAAGGGTTGCAGAGGCCGGGTCGTGAGTTAATTTTGTACTAACATTTAAAAAAACAAACCCAAAAAGGCAGGTGTTTTGCAAAGCTTCCGACTTTGATTTGCAGATGAAGTACAACTTGCCCTCCTGGTGTGACCGGGTGCTCTGGAAGTCCTACCCCCTGGTGCACGTGGTGTGCCAGTCCTACGGTGAGTGCCCAGCAGGTGACCCCGAGAGGCACAGCCCTGCTTTGGGGAACGTTTGAGTTATGGGGCCAGTTCCCAAAGAAGTCCAGTTTTATCTCCGGAGAAGAGCATCTTAGAGTTGAACCGTGAGAAAGGTGTTTTTGTCAGTCAAAAGTGATCAGATATTGGAAACTCACGTGGGGGAGGGTGGGGAGGGTTTGAAGGAGGGAGGAGGCCTGATGGGCAGTGTTGGGGTTCTGGGGACTTTGGTGGGGGGCAAGGTGTGATAACATCCATTTGTAGAGGTGTGAACCTGTATCCCTAAAACTGAGTGTTGTGAGCCTCAGTAAACATACAGACCTACGTATCCTTTCCCCAAAATTAATAAATAGGCTTAAATTGTTTTTGAAAATAATGAACAGGCAACCAGCCAGTCAACCCTTTTGATTTCTCATCGTGGCCCCTCTTCCGTGGCCACCCCGGGCTCTCCTCTCCGTCCTCTCCTGCCTCAGTCACAGCAGCCAGGGCCCTCACCGGCTCCTTCTGCAGGCCCAGACGTGCTTGGGCTGATGTGCCTCTACCGCTTCCCTCAGAGAAGGGATCCCCTCCCTCCTCCCGGGCTGCCTTTTTCTCCTGGGTGCTTTGCTGCATCCCCTCCGGCTCCCGGCACCAGTCCCATGCCCACATCCTTCTCTCTACGCTCTCCCTCCGCCCGCCACTCCCTGTTGTCCCAGCCTTCCATCATGTTTGGCGATGGTTGTGAGCAGCGGAGAGTCCCCACGCCCCTAGCCCTCTGTTTTCTGTGTGTGAATTGCCCGTGTCCTTTGGCTGATTGAGAGGTGGGATGTTTATCTTTTTCTTGCTGGTGTCTACAGAAAAGAATAGCAGATCTTTTACTGCGTCTTGGCCCGCTGAGCTGGTGGCTTCTCCTACCCCAGAGCAGTTGGCGTGTCCTGGAGTGTCCCCCTTGCCTCCTCTCAGCCTCCCCGTGGAGACTCATAACAGCTCCCAAACCTCTTCACCCTTCATGTTCTGACTGCAGGTCCAGAGCACTCGCTGAGCATTACTGAAGGCGCTTGGCCCTCAGAAGTCCTGGAGCTGCTCTGTTCCCCCTTCTAACACGCTCTGGGCCTTCCCTTCTCGCCCAAGCCCCACGCTCTTCTCAACGGCTGTCTAAACTCAGTGTCTACACTTCCTCACCTCCCCCCTCTGCCGACCCTTCAAGGCGTGGGCTCGGGTGGTGCCTCCTTCGCTGATACTCCTTGTCCTTAATTCCACTCTGGACTGTGGGTTCCTCATCAATAAGGGCTTTGACCAGAAAAATTTTCACCATGCACAAGCCAGCATCTACTTCAAAACACAAGAGTCTTTAGGAAAAACTCACATGGGCATGTTTTAGCCATGAGGGGACAGCATCGTTCGCTGAGCTTTTTAAGCAGGTTGTAGGTCAATGCGATGACAGGTGTGTGAAGCTGCTGGAAATTTCCCTGGGTGTCAGTTGATTTCTGCCAAGGGCTTGTCATCCCTGGCTTGACCGAGGGGTTTCTTCTTCCTGCTCAGAAATGCCTTTCCCCTGCAGGCAGCACCAGCGACATCATGACCAGCGACCACAGCCCAGTCTTTGCCACGTTTGAGGCTGGGGTCACGTCCCAGTTTGTCTCCAAGAATGGTAAGTCAGCGGCAACGTCCAGCCCTCTGTTGTCCACACCAGCTGGTCTTGGGCGCTCGCCTTCTGGTTGCTGCAGTCCGTTATCTGCCTGCGATGAAGGTTATCCTTCTCGGCGAGCCCCGATGGCTTCTTCACGTCCAGGTCCCATCATGACTTCTGTCCAGAGCGTTCTCTTACCCTTTTTGGCAAACGTGTCAGCTCTTTAAGCTTTGGTTTTAATCCAGGGTGAAAATGGGGTCAGTGAGTCTTCTCAGGAGTTATGCACCAGCCACCAAAGCCGACTGCAAGAGGGACGTGGACGAACTTTTGACATTGATGCATTTATCGCAATATGTTGTCCCTTCTGTGTAAAGCAGGTGACGCTGGTCTCCGATCAGTGTTGTGATATACTCGCTTACCTTTCAAAGTAAGTTTAAAAAGTTAAAAAAGCTTAAAAAGTTAAAGTAAGTTTAAAAAGTGAGCCGATTTAAAGAAAACATTGAGTTAATATTAGTGCAGCTGCTTGGTCGGCAGCGGTGATAGAGTCGTGGAGGTGGAGGTAGACCACCCAGTGTGTGGAGACGCCCAAGTAAACGATTCGCAGGTAATTAGATTTGCAGGTAATTTCCAAAGCAGCACTCAGCCCTGGTCCCAGGAGGGGCTGATGGCCTCAGCTGCACGTCCGGCTCTCAGCCTGGGAGACGTGTTATCTCCCTTGCCACCTCCTCTGCATCATGCTCATTTCGGGAGGTGAGTGGGGGGGTCCAGGTGTGGGCTGGACAGTCCGTGTCCTCCACGCCCCGAGAGACCGGTGAGACTGGGCTGCCTTCCAGAGACGCTCTTCTCCCTGCGGGTCGTGTCCACGGCCCAGCGTTGCCTCCTTCCTCCGCCTAAGCTCCTCTCGCCCCCTCCTTCCCGGCCCCGCCCTCCCGCCGCTCAGCCTGCGGGGCACGTTCCCAAGTGCCCGCCGCCTGGACCGGGTGTTGGGTGGGCACTTACTGAAGCAGACCTGGCCCGGGTGCTGTGGGGCCTTAAAAAAGGAAAGGAAAACTAAGTGAAATGAGCCAGAGGCAGACACATAGCTACGGTGTCATCTGTGTGTGGGGTCAGAAAAAAGCCTACGTCACGGAAGCAGAAGAACAGATTGGCGGGGAGAAGGTCCAGGGCGCGGCGTCAGCCGTTCAGCGGGACGCTCTGAGGACCCCGCACACAGTGCGACCTCCGTGAGGTGCTGGGTCGTCTTGACCCTGGCGGCCGTTTCACCAAGCCTGCACATCGAGTTGGCGTGTCGTGCGTTTTAAACAGAGACATTTGTCAGTTGTTCCTCAGTAAAGCTGGGGAACGAAAGAGCGAGGCAGGCTGGGCGGGGAGCGCCCAGGAGGCCCGGAGTTCCCACGAAGGACAGACAGACGCTGGGGGCAGCGTAGCGCTGGCGGAGCAGCCAGCCCGCGAGGTCGCGGGAGCGCACGGCCGAGAGCGGGCGCCGTCCGGCCGCTCTCGCACAAGGGCTGGCGGCCAAGTGTCATATCCTCCCGGCGTCACGGCCTCCCCGCATCACGGCCTCCCCGCGTCACGGCCCTCTGCCCACGTCACAGAGCCCGCGGGGAGCCCGAGGCTCGGGGCGAGGCACGTGAGGGCACGTCTCTGGCCTCTGGACCCCGAGCTCCTCTCTTCCCACTCCACTGCCCTTCCCGGGACTTGGGGAGCACCTCAGGGATGCTGGGGGTAGGGGTAAGCGACCGCTCCTTCCTCCCCCACCTCCCTGGCCCCAGAGGGCCCAGCTCTGCCTCGATCACGGGCAGAAACATGTGTCCGTTCTCTGTTCCAGGTCCTGGGGCTGCCGACACCCAGGGCCAGATCGAATTTCTCTGCTGCTATGCCACACTCAAGACCAAGTCCCAGACCAAGTTCTACCTGGAGTTCCACTCGAGCTGCTTAGAGAGTGCGTGGGGCCGCAGGGCGCGGGGAGGGCGGCAGGCGCCCCCTTTCTGCCTCTCGTTTGGGCTGCGCTGCCTCATTTCTCCTCTCTGGGACGGGTCGTGGATGAGTGGCAACAGGGGTTAGAGACGCAGGGTCACAGGAGAAGGGCACCGAGGATGCTGTGTGATGGGGACCCCGCAGGGCCTGCGGTGCTGTCGTTCCAGCCCCAGGATGTGGCCTCAGCCTGCAGCCAGGCCCTCCAGTTGACCGCTCCCCACGCTGACATCAGCCTCAGCAGCTGCTGCCAGCCCCCCTCGCATTTCTTGGGGTCCTCTGCTCCCTCCCCACGTGGGCATCTCTCTGGCGGTCTGGAGCATTTTCCAGCAAGCTGGCACCGGCCTCGCGGCAGCAGTTAACACACCATGTTTAAGAAACACCCTTTCTGGGTGACATTCTGGGCATATTGTCTAAAGCTGTTCCCTGGCAGCAAGACCTGCGGGTTCCAGCTGTCCCCGCCGCCGAGCCGGTCTGGAGAGTGGCGAGGGGGAGGGATCGATCGGCTCCACCATCTGAGGACAGGACAGCTGAGATGCTTCCAGAAACCAGGGAGACACGTGCCCCCTCCAGCAGTGCCCCCCACCTTGTGGGCTGGGACCTGGCGACACACTGACCTCCCCCCGCATCTCTGCATCCCAGCCTGGCCAGCAGGGCAGAGTCCTTCCAAAAGGGAAGAGGGTTCTGTGCGGGCGTTTTTAATAAACTCCGGAGACATTTGCATACATTTCTATGGAAACAGCATATTAGGAAGCTTAAATTAGCATCTCAAAAGGCTGCTATCTTGAGTGGCTGGGACTAGCTGTCATCTCCCCTAATCTCTTCTCCCCCATATGATGTGATGGAGGTTTGTTACCTGGTTTGTGGCAAAGGAGAGAGGTGTGCAAGAGAAGGGGAGCTCTGGTTTCACAGAAATAATTAGATCGTGTTGGCAAATGACCATCCCCCTACCGAAACAGAATCCCCCGCGCCCCCTAGATGACGCCAGACCCCCGTGGACAGAAAGGGGGACTGCCTTCCCTGTGGGTGGGTGCGGGTGTACCAGACGGTATTTTCTGTCTGGTTTCTTGCTCTGTTTTCTAGAACTCAGCCCTCTTGTCTTCCGACAGGTTTTGTCAAAAGTCAGGAAGGAGAAAATGAAGAAGGGAGTGAAGGCGAGTTGGTGGTGAAGTTTGGGGAGACCCTGCCAAAGGTGACTCGGCACAGGACATCCCGGGGAGAGCTCGGGCTGGCCAGTGGCGGGGTGCGGGGAGCAGGCGTCCGGGCCCAGTGCCCACCCTCCAGCTGCTCTGTTTGGGCTCCTGGACACGCTTGAGACACACCCTGGCCTGGGGACCCCCATTCGTAAGTGGAGTCTGGTCCCCCTAGAGGATTGCAGCGGGGCCTGGAGATCACCTGTCAAACCAGCGCCTTTCCTGAGAGGACGCTGGCCAGGGCCTGTCGCGCTTTGCTCAGGGTCCCGTGGCTCAGTGCTGGCCCCCGGCCCCCGGCCCCCGCAGTGCTTGTTGGCCTGTCGGGCGCCAGCTATTAGGTCAGGCGGAGCCGTGCACAGGAGGCCATCAGCTCCCCCCAAACTCAGAGCAGGAGGGACTGGCCGTGTCCGTGGCCCGTGCAAACAGGGGTGGGTTGAAAACACGTTGGCGAACCCCCAGAATGCTTTTCTGCCTGAGGTCCCCCACTGCACCCAGAGGCTGGCACAAGGGGACTCAGTGTCCGTGGAAGGGCAGGGTGGGGCGGGGCAGCAGGGGCCGCACTGCCCCGTGTTGTGTGGGCACAAGGATGTGCAGCTGCCCCCACCGTGCCTGCACCAACGTAGCCCTGCCCCGGGGAACGGCCCCAGCCACCTGCCATCAGCATGCCCACGGTGGTGCGGGGTCTGGGGGCCGTCACCAAGCTGTACCCCAGCGACCCCAGGCCGCCTCCTCCCCAGGGCCTCAGGGGCCACTGTCAGTGCCGCTGGCCCTGGGGTGGCCAGGCAAGGCCCCTCTGGGGAGCCCGGCACAAGTGGGCGCCTCAGAGCTGGATCCCAGCTCCCGGCCACCTGCCCTCCGCCTGGCCCCGCTCCCTAAGACACTGGGGTTCGCGGAGGAGGAGAGAAGCCATGGAGATGGGGCACAGTAGGGGTCTGCCTCGCCCCCTGGGCCGGCCCTGCAGGGGCGGGGGCAGGAAAGGAAGTTAGCACCCTTTGGGGGTAGGAGGTGCAGACGGGTCCTTGCTGCCTTCTTGGGCGAGAGAGGCAGTTTGTCAGTAAGAGCAGCCGTTGCCTCCGGCGCTCCCACCCGCCGCCCCGCGGCCTCACCAGCATGTCCCTGCAGCTGAAGCCCATCATCTCCGACCCCGAGTACCTGCTGGACCAGCACATCCTGATCAGCATTAAGTCCTCCGACAGTGACGAGTCCTACGGTGAGGCCCGGGCGCCCACGCTGCGGCTGGAGCACCCCAACGTGGGGGGGGCGTCACTCCTCCAAGAGAAGCCCAGTGGCCGCTCCCTGCCGCCGGCCCCGGCCCCGGGGCGGGGTGGCCCGCCCCTCTCGGAGGTGCAGCAGCAGCCACCACCACCTCCGCGCCCGAGCCTTTTCCTCCCCGCCCCGCCAGGTGTTCGGCCTGCTCCGACCAGGCCTCGCGAGGTGGGCTGTCCGCACAGTGCCGGCTGCTGAGGCGCGCAGGGGCAGCGACGCCCAGGTCACGCAGGCGCTGACCGGCTGGGTCCTGAGCTGAGCCCTGGCCTCCCTGCGTTGCTGGGCGCAGCCTGCCCCAGCTTGAGGCAAGGCCCGTGTGCCCCTGGCACTGTCCGTGTGGCTAGAACATAGGGTGAGGGGGGCAGGCGGCCAGAGGGAATCTGGGGGCCGGAGCCAGACCCAGCGGCTCCATCCAGCCCGGCTAAGGCTAAGTGACAGCAGCAGCCACTGAAAGGTCAGGCAAGACATGACCTGTGCAGGTTTGCCTCCAGCAGATGTGATCGCCACGCCCCAGGGGAGGGCCAGCGAGCCAGGATGGAGGGAAACGACCCGGAATGGAGGGGAGGAAATTGAGAGGTCCCAAGGCTGGCCCTGGGAATGGGGGAGTCGGAGGGCCGGGAGGCAGGCCGGGGAGTGTTTGCGGCAGAAGGGGCTGGGCACGCCCGATGCGCGTCAGTGGAAACAGAAAAAGGCTGAGGGGCACGGAGGTGATGCCGCGTGGGGTGATGCCGCGTGGACTCCCTCACTGCCCAGGGGCGGCCAGAGGGCTCGTCCGAGGTCACGCAGCCACCGTGACGACTGCACCCGGGCAGCGGGCTCTAGCATCCGGGGCCCCTGTACCAGTGTGGGGCGGCAGGGCCCGCGGGTGTGCTCCCTGGGTCAGGGCTTCCTAGGACCCGGGCGGGGTCACAGGTGTGGTGGCAGGAAAGGGGACATGGGTCTAAGGGTGCTCTCGTCATGGTTGAGAACTTTGCTCCTGTGTCCCCTCTGGGAATTCGTGCCCACAAACGGCAGAACTAAGGTATTATCATAGATCACAGTGGTCACGGCAAAGTCAGCTGACAGCCTCGTCTCAGCTACAGCCCCCCTACCGGGCCTCACCCAATTGCCATATCAGGATCGTCCCAGAGGAGCCACTGGGCATTGTGCTTTCCGCACTTCGTCTTAAATCACACGTTCTCCACAATCCTGCTACGTGCCCGTCCTACCCTGCTTTTTAATGGCTTCATAATATTCCACGAATGACCTATAGCCTCGTTTAAAGTACTCTGTATCCTTATCTTTGAGGCTCCCGGGTATTCGGGCTGTGTTCTCGACCATCTGAGATGGGTCTCTTGGTGGGCACTTTTTAGTCTCCTTCCGCTCCATCTGCCTTCTGGATCATCTCAGATAAGCCCGTGTGTTTGCTGAGTGGGTATCCGTGATGCTTGCGCTTGCCGTCAGATGGCCCTCCCTGACGCCCAGCCAGGCTGGCCTCTCCCGCCCAAGTGCACAGGTTTCCCCAGGATCTTGCTGACGCTGGGTCTTCTTTCCTCTCCCTCGATTTTGTGCTGATTTCCTGTCTGTGAGGAAGTACCTTCGTGTTTCTTAGTTTGCGTTTTTGGTGACTTGTGAAACCGAATCAGTTTGCATTTATTGAAATGAACCAGCCCAGGCTTCTGGTGTGTGCAATGCCTGTTGGGGTTTCTCCCCATCTATCTGCTGGGGCTCGCTTTTGAGGAGTTCCTGGTGAGTTCAGGTAAACGCCCCTTTGTGGAGCCGGCTGCAGTTCATGTTCCGGCCCAACCGCTCCTTTTCATTTTCAGTTTTGTGTTTCCACCACGTGAAGAAGTTTCAAACGTCTGCAGACGCTGTCAGTCTTGCTCTATCATTTCTTACATTGCTTCAAGCCTTGGGGGATGTCTGCTCCCTCTGGCAGTCAGATTAGTGTTTACTTCTAGTTTTCTGCTGGATTTTCTACGATTTAATTTTTTTGCATTTTGCTGTAAAGTTGGAAGCGTTGTCCCCAAACTGCGGCACCATCACTCGACAGGCTTTCTCGATAATTCCCACCTGGATCCCGGAGGATCCTCTTGGAACAACTTTGGGCCTGGAACTCCCAGCCTGGTGTGAGGTGTCTGTTGCTCCCGGGAGGTGACGGTGGGGGCTTCGCGTGACCTCGCCCCCCTCCCCAGGCGAGGGCTGCATCGCTCTGCGGCTGGAGGCCACGGAAACTCAGCTCCCCATCTACACGCCGCTCACCCACCACGGCGAGATGACGGGCCACTTCCGCGGGGAGATCAAGCTGCAGACCTCCCAGGGCAAGACGAGGGAGAAGCTCTACGGTAGGTGCCTGCGCCTGGAGACAGGGAGGGCGGCACGGGCCCTCTGCAGACGCGCGTGCTGACGAGATCCGAGAAGCCCTAGTGTGAGGACAGCCACCCCCTCCCTGACCCCAGGCAGCCCATCGTTAAGGGTAAAAGTCTGTGCATATGCCGGGCCCTCTCCTCCCACCCGACACCAACCTCTTAGGGCGTCAGGGAGGCCCCTGCCTCCCTGTTGGCGCCTCCCCCGAGGACCGAGTTCCCCAATAATCCTGCCAGCGCTAAGCGGCCCCCAGGCGGTGGGGGCAAGAGTCTGCGGCTGTGGCGGCTGTTTAGTTAGGGCCCACCCTGGCCCTCCCTCTGGAGCCCACTCCCCTCTGCACCGCCAAATCGCTCTCACGCACGGACACCCGAGGGCTGTCCCACCCCTGGCTCAATTCTTGGGTGCTGCCCTGCTGTAGCCCCAGTCACCCCCCAAAATAGCAGAGTCTGTGGATTCTCTTCCTGGCACGGCCCCAGCACCTCTGTGAACTTGAACTCAGCTCTCCCCGGGCCGGTAAAGCCTCTGGGAGGAGGCTACGTGGAAGAGAGGCTGGGGCAGACCCCGGGGAGCACAGGCTCCCTGCAGGCGCTCCTGGGCCCTGGGGCTGCCGTTGTTGCTCACCCGGGAGACCTGCGCGCCGCCGTCTCGGGAGGCCGGAGTGTGGCCCTGCACATCCAAGGGCGCCAGACGTGTCTAGACACACACGAGCCCTTTCCTCTGAATTCTGCCGTCATTCGGAAACTTGGGAATGAGATGCAGATTTCGGTATCAGAGCCACCATGTTAAAATCGCTCTGCTTGACTCTGGGAAGGTGCGAGAGGCACAGAGCTTCAGCGTTTGCTCATCAGGTGTTTCTTCTCACAGAGCAGCAGGTGGATGATTTCCCCTCTGCATCAAGTCCCGCTCCAAAGCACTCCAAGAACAAAGCCCAGACTTGGCTTTGAGTCGGCTCACTTTCTGCTTGACGGTGTCTAAAATGACCGTCTCAGAACTGTCGCCTTATTTCTCTCGCAGCAGCCTGGCGAGCCGGGCGTTCGCCTTGTGTGCTAGGTAGGGAAACCGGGGTACAGAGGACGGAAGGTCACAGACCTGGAAGCGGGCAGTTCAGCCACAGTGCCCCAAGTCTCTGCTGCGTTGGAATCTGCCTCCCCATGAGGCGCAAGAGCGGAACTCCCTGCACGCGGGTGTCCGGCACCCGACCCACAGCAGGCTCTGGCCGCCTAGCTCAAGGCGCCTGAGGCTTCTTCGGCCTCAGGTGCCCTTCTGTATCAGGACAGCGGGTTGGGGTGCAGGGGATTCAGCTCCTCTGCCACCAGCCGCCAGGAGCAGGCGCGGGGTCCCCACTCAGCCCGTGAGTGGGTTCACTTTGGGTGCCACACGCTCCGTGCAGCCCTTGCTAGGGTTGTTCTCATTGCAAGAAACAGTCGCCTGCTGCGTGGCCGCGGCAGCTGAGTCGGGAGTGTCTCAGGACGCGGCAGCTGGGCCCCACACCGCCTCCTCCCGCCGGGGCCGAGTGGACCCTGTCACCCAGCCCGCCATAGCCCGCTCCACCCACACTGCAGGTGGCGAGACTCCCCGTCCGGCCTCGGGGTGCGAGTGGAAGCCCCCCATGCTGGCCTGGCCGCCCGGGCGCTGGAGCCTCACGGGGTCTCCCCTGCCCTTTCCCTCCAGACTTCGTGAAGACGGAGCGGGACGAGGCCTGTGGGCCCAAGTCCCTGAAGAGCCTCACCGGCCACGACCCCATGAAGCAGTGGGAACCCGCCAGCAGGTGAGGGGTGAGGGGCCCACGGCAGGCCTGGCAACTCAGGGGGGCAGCAGGGTGCGGGCTGCTTCTGCCCGGGGCCCGGCCGAGCACGGGGCCGGCGTGCTGGGGTGAGCGGGGACCCCCGCTGCAGGTTTGGTTCTGGTCTGGAGCCTGTTTACCTGCCACAGCCTGCCGGGCTGGAGAAGCTGATGGGGTGCAGTCCCCGACTTGGGCACCCCTGCTGGGGAGAACGATGCCCAGGAGAGGAGGCGGCAGCTGCAGAGATGACCGTGGGACTGTTGTCATGTGTCCTGGGGGCGGGACATAGAGGCCGAGGCTCCGAGGCTGACAGCCCGTCCCCGTCCTCAGGGGCAAGGCGGGTGGGCTGTCCTTGAAGAGACCGCGTGGGGACAGTTGGGGCTTCGGTGTCCTTAAGGCTAGGGCGCAGGGGGCACCTCTGCCTGCTGACGGGGTCCCAAGTTCCAGTCAAGGCAGCCACGGCTGGCATGGCAGGACAGCAGTGGCCTCCATCAGCGCCACCTAAGCCCAGGAGCCCGGCTCCCAGCCGCCCCAGCCTGGTCTGGGCCACGCCTCACTCCCCTGTGGCCCACACCTGCTTACGGCGCGGTGGTTACGGTACTGTCAAAGGGGAAATGATGTGGCCTCCCTGCCAGCTTCCAGAGGGACAGAGCTGAGCCAGTTAGTCAAAGCCACCTTCCCAAAGCCCAGTGAATCCCTTCAGGAAGAGGGGACCAGCACCCCTCCAGCCTCCCTGCACCCCTACCGCACCCCCACCCCCTAGTCCTCAGCCAGCTTCCAAAGGCCCAGCCCTGGCACGATCTCTTCCGTCCGATGCCGTCCCTCCAGTGAACGCCTCTCACTCTCAAGTGTCCGCTGCCTCCAGACCCAGATCTGCGGGTTCCTGAGAGAGAGCTGGCTGCGAGCTGGCTGTGAGCTGGCCACTCGTGGGCAGCTGTGACCTCTCTGCTAGCTGCAGAGCCCCTTGCCCGCTGTGGTGCGCGGCTGTGTCACGAGGCAGGCCGGGACGCCCAGGCCACTGCTGACCTGCCGACGTGACCCTCCCCGTGGCGGTCTCGGCTCGCTCTGCCTGTGACGGCATCGTGCTTGCTGATGCAAACAGCTCTCGACGCAGGGTCACGCTGGCCCTCGCCGAGCTTTGTCCCCATTCCGCTCCCGCCCTCTGGGTCCTGTTCCTTATACCACTGTCGCATGGTCCGCTTTTACTGGCTTGGGTGCTTTCAGGAAGTGGCACAAGCACTTCCCATGCAGCAGTCTGGCCTTGCGAACTGCTCCGCAGCCGCTGTGTCCTCATCGGGTGACCGCTGCGTCCTCATCGGGTGACCGCTGCGTCCTCATCGGGTGACTGCTGCAAAGGGGCAACAAAGTTCCTATCTCAACAAAGATCCAGGCCCCCATTCACTTCCCCTTTGACAAGTATTGTAACCGCCACATCGTAAGCAGGTGTGGACGGCAGAGGAGTGAGGCGTGGCCCAGACCAGGCTGGGGCGGCTGGGAGCCGGGCTCCTGTGCTCACGCATCACTCTCTGATGGAGAACTCAGCTGTCCTGACCAAGAGGGCACATGAGTCCTTTCAGGTCCCTTCCCCCATCTGGGCCACCCTGCCAAGCTTTCCTCTGACTCCCCTTGGCCTCCTGTGACCCCCATACACAGCCTTACAAGAGTTGCCATCATGATGTCCACACAAGCATGCCAGTCGCCCCGGCCTTCAGAACGGTCAAGTCCCTCTGACCTCAGGGCCTTTGCACTCACTCTCACCACCGCATCCCCCTTGTCTGCCCACCTGGCCCCAACCTGGCTTGCTCTCGCTGCCTCTTTTGCTCCTCTCAGTTCCAGTGTGGTGTAAACACCATCTCCCAGCCGTTGGCCTTGGTCTGTGGCCCTGCTCAGATGGGGTTCTGTGGGCAGACCTTGTTCTCATTCACAGTCATGTGCCCTCCTCCTGACCCAGCACCTGGCGCTAACTGGACACTCAGTAACTATTTTGTTAAAAAAGGATGAATGGATGGGCGGATGGATGGGCAGGCGGGTGGATGGATGGACGGACGGATGGTTAGACAGATGGGTGGATGGACAGATGGATGGATGGACGGGCGGATGGATGAATGGGTGGATGGACGGGTGGATGGATGGGTGGGTGGGTGGGTGGGTGGGTGGATGGACGTATGGATGGATGGATGGGCGGGCAGATGGGCGGACAGATGCCCAAAAAGCAACCAGGATGTGAGGGACATCAGAGGATGCGATCCTGAGGCCGGTGCTGACTGGAGGCGGGACTGGTGCCCTGAGGTCTGACTGTGTCTCCCCGCAGGGCCCCTCCGTGTGCTGGTTCTGCCCTCACTGAAATCATCAACCCCAACTACATGGGCGTAGGGCCCCTCGGGCACCTGAAGCAGGTCATGTCCCCTGACCTTCAGCCCACAGCCTGGAGCTACGACCAGCCGCTCAAGGACTCCTCCCTGGGCCCAGGAAGGGGAGAGAGCCCATCCACGCCGCCCTCCCAGGCGCCCGTCTCCCCGAAGAAGCTGTCCTCCTCATCCCGGGGCCCCGGCCCCAGGCCCCAGGAGTCAAGGTGAGCAGGGCCTGCTCTGGGTCTCCACCTCCAAAATCCAGCCCTGGAGCGGAAGCTGCCTGAGGGCAGGTGTGGGCTTCCTGGCTGCGGGGCCACCGCTGGGCTGGGAACAGAGTGGCACTCAAGGACTGCTGTGGGATCTCCAGTTCCGACCCTATTGGTACACACTAGAAGTGTTACAGGGCAGGGAGGGGGCACCTCAGAACCCCCAAACCCACCCTCTCTAAGTGGGTTCTGCCATCCGTCGCATCAAGACAAACACATAAGTCCTTTAACGGAAAGGAACTTTAATATAATCAGGGAACAAAACAGAAAAGACAAAGGATATAGTTACTAAATCAAGCACCCAAAGTTACCCATCCCCTCATGGGTAAAAGTCCAGTCAAATGGGATTGGCCCAGAGCAAGGCCCGAAAGTCTACCACAGTCTAAAGTACCTTTAGGTGGAGACCCATAGAAAAGGGTCAGAAAGAGTCAGACAAGTCTGGAAGGAAAGGACAACATCAAAATCAGGATAAACTGCCACTGTTGACCTCCCCGCGGGCCTCACCCGCATCTGTTCCAGCCAGTCCAGGACCGAGAAGCGAGCGCTTGCCTCTGCCCCGCGTACCCCTCCAGGCCTCCTGGCCGCTCTCCGTCCTGCCTTCTTGTTCCCCTTCTTCCTCCTTCCTTCCTCCTTCCAGTTTCCTCTCCAGCATCCTCTTATCCTTGCTCAGCTCCACCCCACTTAGGGTGGGACAGGGAAACCGGAACTTCCCCTTTCCCTGGGGACCCCCCTGTGACAGAGGGTTTTTTACATAGGATACAATTTTGAAGATATTGCAAAAAAAACCCCAAACCTTCCTATAAAAACTACATTTCTTGAAAAATGCATTTCTATAGCCACTGACCCATGTGGCTGCCCCCCCAGCCCAGGAGCAGAGGTGCGTTCCGCGAAGTCCCTCCCCACCCGCAGCTTCCTCTTCTCACCATGAAGCAGGTTCTTGCTCCCTTGGGAAGTGCCTGTTCAGGTGATTGGAAAGGCAGCAGCCACAGGGAGTGTCAGCTGGAGGGAGAGAACTAGCCTGCAGAGGGAGGCCTTGGCCGGGAAACTTCTGGAAGGGTTAGAAAAAGTGGATCTGTCATGAGCTGGTCCAGGCAGACCGTCGGGCCACAGGGCTGGCAGCCGGCACAGCCTCGTGTCTCCTGGGCCGGCCCCGGCAGACCGCGGGAGTGCAGGGGAGGGGCCTGCAAGCTCCCAGGACCCCAGGGTGACAGGGAAGCTGGGAGAGCAGGTGCCAGGCACAGTGAGGCACCACAAAGCGCCATTTGTGTGGCCTTCCCCGCGGCTGTCAGAGGGCGCCGGTGCCCGGCTTCGCAGGCCCCTTGCTGGCGTTTCTGACGCGTGTGTTAGGGCAGGGACCCCCAGCCAACACCTCCCTCCGCCCCCATCCCCCCCACCCCCCCACTGCTCCCCACCGCCCCCATCTGGCTGGGGTTTCCTCTGGGTTGGGGGCAGTTCATACTTTTCTCCCTTAAGGGCTTTCTCTTAAAAACCCACAGGCTGGAGGGCGGGGCAGGGCAAGTGAGCCCACACCCTGACCTCAGCCCTCCGCCTCTAGTTTGCACAACTCACTGATGGCCTTTTTTACACTGATAAATGTTTGATAAATGTTTGTAATAAACGTGGGGGAAGCAGGCCCCCCCGCCCCCCCACTGCGCAGCCGGTACCGAGGTGCCCGCGGCCCGATCACACGAGCAGCAGGTGTGTCCCGGAAAATGAGACTGTAGCCCCGAAAAGCGGATTAGTGACTCCCTTCAGTGCAACGCTTTTTTTTTAAGATTTCTTCATTTATGCACACAAAAGCTGGGGTGCAGGCCAGAGGTGGGTGAGAGGAGTCACCAGACAGAGTGGGGAGCGGAACAGGCAGACTGACGGAAACACACTGCGGAGGAGCCGCAGGGAGGCAGGAGAGGTCTGCTGCGCCTGTGGTGGGGGGGCCCTGACCGGGGCTGCAGATGCCCCACAGTGCAGCGCTCAATCCCTTGTGCCCCCAGTTTTTAAGTCTCAGAGTAAAGGTTCCTTTGTCTTTGACACCAGAAGACAGGTTGGAACCAGTGAGGAACGGTTCCTGCTGGTTCTCCAAGGCATCGTGGCGGGCTTCTGAGCCCGCTTCTCACCCAGGAGGTGACCAGAGGGGAGAAGCCGGCTATCCCCACACCTGCCTACAGCCCTCTTCACCGCTCCCCCAAGCCCGGCTCAGCCTGGGCAAAGACTGGGAAAAAGGGGGTGTCGCCATCACCCACATCTCTGGTTATGCAACTGTTTCCAGCCTCTCCAAAAAGCCACAAGCAAAAGACCCCAAGTCTACAGTCACACCTCTGGCACGTCCCTGAGGCCAACACCCACCGGCCTGTCCAGGCGACACCCGGCTGGGGGAGCCGCCCACCTGCAGGCCCTCAGCCTGGGGTGCCGGCGTCCTCTGAGCATCGACTCGCACACATGCCACCAGCGAGAGCTCAGTGGGTTCCGCGACCCCGCTTTCTGCCCCGCGGCTCCCCTTTCTTGCAGAAAGCAGACCTAGAACACTCCCCTGGGAGACGACGCCTTGGCCAGAAAACAAATGTGTTCCCGTTCCTGGCTCTCATAATTGGCTTGTCAGGAAGCCGCCCCCACGAGAGCTGTGACAGGCAGGAGAGGCAGAAGCAGCGACAGCCTGGGGCTGTGGCACGGCCCCTCTGCCCAAGGGCCCAGCCGCCGTTTTCTTGCTTCTGTCTTGCTGCCCTGCGCTCCCGTCTCAGGCCCCCTCTGACTTGGGACATGGAGGAAGCCTCTCCAGGAGACCCCCCAGGGAGAACGTTCCTCGGCGTCCCCTGGGTACGGAATCTGGTTCAGAGCCACCTCCTGTGCCTCGGGCGGCGTCGCACAGGGGCCTTGTGCCTGCCTATTAAATGGTTCCTGGAGCTGGAACCCCCAAGCGAGCCCCCTGCCCCTCAGGAGGTCAGTCGCCTACAAAGCTTCCGCTCCCCAAGGGTCAGAGCAGTATTTGCTCAGGGAGGGGCGGTGAGAAGCCCAGAAGCAGCGGTGAGGGGAGGAGCCCTGGGGGGCAGGCTCTGGCCAGACGGAGGGCAATACTGGGCGCCCGGCCCTCGCTGCCCTCCGGCTGGTTCCCTCCCAGCACGCCCCGCTGCTGCTGCTGCTGCTGCTGCGGATGCTGCGGATGCTGCGGATGCTAACGGCGGACGTGTTCCAGGCGAGAACTGAGTCACCTGCCGGTGACGACGCAAGCGGCTGCTGTTTCACATGAACAGGGCTACCTGGCCTGGACAGCACTGACCGGGAGCCCTGGGTGGCCTTCACTGTGGGGTGCAGCCCCCTCTGGCTGGTTCCAAGGCGTTTCTACTGCTGCCAAAGGAAACCCCTTCCCTGCTGCCCCCCTCTTTCCAGCTCCAGGTCGGCGGACGTGGGGAAGAACACCGTGGACTCTTCGCCCCTGGAGGATCCCGAGTCCACCAAGCCCGAGATGTTCGAGAACCCACTGTATGGGTCCGTGAGTTCTTTCCCTAAGCTGGTTCCCAGGAAAGAACAGGAGTCCCCCAAAATGCCCCGGAAGGAGCCCCCGCCCTGCCCGGACCCGGGCATCTTGTCACCCAGCATCCTGCTCTCCAAAGCCCCCGAGGCCGAGAGTGGCAAGGGCAGCGGCAAGCCGGGGTCCCTGCCCTTCCTGAGCCCCACGCCGCGGCTGCGCTCCTTCACCTGCTCGTCGTCTGCCGCCGCCCCCGCCGAGGGCCGCCCCACGGGCAGCGACAAGGGCCCCGGGAAGCCCAAGGCGCCAGCCGGCACCCAGGTCCCGGTGCCCGCCAAGCGGCCCGTCAAGCCTTCCAGGTCCGAACTGAGCCAGCCCGCCCCGGCCGCCCCCGCGCTGCTGCGGCCGCCCCTCCCGGTCAAGAGCCCCGCGGTGCTGCACCTGCAGCACGCCAAGGGCCGCGACTACCGCGACAACACTGAGCTCCCCCACCACGGCAAGCACAGGCCGGACGATGCGCCGCTCGGCCGGGCCGCCATGCAGGTGCGAGTGCGGGTGCGCGCGGTCACGGCGGCGGGCGGGTGCGCCCCGCGCAGGTGGGGCCGCGGCGTGCAGGTGGGCTTGCCTGCGTGGACGCGTGCACGTGACACGACCAGCGTGCCTGGGCGTGCAGGTGGGCCCACGGCAGAGCGCCGCAGCCACTGCTCTGGAGCGCACGTGGGCACGCGCCTGCGAGCCCCGCCCCCAGAGGTGGGTTCTGGGACGCGGGATGGGAGCGCCTGCTTCTCCAGGAGGAAGGGGGAGGAGGAGGCAGGGTTCGAACGCAGGCTGGGGTGACCCCAGAGCCCTCCTGCAATGAAGGGTTGAAAGGCTGCGTCAGACCCAGAGGGAAAGGCTCCCGAGACGCCAGGCCACGTCCTGCTCATTGTCATTCCTTGTGGTTCCTAAAACATGCTCTGTATTTTAGAGACCTCCAACGAATGGCCCCTTCCTGCCTATAGAACAGATGTTTTATTTTTTAGTAAAACAAATGGTGGTTAAGAACAGACTCTGGAGCCAGACTTGTCTTGGGTTTGAATCCCAGGTCTCCCACTTCCTGGTCCTGTGCCTGGAGCCTCAGTTTACTCATCTGGAAAAGGGGCGGTTAAGCTTAGGCTTAGAAGGAAGGTGCACGTTTATTATTTCTTATAATGTATGCATATAAATGACATACATCACACATGTCTTATTCACAGACTGTTACAACATACACATAGAACGTGCAAATATACTAGGAGGTGTGTAATGAATAACGGCCGGGCGACAGCTCTTTTCAGTGCTGCTACGGGAAAGCTCGCCTTGCCCACAGGTGCCAGGACACGGGGACATGTAGTTAAGTCAGTCCCGGGGAGGATGTGGCCCTGACCGTCTCCTGTCCTCCGCAGTGACGGCCCCGGGGTGCTGCCGGAGAGACGGAGCCCCGAGGAGCAAGCCGGAAGCTCAGACCCCGTCCCGGGCCCACCTGTGGCCGCCTGCTCCCCAGCTGCCTGTGCAGAGCTTCCTGTTCCCAGCAGAGGACCCAACTTCGGGGGCTCGGAAACGTGGCCCCCAGTGCCGAGGCTGAAAGGCCAGAGACCAGATGGCCACAGACCCGCCCCGGGCCCCAGCTTGGTCTTGGTGCTCGGGACTCCAGCCTAGTTCCGTTGCCATTTTGAAGAAAGGAACCGAAGCGTCCATGCCGGGGGCGGGTGGGCAAATGAATAATAATACTATGAATAATAATACTGGCTACATGTGCGGGGCATGTGGCACCCTGACCACGTGCTGGCGACCGTGCCGAGTGCTCAGCGGACACTGGGCGCTTGAATCTTCCTCGGTCAACCAAATCACATGCCCAGACCCTGCCAGCCGTCTGTCCTGAGCGGCTGGGAGAAGCATTAACCAGGCCAGCCCGGGGTCAGACGGGCCGGGCCTCTTGGGGGCTGAAGGCGAGTGGCTCACGGAGGGAAGCATGACCAACAGCGCGCCAGGGACGCCAAGTGCTTTGGCCAACGCCCGCGGGTTCCGGGGGCGCTGATACTGGGGGCCCGAGGCTCCTCCAGATGGACCAGCAGGACAGAGAAGGCGCCTTGCCGGCGAGGAGAGGCCCGCGGCAGCCCAGCCCAAGCCCAGGCCTGTGCCCGCCCCTGCACCCCCAGGCCACGCGTCGCGCTCGCCCCCAGCAGCGGCCTCCTTGTGCTAGCACAAGAGTCTTGGCTGTTGCTTCTGAAGCCCGGCCCGGCAGCTGGGGGTGGGCTCCTGCGAGAGGCCCTGGGACTGTGCTGCCCCCAGGCGCCCACCCTGCTTCCTTGGCTGCTAGGAGGGAGATTAGTCGTGTCTTTTTTCGTGTGGCTTTTGGCATAACAGTTTGGGCAGGAAACGAAACCCCAAAGTGTGTGTGAGTGCGGGTGAATAGGTACGCATGCTACTCCCCACCTGTCCGTCTGCGTGGCCAATAAACCGTGCCTTTCTCACTGAGCTGCGCGCCTGGCGTCTTCCTGACACACAGGGCAGATGGGCCCAAGGCCGGCACGGCTGCAGCGCCATCGCTGGGGGGTGGCGCGGAGAGCATCGCTCTGGCCAGGGGGACTCGGAGGGCCGGTTTGCAGTCGGGCCCGGCCCATCCACACCACTCCATGTGGAGCTCGGTCGTCACCAGCGTCGTCCCATCATCCCACCAGCGTCGCCCCCCACCACCGCCCCAAGCGGCTCCTGCCTTTGAGAGTGTTTGTTGCTAAGCCCTGGAATTGCTAAACATGCACCAGCAGACCCAGGGCGAGGGCCCCAGCTCCCTGCCTGCAGGGGCCCCAGCACGGCGGGGTTCAGGGAGCTGGAGTCAACCCGGGGGGCTTGAGGCTGACTTATTCTCTACCACTTGGCTGTACTGGCCAGGCCTGCACCCCAAGAGAGCGGGAGGCCCCCAGAGCAAACCCCTGCACTCCGGCAAGCCTGTGCAGGCTGACGGAGCTGGGTCCGAAGCAGCTGCCACGATGCATCGCTGCCCCACCCCGCTGCACGCCCTGGGCTGCCGGCTGTCTGGTCCGCACGTGGAACCTGACCCCAGCCCCCAGCACCAGCGTTCTGACTTGACGGCCAAGGGCTAGGCTGGCAGGACAGCTAGAGACACCAGCTCAGGTCAGGCTCCCCGGCACCCATCACCCCCAGCTCAGGCCCAGGACAGGCATGCGCGTGGCAACTGGGCCCGGCTTCAGGGACGGGCTGATGCTGCGAGGTGCCTGGGCTGCTCGCGTGCAGGGCAGCAGAAAGCGGGCGCTCCCACGCCTTCGCCCCGCCGTTTCTGAAGGTGCCCAGGAGAAGCAGGTAGAGCAGCAGTGGGGGTGCACCCGGACTCCCCGTCACTCTTTGCTTGGAGCTCTAGCCACTCGCACAAGCAGAGGGCCCAGAGCCTCTCTGACTCCCACCCCTGGCGTGGGAGCCCCCTGCGCTCGCCGTCCATTACGGGGGCAGGCCCACGCCCAGGCCGAGCCAGAAGCGGCGTGACGTCCAGGAGTTCTCCTCTTGGCCCTCCAGCCAACAGCTCAGCTGCACCCCAAGGCCCCTACACAAGCCCGGGTGGTTGGCCCACTTCTTGGGGGGCCCTCTAGCCAGGTGGCGCTCCCATTCTGCTCTGCTCAGGCCTCCCCAGCTGCTGCTCCCTCCTACGGCAGGACACGAGGGTGCGCCGAATCCCTGCATCTTTATCGCCTGCTCTTCACCTCTGCTCCAGCTGTTCTTCACCAGCTCCTGGCCCAGAAGGCGGATTCCCTGACAAGCTTTGCTCCCCCAAGTGTCCCCGGCCCATCACCCCGACTGCAAAGCTGCTGCCGTCATGGGTTTTTTTAAGCCGACGTCTCCTTCTCTGTGTGGTTCCGTGAGAGCTGGAAGCAGCAGGTCTCATGCCCATGAAGGTGGTGGGGTCGACATGGGCGCTCTCAACAGCGACGGGACCCCAGCAGCGACCACCGTGTCGGGGTCGGCCCTGCCCGCTGTTCCTCCTTCCTGGGCTTTGGTCTTTTTCCATGCCACTTCTTCCACCCCACAGGCAGGAACTTGTGAGTCATCCAGAAAAGCTCCCCCCACAGCTACCTTCCCTAACCCCAGCCTACAGGTTCTCGTCTCCTCGGGTCCTTAAAATAGCTCCTGCGCTCAGAGAACTGATTTCCATGGAGATCAGGTCTCTCTCTGAAGGCCTGGAAGCTTCCTGCAAGGCAGCAAGCCCAGCTCCGGCCTTCCCTTCAGCACAGACGCCCTTTAGAATGCAAATGCATGATCTCACCCCCACCCAGCCCGGGAGCCTCATCCTTCCCAGAGCCCCTTTTTGGGGAAACCAGCACAGCTCAGGGAACCGCCCGGCAGGTGGTTCTGCGGACCTCTGCTCTCCCATGTCCTTGGGGTCGCTGGCGTGCTGCCCGCTTCTCTCAGGGCCCTGCCAGCCGAAGCCCTGGGCTGCTGTGAGCCGCTCTCTGCCAGGCGTGGCCCGTTGGCGGGGCCACCGCACACTCAGCCACACTGGGGCCGTGGGCTGGCCTTGGGTCAGCAGGTGTATTAAGGAGACCACGAGGGGGGAGGGGTGGTCAGGCCAATGGAGTTTAAACATCTTGCCTTTCATTTCCTAGAAATACGGTCCTGTCCAGGGCACTTCCGCCTTTGTCCCCTCAGTCTCCTCCTTTCCTTGTGGGCAGAGGGGGCTTCTGCTTGTGGTCATGAGGGTTCAGGGGGCCCAGAGCCAGCATGCCGGAGGAGGCCCCCAACTCCTTCCTGGGAGACAGCCCGTGGGGAGGCCCCGAGAGGAGGGTGGTGGGAAGCAGGCGGGAGAGGAAGGCCTGGCAGCAGCGAGGGAGGTGGCTGATCTGGGTGCTTGGGCGCTAGAGGAGTGGCCAGGGGGGAGGCGGGGAAAGGCCGCCCTGGCGTGGGCAAGACCAGGACTGAACAACCAAGGGAGGAAACCCAAGGGCAGTGAGCCTGGGAAGTCCTTGAAAGCAGGGAGTAGCCCGGAACAGGAGGCCCCGGCGAGGCCAGGAGCACAGGTGAAGGCCCGGAGGCCTGGTTGAGGCCAGGGCTGCTGGTGAGGCTACAGGGGGCTCAGCTGAGGCCAGGAGGACTGGTTGAGGCTGGGGAGCTGTTAGAGTCCAGGAGCTCGAGCTGCGGCTGAGAGAATAGCTGAGGCCCAGGAGAAGGAAGCTGAGCCGGGTGAACTTACTGAGGCCTGCGTGGCCATGCACACTGGCTGAGGGAGCTGATTGAGGCTGGGGCCTAGCTGAGACCCTGGGGAGCCCTGGCTGGGGGTCCCATCTGGAGCCAGGGCTCCTTCTCCCTCCCCGCTTAATGCGCCGTCTCGCCACCTGCTGCTTCTGGCCCTGTGTGCCCCACGGCCCCAGCCTTCTGTGGGTCCTACGAGGCAGACGCCTGGGGCGGCCAGTCTGGCGTCAGCTCATCGCCACCTGTCTTGGCCGTTTGGGCTCCCAAGAAGTGGACTCTGAGACGAAGATTTAAGTACAAGGAAAGTACTTGGGGGGAACTGCAGGTTGGGGTGCTCAGCAGCACCGCCGCTTCCCCCCCCCCGCCCCCGGCCAGCCGGGGCTTCCTCCATGGGCAACGGTGAGAGCACCCACAGGCACCCCCGTCCAGAGAGGAGAGAGCTGGGTGCTTCCCCACCAGCTCTGGAGCCCCTGAGGGGCGGTCTCAGGGCATTATTTCCTCAGCTCTCTGGCCAGTGATGCAAAACCAGCTCCCAAAGGGGCCTCCCTGGTGGCACAGCGAGTTAAGTAGCACCGCACTGTGAAGCAAGTTGCAGCCACAAGTTCGATCCCTGAGGCCAGCCAGGGAGGGACCCACAGGGCGCAGCAGACCTCTCCTGCCTCCCGCTGCTCCCCGCAGCAGTGCGTTTCAGTGGCTCTGCCTGTTCTGCTCCTCGCTCTGTCTCTGGTGAGTCCTCTCATCACCACCCCCACCCCCCTCCCGTGCCTCTGGCCTATATCCCAGCTCCTATATGCATCAGTAAATAAATCTTTTTTTAAAAACCCTCTGGCTCCAAAGATCAGAGTGCTCTGGGCCTGAGGAGCCTTTGGCGTGAGGCGCCGATGCTGGACGCAGTGGGGCACGGCGGGTCAGCTCTGCCAGCCACAGACCAGCAGGGCCCTGGAACAGGACGGCTCGGCCACGCCCCTCTGGGTTCCGCGCCACACTTTGGGCTGACATCCCGGTGCTCGAGAGGCTCTGCCTCCTTTCAGGTGAGGCCTGCTAAAAGAACCAGGAACGCGTTGTGACAGTGGAAGTCCAGCGACCCTTGAACACGCCTGCTCAAGAACCAGGACGCCGGCGCGTAGAGCCTCATGAGTGATGCAGAGAAGCGGGTGGGCTGGCGGCCCGGGGCAGGTATCCAGAAGCCCATACCCCTCAGCCTGCCAGAGGAGCTCCGGAGCCCAATCGGGGGCTCGCTAGCCACAGGTGCCAGGTGGGCCCGAGAGGCGCCCTAGAGTCCCAGGGGACCCGTGGGTGGACGAGAGCTGGGACATGAGGAGGAGGGAGGGTGTTTGTGTGAGGGATTATCGGGAAGGGGACAGGAGAATGGAGACGCCGAGGCCACAGCCCAGTGGGGTCCAGCACAGTCCCCGGCCTCCCCTGGGCTCCTGGCGGGAACGTGGCACAGCAAAAACTCCCCAGAGCATTATGGGCCCCGTGGAAAGTCATTACGTTTTGTTTTTCTAATATCATCGTTCATTATTTAAAAAGATTTATTTATTTATTTATGCACACAAGAGCAGGGGTACAGGCCAGAGTCACGGGAGGTGAGAGGATTCTCCAGAGACAGCGTGGGGAGCAGAACAGGCAGATGGACTGAAACACACTGCTGAGGGGAGCAGCGGGGAGGCAGGAGAGGTCTGCTGCGCCCTGTGGGTCCCTCCCTGGCTGGGGATCGAATTCATACTGCCGCGTTGTGGATGCTTCATAGTGCAGCGCTCAACCCGCTGCGCCACCAGGGAGGCCAATTTTTTTTTTGAAGGTTTTTTAATTTATTTATGCATACAAGAGCTGGTACAGGCCAGAGGTGTGGAGGGGGGTGAGAGGATTCACCAGAGACAGAGTGGAGAGCAGAATAGGCAGATAGACTGAAACACACTGCTGAGGGGAGCAGCGGGTAAGACAGGAGAGGTCTGCTGCGCCATGTGGGTCCCCTCCCTAGCCAGGGATCGAACTCATGTTGCAGTGGCTGCAGAGGTTTCACAGTGTGGCCCTCAGCCCCTTGCGCCACCAGGGAGGCCCAAGCCCCATCGTTTTAAACTCAGTAATTCAAATTGCAGCTGCGCCTAGCGGTCTGGCTGGACAGACATGGTTGTAGCACGTGCTGTGACTTCAGACCGATGTGCCTGGATGTACAGGAAACCCGGCTTCCGCGGGAGGGACCTCGGCGGAGAGACTGCAGGTAAGTCAGGACAACCTGCCAGGGATGGTGAGGCCCCCAGAGACTAGCCACAGCGGAGGACGGTGCCTGACATCTGAAGAGGTGCTGGTACTCGGGGCAGTGACTGCTGGAGCCCAGGAAGAGGGAAGCCTGCAGGAAGTTGCAGCCATAAAAGAAACCAAGGACAGGAAGGAGGCAGGAAGGGGCGGGTTACAGATGCCCAAATTTGCCCTTTTACCTCCTGCTGCTGCTTCCTTTTGGCGGAGCCCAACAAGAGGCCAGAGAGTGACAGCCCAGGTGGGAGTCCCACCGTAGGATCACCCCCAGGCACAGAGTGCGTGCAGAAGGGCAGGGAATGGATGGGCAAATGGGGAAAACCAGCCCAAGTAGGCACGGAAATGAGTAAGGGCGTGTAGGGCAAATGGAAGAGTACCGGGCTTTTCCGCCCTCCCGTCCTTGGTGCCGATGGTGGACGCCGGCTCTGCACGCAGCCTGCGTGGGCGTGCACAGGTGGGCGCACCTGGGCTGAGACGCGGGCGTTCAAGGGCTGTGTCACCGGGGGAGAGAAGGAAGCAGCGGCAGCAGCAGCCCAGAGAGTGAAGGGAGGCTGCCGGCAACCATGATACAATAAAACCCTAAAGAAGCCGCAGGAGGGCTCCAGGACTCCTCCTTGACCCGTCTGTTCAGAATCATTTAGAACCTGCCCTGCACCCTGCTGACGGCAACTCTCAAACCCTCCGTACCAGGGGAGTCAAAGCTGCTGGGGGCAGGAGATGCGTGCAAACAGCTTAAGAAACTTCGGCGTTGGCAGCAATGGGCCCGATAGTCATTCTTAATTACACGCGCTAACAAAGTGGGATTCCTGGCAAGGCTTACTCCCAAGTAATTTATATTTGGCTTGGAAAGCAGAATGGTTTTTATAACAGATTTTTCTAATTATGTTTTGCTTATGTTAATAGGAGGATTTGATTCCTCAAGTAAATACCACCTGATCACAAAGCAGGAGGCTCCAATGACACTGAGCGCCAGGTGGGAGCCAGGCTGGGCTTCTGGCACGCGCTGCAGACGCCAGCGTCGGCGAAGGTTTTGCTTCGGTTTCACGGGCTGCTCTCTCCAACAGTCGGCGAAGGCGCTAAGGGCCGCTAATATCTCTCATGCTGCTCTGGATTCCTCAAAAGACTGATGCTCTGGTTTTGCCAGCGTCACCATCCCCGGCGGGACGTGCGAGGACGCAGATTCTTGGGCCCTTCGGAAGGAGGGGCGGCCCCGGCTGGAACGTCCCCAGGAGTCTGAAATCGCCATCCTGGTCATGCTAACGCCGGTGCTGGGACATTTGGGGCAACACCGACCAAAGATGTGGACACGCACCGTACCCACTCAGAGGAGCAAAGTAATGTAACGAAGTGGGGGAGGCTGTTGTGGGGTGCAACAGGGCCCCAATCCCTGGGTCACCAAGATTCGTGAGTTGAGACCAGTTACCTTCTCCGAGTGACACTTGTACAAAGGGTGATAGACACACATGGGGTAGAGAAGTGAAATCAAGAAGTGGGTCGAATGGCAAGTGCTATTTCTGCAGGAAACTTCTGGAAAGAGGCCTTCTCAAGATGGCTGGGCTCCGGGAGTTCCATTGTAGTGCCAGCAAGGGACACAGAGCAGGTTCTCGATGATTCTAGCAGATGGGGGTAAAGGAAGGAGTCTTGGAGCCCTCGGTAGCTTTTTATGCTTTTATTATCAGAGGTGGCCAGGTACATGGCAGGCGGGGGTGCCGGGGGGCTGGGAGGCTGGCAGGCCTCCCAGCCCCCAATGCCTTTTACTCTCTCAGCTGCTTCTGCTTCTCTCTCTCGTTCTGCTGGCGTCCTGTTCTCCCACTGCTGCTGCTCTTGCTAATCTACAGGCGTCCTCATGATGCCACCCTTAGATGCCCGTGTCTAAACCCAGGTGCACCCACCTGCGCATGTCCACCCAGGCACGCATGCAGCACCGCAGGTGTCCATCATCACGCCGATGGCGGGACGGCGGAAAAGCCTGAACCCTACATCCATCTTCAGGGACCCACGGAGACAGCCCCAGGGGGTGCAGGGTCTGGCTCTGGATGCCACCTGAGGGCTGTCGGGAGTGAATTTCACATTTTTGAGGCTTGCTCCTTCCTTGTTTCTGCTCAGGAAATTATTATTCATCCTTCGGCATATGGAGCCCAGGTTTTTTGCCCATTCTCCCTCGCCGCTGGCATCATACCATTCCACAAGATGGTGTGAACGAGAAATATTAAAGTTGGCTGTTTTACATTTTGGGTTCTGGTTCATTATGTAGCATAATGAAAAGGAAAATCTTTCCCACAGTTCCAGTTGTGCAGAACCATTTAGAAACTATTCTAAATATAGACCCCAGATGACAGAGGGTTGTTCTATGTCATTCTGTGATTTCTGTTTTACAGTGTGTTCTGCGTGCTGGAAGAAAAATTGTTAATGAAGTCAGACTTTTAACTTTAAGGAACCGCTGCTCTCCTCGCTGCAAAAGGCATTCTGTTGCCATGTAATTGGTTATTCCAAAGCAAACAGTAAATCGATCCCTTGAGCAGGGAAACACGAATCAGACCTCATAGCACAAGGGGTGGCGGGTGCCCAGACGCCAGCTACCAGGGTGCCAGGGTGCTCTTCCCTAATATTTTCTTTAGTTGACTTTCAGGCAACACAGGTAAAAAGTGTTCTCTTAAATCACCGTCATTGGACATGACAGTATTCGACGATACAGAACTTGAACTTGAGAAATACTTCGCACCAGTTTTTGGTGTTTTTTTTTTTTTTGGTCAATAGTCTACAAATACTGCTTATCATGGGGAATGAGTTCGAAGTACAAGCTGTTCTACGCAATTCTTTCAAAACATTTACTTATAACTTAGATGCAAAGTCTACAACAACCTGTTAGTGACTGTGAAATTGGATCTAAGGCCACTACAGCTGTGCTTCCCAAGCTTCTACCCTCGGGCACACAGAATCACCCCAGGACTTGTGCAGACTTGCAGGTTCCGGGGTAACCCACAGAGAATCTGATTCAGTAGCTCTGGGGGAGAGTGGAGACCCAGGGGGTGCTGATGTAGCTAGTCAGAGGCGAGTCCACTCTCCCAGAGGGGCTCCCGCTCACTCGTTGGAACCTGCCTGTGAACATCCAGAGCCACCCTGCCCGGCCTCGCGAGCGGGGAGCAAAGCCATCCCCGGGGGCTGCAAGTCAGAGCTGGCTCTGCCCTCCCAGGCAACAGGCACACAGGAGCCCCTCTGTGAGCGTGGAGCCCCGCAAAGAAGATCGAAGCACAGGCATCCAGTCTCTCTGGTGCTTCTTGAGAAACCAGGAGTCAGTAAGCCCAGCACTTGGCTTCCTCTGTGCCGGCAGAGCGTCTGGACACTTCTTAGTTCAAGATCACCTGGGTGATTGAAAGAACTGAACCTATAGATGGAACTAGAAGGCTCCCTGTCAAGAATAATTGCCTTTTTTTTTTTTAGAGGTTTATTTACTTATGCACACAAGAGCAGGGGTACAGGCCAGAGTCACGGGAGGTCAGAGGAGTCACCAGAGACAGCGTGGGGAGCAGAACAGGCAGATGGACTGAAACACACTGCTGAGGGGAGCAGTGGGCGAGGCAGGAGAGGTCTGCTGCGCCCTGTGGGTCCCTCCCTGGCCGGGGATTGAACTCATGCTGCAGTGCTGCAGATGCTTCACAGTGTGGTGCTTAACCCCTTGCACCACCAGGGAGGCCCCTGCTTTTTTTTTTTAAGTGTTTTACTGTTCCTTTCTCTTCTGCACATACTCGACTCTGTAATGAGGTCATCAACTGAACGCGAACCCGTGACTGTGGGAGCAGCTTTCGCAGAGCAAGAGCAGTCAGGACTGCTTCCCGAGTTCAAGCCCTCGCTCAGATGATCTAATACATTCTTAGTCTGACTCTCACCGAGGCGCTGTTTTGCTCACATGCCCGTTCCCTCGGCTGAGAGCAGACCCCGGCCCCGCCTCCTTCTCAGCACCGGCCTGCAGACAGGTGTGGATCCAGGACCCAGCCAGAGTGGTCCGGCTCTTGGGCTTCTCCCAGCCTGACCACACAGCAACCTGATCATCAACAAGTCCAGCAGGTGACCCAGCTCCAGGACTGCTCAGAGAGGTTCTAAAGCTGGATGCCCTTGGGTCAAATAAAAATGTTTGCTCTCCATGGGTGGGTTTCGTGCTTATTTTATAGGGGAAGAAACTGAGGTTAGAAAGAAAATGATAGGTCCAAAATGGAGGCCCCTGTGTTAAGCCCCCCAAGACTTAGCACCTAACTCAACTGCAATTTCAAGTCCATGCCATTTCATCCTCCCCCAGAGATGCCGTCCTAACTAGTCAGCATGGAATGTTCTGGTCAGCACCAATGAGGCCTTTCTCACTCCCCAAAGGAAGAGGTGCTAATGCGTCTCAAGACATGCCCATCACCCACAGGAAGGTGGTCTAAGCCTGAAGCCGTTGCCTCTGCCTCATCCTGCCCTCGGCCTGCCTACGGACGCCTTTCATTTTGCACGGCTTTTGGAGCCTCTTCTGCTTGCTCGATGAGATCCTGCCAATTCGTAAATCCTTTAATAAGGCCAATTAGATCTTTAAGACTAACCTGACTGGACTTTTGTATTTCAAGGCTCAGGGAGGCTGAGGCTCTTGGTGGACACAGGCTGTGTGGGCCACGCCTCCTGTCTCCAGACCTGTCCTTCCCAACTCCTCGTCAGGAGCGGTTTTCTTGCCAGGAGCTGTTACCTCTCGGAATTAATTTTCTCTACAAGAGGAGATTACTCTGTCTTCAAAGAACAGCAGCTACACAGGAAATGATTAAAATTCTAAGAAAAGTCTCTGCTCCATCTTCAGACCTTTTACAATGCTTCCATCTTATGGTTAGTATGAAAATGGAAAAGCAGCAGACCCGACAAGCTGCGATGCTCAACCCGCCGCCATGGCTCCGGACACCTGGTCTGAAAGGTGAGCGTCCAAGCCTGGCTGACAGAGGCCTGTCCACTGACTGTGTCCTGAGATGGCACAGGGAGGGGGAAGGAGAGACCATTTCTCTCACAAGGCAAAAACAAAAACACCGTAGGATTAGGGCCCTGTCCTTGTGACTTCATTTAACCATAATGCCTTCCTAAAAGCCCAGTCTCTAAATTCACTTCCCAGAGGGGGGGGGGGTAGGGATTCAGCATATGAAATTGAGGGGTGTGGGGTGGTGGTGGGGGGTCCATAGCAGATGGATGCAGTTACTTCCAGGAAAGCAGGAGGTGGGTGCTTTCCCTATCCAGAACAACAAGTTCTGGCTGAGAAGTTGCTTCGGACCCTTTTGTGGAGAAGCGGCTGCTGTGTCCCGTTGAGGGAGTTCCATCGGCCTCTGCTCCGTGTGCTCTGCCGTCCCTGCTGTCCTGTGCACATCCAGCCAGCTCTGGCCTTGGAACTGCCTTCGGTGGATTCCTAAGAAGCAGAGATGGATTCCTGCGCGAGCAATTCGTGGCAGAAATGCTCCCAGTTCCTGCCTCAGGACAGGTGTTGGGGGTGCAGGTAGGTCCGGGGAGGAAGGGAGGCAGGAGCGAGTTTGAGGAGCAGTCTGGTCTTCGGAGAGAAGGTGGCCAGACGGGGTCTCTGTGACGATCAGCGGAGCGTTTTCCTTGTCTTCCCTGGTCACCGCTGAGGAAAAAGCAGGGAATTTCTGAGTGAGGCTGCTCCCGCACCCAGGCTCTCAGCAGGCAGGGGGAGACACGACCTACCAAGGCTGTCCTCTCAAGTGGGAGCGTAGACCCGGCCCGGCCCTCCGCGCCTTTCCCAAGACACACAGAACCTTCCCGTTCTTGACAAAGGCAGGCGGGACAGGGCAGGAATCCCTCTTGAGTCTCTGCCATAAATCAGGTCTAAAGCGCCTTCCTGCTAGGAAATTCTCCGTTTCCATTTCAGTCAAGGCTCTCTGCTTGCAAGGAAGAGAAACTAGCGACAAAGGGAGCGCTGTGAGTTTGGAGAGCTGCTGCCGAGCGCCGGGGCGCAGGGAGAACCTCCCTGGTCTGGTCTTTCCCAGGCAGTTTCCCGAGCCACCTGTTCCTGCTCCTGAGCACAGCCAGCTCACCTGCAACCCCGGTCTCCCTGACTTTGCCATGGCTTCAGAGTCAGAAGCCAAGTGCTTGCTCCAGATCCTCAGTTCCAGCCCCTGTGCTCTGGCCCCTGAAAGAGGAACTTGGTCCAGCTTAGTCCAGTGTCCATTGCTGATCCAAGGAGAAATTGATCAGTTAGGTCCAGTCATGTGGTGGAAACGTGGCCACCCAGGCCCAGGATATTAGCAGCGGGAAAGAGAAGTGGACTTGGGGCTGAAGTGCGAACAGTAGCTAACAATTATACCCCTGAGGGTTAAATGAGTTGCAGTAAGTGAAATACTGAAGAGAAGTGTTTGTGCTTCCATTTACCTCCCTCTGAGCCTACCACCCTACCGTAGAATGGATTTCTCCACTTGATCTTAGCCAAAAGGCCGAGAAGCGATAGAATGGATTTCTCAATGAACACGTGTTCATAGCTATAGCTTTTTCTTGCACAGATAGTACGTGCAGTAATTAATGCATGATATAGAAAATAGGTTAAAAGACACAAGTAATGGCACTGCAGAGATAGTACTATTAGTATTTTCACACAGTTCATTTGTTAGATATTTATAGAGCACCTAATATATGAAAGTCTTTATGCTTTCATTGGAGATCTAATAATGAGCAATATATATATATAGATATTATATCTATCTATCTATCTTGTTTATAGTCTTGGTGGGGGCGAGGGAATGCACCTCTATCAGGTAACATTACAAATGCACTTGTTGGAGGAGCCCTGGCGGTGAAGGTCGGGCACCTGAAGGTTGTGAGGAGGTGATAACCAAGATGAGAGTTGACTCAAAGGAACGAACTTGGAGCAGTCAGAGGCAGGGAAAGCCAAAAGCACGGAAAATCCAAAGCTCTGCAGTGGGAGGGAATGCGGAATAAGAGGGAGTAAGAGCCCCCAGCCCCGCCACAGTATGCTCTTGGTAAAGCTGCCAGGCTGGTGAGGCCGACCTAGCAAAGCCTGGTATCCTCAGCCAAGAAATCATATTCCCCGGTCCCTCAAAAAATACTGCCTATAAGGAGCCAGGGAGCCGTTTCATTCTCATAGATTTGATTAATACCATATACTGCTTTTGGGCCAACCTGGTTGCGCAAGGGGTTGAGTGCCGCACTGGTGGGCTTCTGCAGCCACTGCAGCATGAGTTCAATCCCCGGCCAGGGAGGGGACCCACAGGGTGCAGCAGACCTCTCCTGTCTCCTCGCTGCTCCCCTCAACAGTGTGTTTCAGTGGCTCTGCCTGTTCTGCTCCCCGCTCTGTCTCTGGTGAACCTCTTACTCCCTTACCCCATGTCTCTGGCCTGTACCGCAGCTCTTGTATGCATAAGTAAATAAAATCTTTTCTAAAAAATGCCATATACTGCTTTTATTGTTTTTTTAACAATACAATAATTTAACCTCCTATTGCTGGAAATACATTGTGTCCAACTTGCACAGTTCAGTACTATGACGGGAATTGCTGGCTTTACACATTTGTGAACACATTTCAATCACAGTCTTGTCTGGAAAATTAGTATATGCAATTGTCAAGATTTGCTGCTACAGTCTTTTGAGGTTGATAACCCTGTTCACATCTGGAAACATTCCTGGTGACTTTCAGAATCTGCTTCTGTATTTTCAGTGTGTGAAGAAGTCACTTCATTTTTGATCCCCATAGGCCCCTCTCACACATGCAGGTTGCTCAGAATTGCGAATACAATTTCTTTTTTTTTTTTTAAAGAATTATTTATCCATGCACACAAGAGCTGGGGTACAGGCCAGAGTCGTGGGAGGTGAGAGGATCCACCAGAGACAGAGTGGGGAGCAGAACAGGCAGACTGACGGAAACACACTGCTGAGGGGAGCAGCGGGGAGGCAGGAGAGGTCTGCTGTGCCATGTGGGTCCCCTCCCTGGCCGGCAGCAGGGATCGAACTCGTGCTGCAGTGGCTGCGGTTTGCTTCATAGTGCGTTGCCTAACCCACTGCACCACCAGGGAGGCCCCGAACACCATTTCTTGAACGACAGTTCTAGAAGTCTGGTTGTCCTACCCCTGGGCTCCAGAGAGGAAAGTCTTTCCCATATGCATCTAAAGGATCTCCCCGAGGTAGAAAAGAAATTGAGCAGAGACTCATTTCCCCACGAGCGGCTCTGAAAAGTATTTGTGCACGTTGCAGCTGACCCAGACCCAGCTAGGTTAGACACTGCATCCCCCTGGGCGCCCATGACTGTGCAACTTCTCCATCTTACTTAGCTAGTGGGGATGTTATGGCCCGGTGGTCCCGTTAAACAACACTGGTCAAAACCCATTCAAGACCCCATCTGTGAACCCCTGCCCCTCAATAATGGTCAACATATGCTTGCTTAGTATAAATAAATACGCGCGTGTGTATGTCCTCTAGACCCAAGGCACAAGTCTCCAACCTGCCTACACTCTCCGGCGTGTTTACTATCCTTTACAACCAAAGCTTCACTTCTACCTTACTCTGACTCCTGCAAGCTTTCCTGTGTTGAAGCCAAGGACTTGACTTGGGGTCCCATCTCACCTGCACCTAAGGCACACCTGAAGAGAAGGCAATTTCTGGCATATCTTTCCTCTCCTTTGGTCACCAACTTATTCCAGTTCCATTTCGTGCAGTAAATTCACTAACTGGTTAAAGGCAGTGGGGCTCCGATGACTGTATCAAAGACCCGGGTTTTCCATTCTATGGGGCCGACCCCTCCTCTCAGGAGTCTGTCTTCCATCTCCCCCTTCCAAGATCTACTTTCTTTTCCTCTCAACGTCCTATTTGTATCTGCACCGGCAGCTGCTTTCCCAAGGATCCATTTGTTGTCATAGATAATTTCTGGGAGTCTAAGGATTAACCTGGCCTGAAAGGGATACAGATCTGTAAATATCCTACCAGTTCCTTGGAACTGGAACCCAACGGTGCGCTAAAAGCTGACTCAAGGAAAAAGGACCCCCCAAGGCCCACGTGTCTGCTTTTATATTTAGCCTGGCTGTTCAACTTCACCCTCCCGTCCCAGTGATCCGCTCTTTGATAATGACCTTATGGGATTTATAGTCCTTGGATTTTGTAGGTTTGGAATGGGGGTTAAAGTCCATAACCTATTTGTGTAATCCATTCAGGAGGGTCTTTCCCCCTAACATCTCTTCCACATCACCATAACCTGCTTTTTGGCCAGTGAGTCGCACTTGTTTGAGCAGGCCTTGGAGGGGCGCCGGGTGCCCAGGTCAAGCTCGGCCTGCCACGCGCCAGGCGCTGTGCTACCTGCACTACCTGGGTTACTCCTTGTCATCCTCACGACGGCCCTTTCTGTCCCCATTTTACAGATCAGGCATCGGACTTAGGGAGACTGTGACTTATCCACGGCTCCACAGCTGTGTGCGGAATGGACGCCACTTCGTCCTCTAAGCCGCGAAGAAGGAAATGATAAAGCCGAGAATGCGGCGCGAACACCTTAAGCAGGTGTCTCCTGGCGTCCGCCCACCCCTGACAGCTGGGGCGCCCAGCGCGCTCAGGTCGCCTCCCAGCGGCCGGCACTCTACCCGCGGCGCTTCCGGTCTCCAGTGGCGTCATCAGTCAGCGCCCCGCGCCGGCGCAGAAAGTGTGCGCATGCGGGGTCAGACGTCGGGTGAAGAGGCGGGCCTTCCGGCTCCGGCCCAAATCATTTCCGGTCGGGGCCGGAAGAGCGTCCCGGATGGCTTTGGGGGTGGCCTGTGTGTGCTGAGCTCCGGGGCGGCCAGCCTCCGCGCGCCTGCTGGTCGCCTCATGCTGCGGGCCGTGGCCGCCGGCCCCCGCTCGGATCGGCCGCGCTGAGACGCCGGGGCAGCGCGCGCCATGTCGTCGGGCCTTCGCGCCGCCGACTTCCCCCGCTGGAAGCGCCACATCTCGGAGGAGCTGAGACGACGGGACCGGCTGCAGAGACAGGCGTTCGAGGAGATCATCCTGCAGTGTGAGCGGCCGGCGGGCGGCGGGCGGCGGGCGGCGGGCGGCGGGCGGGTGCAGGCGCGTGGGGCCTGCGGGAAGCCGAGGCTGGACGCCGGGCCGCCGGCGCCTTCTGGCGTCTTGCCCTCTTTTCGCCTTACCCCGGGTGTGACTGCGGAGGGCTGTGGGGCTGCTCTTCCAGACCGTGTGCTCGTCCCGGGCCGGCACCGTGCACGTTCGTGTTTGTAAATCCCAGCAGCTAACCCGGGGCTTTGCACTTAAATAGGCCAGTTTCAGAAACATCCCGTTTCCGGCGTCGGGTTCGTGAAATGGGCTCTGCCTTTCGGCACCAGCTCCCGCCATTAGCGCTGCCTTATGGGGGTGACAAGCGCCTGGCCCTGATTCCGCAGACCGCTTGTCTTTCCTCCGTCTGGTCATCTTTGCTGCACATTTGAGTCTTAACATACTTTTCAGTTTGGGGCCCCTTAAGTCTTTACTGTTATTGGAAATTTAACTAGGAAAGAGGTGTTCCCCCTCCCCTCCTTATGTACTGCAATTTCAGTACAAAAATGTACCTTTGAGCGTGTCCCCCCCACCCGCCTGCATTTGACCGTAACCGATGACGTATTTGGGGAGTAAGGGGCCTAGAGTGCCTCCACCTCTGAGGTAAGCCCGACAGAATTCTCTAGTTATGTTGGTAAGATTCAGAGTAATCTTTGTTGAATTCTGATAGCGCTGAATCAGTAGTGTCCAAGCGTACCTTGATATTTGAGTCATCTTGGGGGTGGGGTGTAGTGTTTTAAAAATTACAAATGCCGGGCCAACCTCTCGAGCCACTAAATAACAACGTACGCAGGAGCTGGTCACAGCTGCTATTTTTTTGATGTCCCCCAAATCTTAAATTCAAACAGTCATGTTTGAATTTGTGATAAATGTTCACATATGTCAACTTCCCTTTATGTTCTAGAAAGGTCTATGAAGCTGATCCTATTCTTGGCCTTTTTAATATGAAGAGACAGGTTTGGAGAGGGAAAGTAACTTCTCTGGGGTTACACAGCAGGTAAATGGCAGAGCCAGGTTTGAAGGCAGACTGCATGCCTCCTAATTCCTGCTTTGCTTTTCTTACTGGATTCCCCAAGAAATGAGCCCTTTTTTTTTTTTTT
>JAGFMF010011706.1:845435-1032170 GCA_019455555.1 Galemys pyrenaicus | reverse complement strand
TTTCCTTTTTTTTCCTTTTTTTTCCTTTTTTTTCCTTTTTTTTCCTTTTTTTTCCTTTTTTTTTCCTTTTCTTTCCCTTTCACTGAGCTCATCCTTTTAATATGGATGGACAAAAAGCAGGGGCCGGTGTTTCTCGTGCTAATTCCTTCATAGAAGCTCTGGCAGACCTGTGCTGTTTTAGAAAGTCAGACGCATAGGAAAGCTTTGATTCAAAGTGATTCCCTCAGAGCTGGTCCCTGGGTGTTTATTGAAGACTTGCTCTTTAAAGCCCATTATCCTCTGAAAGTCAAGTTGTGTTGTCTGGCCCTGGCCCTTACCAGCCTTTTCACTTCTCTTTCTGAGCCTGCTTTGCTGCAGCTATAAAGTAGAGTGAAGCCTGCCCGGCCTGCTTTGCCCAAACAATGCTGTGCATGTAATTGCTTTGAAAGCCACTATATAATATCTAAAAACATGCTGTTGTGACTGTGTGTTTCTGCACTGTGAAAATGGACATCTTGATGGGGCTGTGGGTGTAAAGACAGGAGGAAAATCAGGAGAGTGGCTCCTCGTAGGGGAGGAGGCTGGCTAGGGTGTGGCACAGCTAAGGGCAGGAGAGCAAGACCACCCTTGCCTGCAAAATCTGTTAGGCCAGGCACGGACATTTGGGGAGGTTGTGGCTGTTTGATAGTGGAACACCCTCATTCCTCATTCCAGCCATCCCAGGCCAGTCATGCCCTGACCCTCCACCAAGCCAGACTTTCCTGTTCAGTCCCTGCCTTTGAGCCTGAAGAGAAAGCAGAAAAGAGGCTTTGCGGGTGGGGCAGCTCCCCTCCATCTCCTTTCTCTTCCCTGAGAGGCTTTTAGGGAAGGTTCCCCTCTTGCCTGCCTTCTGTCCTTTGAAACACCTGATTGCTGGGGTGCCCCCGCCCTGCTGCAGCACTCCGAAGGCTTTAGGAGCCCTTTGCTAGCGTGAGTGACCAGCGTAGGAACCATTTCCCCATTCTGCTGTGCAGACTTATTAAATTAATGTGGTTGAAGGGCGTGTTTCTGTTTCTACACTGGTGCTCCGTTGTTATATATTAGGGAAACATGGTACTCGAGAGTGTCAGAGGAAAGATAAGCTCTTCTGCCAGGAGTTGTCAGAGTAAAGCCAGTCAGAGTCCTTCCTACACATCTCAGGTGTAGTTACCGTCTCAAACGCAGCCATTCTGCAGCTTGCCCATAGTCGAGTTCTTGTTCTGCCCGGGCCCACCCTGCTTGCTGTGCCTGTCGCTCCTGACTCAGCCCCAACTTGAACGCGCACTCAGTCCCTGTCACGTGTCTTCGAATCAGAAGGAACAGTATTTCTGCTGCTGTGTTCTCCGACACGGGTCTGGTCTTCCACCCAGTTGCCTGAGCAAGAAACCTCGAGATACTCTTTGGATCCTTGCTAATAAATAGCGCTGATGTCACTGCCTACTTCTGAGGTCTCTTATTTCACCACTGCCAGTAAGAAAAGGTCTGAATTTCATGGGTTGGTGCCCACTTTTATTTCCAGCCACTTAGCACACAGCTCAGCTCATCCTTCTGCCTGGACTGCCTGCTGGCTCCACCTGTGGGGCTCACCCAGAGTCAAGGGTCGCCCCCTCTTCCTTTTCATACTTGACCCCTTTACGCTTGGACTCCTTGAGGATGGGGCTTCTCGTTGGTATTTGTACTCCCAGTGCCCTGATGTAAAAATTTGATTTTCCAATTTTAATAAAGTACAGTTCTCCTGCGTTACTTTCAGATGGGTGTCACTTCACTTTTCCTTTGTGTTTTGGTATATTCCCTCCCTCCCTCCCTTCCTCCGTCCCTCCCTCCCGTCTCCCAAAGTAGAGTAGGTAACTGTGAGTAGAAAGCAATGTGGACTGCCTTCAGAGGGGGTTCAGGGGTGTTCCCGGGTTGCTTCGGCTGGGCCGCCCGTGCTTAGATCAAGACGCAGCCGGGGAGTGTGTCTTCCGGGTTTTGATGATTCTGTGGCTCAGGCCTGACGAAAGGCAAACCTGCCCGGCATCTTTGGTCCAAGTCCTTCTCTGAGATGTTAAGTAGTGATAGAATGTTTGCGGGTCATGCTAAGTAACTTCGTTTCTGTGTGTGTGTGTGTGTGTTTGGTTTTGTTTTTGACAGATAACAAGTTGCTGGAAAAGTCAGACCTCCATTCGGTGTTGGCCCATAAGCTGCAAGCGGAGAAGCACGACCTGCCCAACAGGCACGAGATCAGGTATTTAGAGACCATCGTGTCGTACTCATCCCTTCACAGCTGAAATCTGACTCGGTTCGGTGGTCATTTCTCTCGCTTAGGGGCAGCGCAACCCTGCTTGGTGCCTGTGTTTGCCAGCATCTTTGAGAGAAGCAGGCGGCCAAGCGACCAGTGAGGTCACCTGCCGCACGGCTGTCCCGCTGGAAGGCTCATTGCCCGGGCCACAAGCTCGGAGATTTCTCCAGGCCTGTGACGGGACCGGTTCCTCCCCAGCCTCTCAGCCTTTGTTTTTTCTAAATAACCAAACAGGCGTTCTCGAGCAGATTCGTGTAGATCTTGTCAGTAACAGGATTGACTGGGGCATGAATATAATTTGCTTTTTTGCACAGTATGGGCCTATAGGGCTCTTTTAGGGTGTTGTTTTTCAGTGTCCTGATTGTGGAATCAAACCAGCAATAAGCATTTATGAAAACGTTTTATAAGGAGGCTAAGGATTGCCTTATTGAATACGCGCATATTTTATATATCCCTCACATGTCGCTGGCTGTTGTTTCCTTGGGCTACCCATGTGAACTGTATTTTGGTTTTTGACTGGAAGGATCCAGAAGCACCTGAAGCCAGACTTCGTCAAGCTTCGGCTTAAATGGAATCCCCGGTGTCTGGCCGCTTGCTCGCCTGTGACGTGAGCCTGCTGCTCTGTGCGGAGCGGCCGCTGTTGTTGCGCTGCGAGCCACAGACTTGCTTGCGTGCGGGTCAGCATTTAGCAGCTGCCCAAAACAAGGCTGATGGCAGTGCGAGGTATTTTTTCAAAACGCCAGAAACTCCAGGTGTGGGTGAATGTATTTCCCCCTAGACTGGAGATGCCATCATGTCCCTCGCCTGGCAGGCCTGGGCGGGGACGATGGCCCCATCCCTCCCGAATCACAGGCAGGAGAGCCAGTCTGGCAGCCGCCCTGGCACCCCCTGTAGCTGCTGAAATACCAGTTGCAACATTGCAGTCAGTTTTGGGTATAGAGACGCCACCTCGTTTCTTTCATCTCAGGTCAGTCCGTGGAAAGCTTAAAACGTTTTGTTCCTACCTGGCCAGATTCCTGGGGCCGTGAGCTGCTGACTTCCTCTGCCACGCTCGTCCGCTGGGAGAGGTGCTAGAAACGGCTGTGCGGCGCCCCGAGTGGGTGCTCGGGGACGGCCGCTTGACGGGAGGGCACTTCCTGCCGTCTCCTGTGTGTGCTGGGGCTCTCCCGGCCCCTTTGCTTCTGTTCACGGGGTCCCTGTTTCCACAAGCCAGGCGCCCGGGCTGTGGGTCCTCCCCCACACTGTTGGTGCATCTGTCCTTGGTTTCTGTCTGCTTGCCACCCCTGCACCCCAATCTGTCCTCCCTTTCCTGGCTCGGGCCGGAGTTGTTCACACACACAGGTGTGTGGCTGCAGCCGGGCGTTGCGACGCAGGCGAATAAGTTCCTTGCTCAAGGAGCTGGTTCCCGTGGGGAAGACCAAGTCAAGGGGGGCTGGTAGGATGAGGTCTTCACAGAAGACGGGCACAGTGTTTTCCAAGCCTTAGCTGCCGCAGCTTCCCGACCTCCTTCAGGTGTGTCAGTTCCTCGCTCACCCGTAGACTGGAGCTGAACTCCTGAGCCCGGACGAGCTGCTGCAGTGTCTGCAGGGTGTGCTTCCGGCACGCGCCTCTGGGGCGCTGTGGGGAGGGCGCGCTGTCCCTGCTGCCCAGACCTACTGCTTCAGAAACGGGTGGGGCCCAGTCCGCCGCTTGGAGAGAGCCATTCGGTGTCCCTGAGACCTCTTACCTTGAGAACCCCCGGTTCAGTCCAGGGCTGTTCGGGGTCCTTGTGAGCCGGCCGCCTCGCCCCTACCCTCACCTGAAAGGTGTTAGAAATGTAGGTGCTGAGTCAGTCTGGGTGGGGCTCAGGAGTCCCCCCTTCCTCCCCGTGGTTGCTGAGTGGACCCTGGGAGGAGTTTGGCCCCGAGCCTCTCGCAGTGGCTCCTTGGAAGGAGGGCCTTGCTTCGCATTTGCAGTCCACCTTGCTTGCCATTGAAGTAGACGGGCTTTGGTGAAAATAGCTTCCTGTCCCTCCGCCTAGTTGAGGACGGTCAGTCGTGCATCCACACGCTTGCGTCTTGGCCGCTGGCGTGGGCTAAGCTTGAGGGGCGTCATGTCGCCTCAGGGATGAGGCAGTAGTGTGTGCTTAGACTGTGTGGTGGACACTGTGAGAGGGTTAGTCTCTAGCAGCCAGTTGGTACTCAGCCCGTCCCCTGGGCTGTCCCCTGAAAGCTTCGGCCCCGGTGTCCTTCCCGTGCCAGTCCGGCTCAGGCGACGCGGGGTCTCAGCAGCTGCTCAGGCCTCTTCCTTCACGGGCCTTGTCTCCTAGCCCCAAGGCGCCTTCCGCTCAGGCAGGTCCTGCGGGCCCTCTGGCCGCGTCGGGGTCGGCTGCCCTGCTGCCGATGGGCTGCGCTGAGCCCAGACCCGGCACAGCTGCTGACTGCTCTTGGCTCTGCCCTTGCCCCCTGAGTCATTTCTACACTCCACACCTCCCGGCAGCTTCTGATCATAGCTAGGAAAAGCCACTGTCCCCAGGGGGCCCTGCAGAGCTCTGCACACTCCCCTCTCCCTGTCCCTAGCGCAGTGCCCCCCATTTCCTGTCCCCTGCTGCCCCAGTCTCTTGCTGCCTCCGGGCCTGCGGCACCTGCCGTTCCCCCGTGCAGGGGAGTCTGCGCCCAGCTCTTCTGCGTGGTCCGCACCCTCTCCGGTCTCAGGCACGTGGCAGCGCTCAGAGAAGCTTCTTGGGTGGTCCTCTGGGCAGCACCGCAGCCTCCTGTCCTGTCTTCCCGTGACTTGGCCCTGGCTTCATAGAGTTACTTGTATCTGCTCCATCTGCCCTGAACTGGTTGTCGGCCATGTGAGCTCAGAACGTCACGTTCCTGGCCTCCCCTGACACCAGGCGCGGGGCCTGCCCAGAGTGGGCGCTCCTGGCTTGTTGCGAGCGGACTGGGTGTCGCCTCCACCTCCCCCTTCACTCCGGCGGGACTGCGTCTGTTCCAGACGTGCCCACGAGGTGGCTCACGCGCCCTCTGCCTCCAGCTCGTGACCTGCTCTATTATGCAGGGTTACATCCCGGATCTGGTGTTCCTCTGCCTGACGCGATAGGTTTGGGGTCTGATTTTTTTCCCCCCTCTTTCTTGCATGTGTTCTACATCTTCCTGGTTTGGGGGTTTAGCCCTGGGCACGATGGGGCGTGGAATGACAGTCAGCTGCAAGAGATGGCCCAGCTGAGGATTCGACATCAAGAAGAGCTGACTGAATTACATAAGAAGCGCGGGGAGGTAAAGAGCGACGCTTTCCCCGCTGTCTTGTGCCCGTGCGGTGGCCGGGTGGGGACAGTGGGCGGGTGGCCACTGCCATTGGCATTGGCGGTCCCCTGCGAGGAGGGCAGTGCCAGGAGGGCGAGCCATTGAGACAGTTGCCTGCTGTTCTTGCTCCCAAGACGAGGCAGAGGCCCGGCCGTCTGGAGAGGCACTCGCTGCTCTGCGCTGTGGGCTCCTGGCCCGCACCGAGCACGGAGTGAGCCCATAGTGCGGGGCGGCACGTCAGGACGGCCTGGCCTGGGCTCGTTTGCCCGAGGTGGGCACCGGTGGCCAGTGGTGATGAAAGGCAGTTGAACTGCAACTCAGCAGTGGGTGCTCACTGGTCACTTCGCTGAAGAGTCTGAAGTGGTGGCAGCCAGGAGGCCCCAGCAGCACCCTGGGGGTCACCTAGAATACTGCCCCCCCCCCAAAGCCTGCCTTCAGCAGGGAGCACCCCCTCCGCGAGCACCCCAGGGCCCCTCGCTCCTCTCTGCCGCCCAGCCTGCTGCTCGGCATCCCGGCCCCACCCACAGTCCCCTCTTCTCAGGACTTAGGAAGGTCAGACCCCTGCTTTCTGGTTCAGGTGAAGTCCCGAAACCCTTCTTAGGCACGTGTTCTTTTGCCCTCAGTTAGCCCAGTTGGTGATCGACCTGAACAACCAAATGCAGCAGAAGGACAGGGAGATACAGCTGAACGAAGCAAAGTGAGCAGACGCTTCCCTGGGCCCGGGAGGGGCTCGCACCCCGTGTCAGGGCAAGGGCGACCCTGGGACCCAGCCAGGGTCTCTCCCGGCGTGCTGTGGGCCTGGGCTTATCTAGCCGCTCAGGGATGGAGACGGCTGGGCCGTGCCCTTGGCCCTGGCAGGTGTGCCGAGGCCCCTGCTCCGGGGAACGGGTGGCTTACCATGGTGGGATGGGCCGAGGGATCGCCGGCCGTGGCCTCGGACACCAGGGGCGGGGTGGTTCTCGATCGGAGAGACGCGGACTCCAAACCCTGGCACCTTCGAGCTGGAGGAGCGCCTGGGCTTCCCTGCTCCTCTCCCTTTCGGCTGCGGAGAGGACTCTGGGGGCTTTGACTTGCTGGGGGAGGGAGGAGCTGGCGGGGTACCCGAGCGCTCCATCCTTGTAGACGGCCGTTACGGCCCTGTGCGAGCCCTGTTGTCTGCGGGGTGTGGCGCCTGGCCTCTGGCCCGGGGAGCCGCACCTGCGTGTCCTGGCGGGCTGGTCACCGGCTCGTGAGACGAGGTGATTGTGCGTGGCCGTGTGGCGCTCGGAGCACTGGCCGAGGTTCCGTGGTGCCCAGGCTCACAGCTCAGGGCCCGCCAGGGTCCCCTGGCCCCCAGCTGCGCTCCCGGGGTGCCACTCCCCCAACCCGTGCTTCCAGGGTCGCGGAGTGCCTGCAGGCCATCTCCGACCTGGAGTCGGAGTGCCTGGAGTTGCGCACCAAGCTCCAGGACCTGGAGAGAGCCAACCAGACCCTGAAGGACGAGTACGACGCCCTGCAGATCACCTTCACCGCCCTGGAGGAGAAGCTGAGGAAAACTACCGAGGAGAACCAGGAGCTGGTCACACGCTGGATGGCCGAGAAAGCCCAGGAGGCCAATCGCCTGAATGCCGAGAACGAGAAGGATTCCAGGTGGGAGCTGCAGCCCCAGGTCCCGTCGGTGTTCGCTCCTTCGTGAAGTGCGACCTCGGGGGGGAGCCCGCCTGCGCTCGGGAGGCCACCTTGCTGGACGGGACGTGGGGTCGTGGGTGCAAAGGAGGTCGAGGCGACCGTCAGAGCTCCCAACTGGGCTTTGGCGCATTCTGGCTTTACAGTGAGTTGTGTGGTTTGAGGACGAAAGCTAATTCTTGAACGACACGATTCAACCAGAGTGTGTAAAGCCATTAGATCTAGACCAAACATTCTAACCTTGCTGGTATTCAGGGTGGGTATAATCCAGCCCCAGCGAATACGAACGTGACATTCTTTGGGGTAAAATATACTGGTACTTTTTTTTCCCCCAATTTACTGCAGCCCTAGGATTTATCCCAGGAATTAAAGCTCGTTTATTAGTAAATCAATTAAATAGACTGTATTAGGTGATAGGAAATGCTTTAATAGATCCCCAAAGGCCGTTTGTTCCTACACAGTAGTTCCCAGTCGTGACAAAACCCTGGCACTGAGAGCAAAGGCTTTTAATAAAAACACCATCTGTACGCACCACGCTGTAACTTGGGGACCCAGCTACACACCGGGGTCAGAGTCAGGGCGGACGGAAACGTGCGCTGCCCTCAGGCCCAGGAGGGAAAGAAAGAGGCCCCACCGTCCCCGACTCCTGCAGGACGTCTGGCCAGCTGTCCGGGCGCCCACCCAGGGAGGAGGCTGTGTGCCGTGCAGCTGGAAAGAAGGGGAGCCTAAGGCAGACCCAGAGACCCTCAGAAAAGCAGCTGAGAAGCTCTTGCCAAGAGATCAGTTGAGGTTAGGACGTTATTTAAAACCCCATCCCGGTGGCTGAGAGTTGGGAAAGGTGGTTGCAGCTAACGCAGGCCATGAATGGGGGCGCCAGCAGGTCATGGACTCGTGCTGCGCCCACGTCCTGCCCAGGCGTTGCTGCACGGTGTGGTCCGTGCGAAAACTGGAACCGGGTCGGGTAAAAAGTTAGGGGGCTCCCTGCTGTTTATTTCATCAGGCTCCTGGCTGGGGGTATTAGCGCACTCGGTCGAAGACCCTGGAAACAGCTGAGCTAGGTGCCGTCTAGGTCTCAGCGTCGGGCCCCGAAGCGGCCCCCGCAGATGAGCTGCTCTAAAGTAAACGTCGCGGCAGCTGGGCACAGCGCAGGCAAAGGAAGTGGGAGCTCAGAACGTGACGTGAGGCCGCAGCTGGGGCGGGGGAGGGCGGGGACCGTGAGCTGCTGAGGGCGGCGGTTCCTGCCACCTCCTGCGGGGTGGCGACCGCGAGCAGTGCCCGCACCTGTCGGCCCCCGTCTAGGGAAGGCAGGCGCGTCCGTAGGCCGCGTCTCAGGAGGGGACGTCATCCCTGCAGTGAGAAAACTAAAAGCGTTGTGTCCCTTGTGACATTTTCATACTGTGGGGTTTTATGCTGTCGTTTAAAATCACATTTGAAAAAGCATACCACTAACGTACCTGGAGGTGGGGAATGCAACGTCTTCCCGCAGCATAACCCGAACGTTACATGAGTTTTAAAAGCCCGGAAGGAACTGTGAACTCTGCGGAGAGATTATACTTTTCTTTCCTCCTTACGCTTCTGTGTGCTTCTGAGCCTCTGTTAAGAAAGTGAGCTGTCCCTTCTCTGTCCTTTCTGCCTCACATAGCTGGCCTTTGCGTGGCCTTCTGGGGCGGTCTTGGGGCGGGAGTGCCGCAGGGGCAGCAGACCTGATACTGCCGCCGGGCAGTCCGCTGAAGGGCCGGCCCGGTACGCCGAGGGGCAGCCGGGTGTCCCCGTAGACGGGGGCGAGGTGGGACGGGAGGTGCTTCCGTCACCTGTGGTCCTGCTCCCTTCCTGGGAGGGCGCCCGAGAAGGAGCACCCGGGCCCGCCACCCTCCGCACCCCTGGGCCTTGGTGAGGCTTTTGCTCAGACAGTTCCTCCTCCTGGGTGTGCCCCCTAACTGCTCACCCCCATTCACTGCCTGCCCCCGCGTCTGGGGCTTCGGTCACCTGGTCGCAGCAGCTCGCCGACGGGCGCAGTCCGGGCGCCTGTTAAGCAAGGGCTGCAGCTGTGCTGGTGGAGTCGGCCTGGCGCTCTTCTCTCTGTGACCAAGGTCTGTCCTTTACCCGTTGCCCTCACGATGGGTGTGACTCCCGCACCCCACCCCCCGATCCTGGGAGTCCCTCCGATAGTCCAGAGGTCATCTGCTCCAGCAGGAGAGTGTCGTTGAGCTGTATTTTTTGTCATTTGGCCTGTGAAACAGTTTTGTCTGGAAGTACAAAACGCAGTGTACGATGCACTTTTTCGAGCTGTGGCCCCTCCCTTCCCGCCGTGCTGAGAGGACACCCACAGACTCCCCGTCCAAGGCTTGCCACTCAGACAAGCTTTTTTAAAATTCCAGCAGAGTTCTTGAGTGGTGCCGGTGCAGAGGCCTGGGAGGGGGTCCTCAGCACAGGGGAGCACGGTTAGCGGGGGTTCTTGGCGAGAGAGTGCGGCTCAGGCCACAGGAGGGGCTCCTGCACGTGGGCCTGAGGAGAAGCAGGGGAGAGCCTGCGCCTGTTGCCCGAGTCCCCGTGCTGCCCCTGCCAGCTGCGGGGCCACCGTCGTTAAGGGAAGCTACGCTTGGGCAGTCCCGGCTCTCACTGAGCTGGCGTTTCCTTGACTCCAGAGAGGCAGAGTAGCTCTCACCCCGAAGCACGGCGCGGCTCACGCGAGTTGCAGCCCGTGAAGTAGTCCAGCCGCCGGCCCGAGCGGGCCCCGGGCCTGTGTCGCTCACCGTGGCTTGCGGGCCTCAGACTGCTGCACGGCGGTGACTCGTCGCCACGACCAGCCCTGAGGAGCGGAGGTGTCTGTCCTGACACGCCCTGGCTCCTGACAGCCGGCTCCCGCCTGCTGGCTCCCGGTGCCCCGACCACGTCGTCCCGCTCAGGCGGGACCGGCCTATGAAGTGGCCGTTCTGTTGGACACGGGGGTGGGGCCTCGGTGTCCTGTCCAGGCAGCCGTTACCTCAGCTCACGCACGTCCGCGTGCATTACTAGAAGTAGCAGCTTCCTGCACGTCAGACCTGGCGGGCAGGACGCGGACGCCGACGGTGGCCTTCTCCTCAACAGGCGGCGGCAAGCCCGGCTGCAGAAGGAGCTCGCGGAGGCCGCCAAGGAGCCGCTCCCCGTCGAGCAGTAAGTGGAGCGATGAGTCCAACCACGTTCTTAGCCTTTGACTTGCTCTTTTTGAAAGGTTTGTGTTTTTGATCTATAAAACCGTTTTAGAGATTGTAGAAAGGAAGTAAAAGGCATAAGGGAGAAACGGCTGGACGCACTACCTTACCAGACTGGCTCCAGCTTGCACCCCACGCCGGCTGAGGGTGGCTTCTGACTTCCTGCACTTCGGGCAGCGACAGCCTCACTGGTTTCCTGCTGACGGTCTGGTCCGTTCCTACCTCACTGAAGCTGTTGCGGCATACGGCTGGGCTGGGCTGCTTCCTCTGCTCTGTCCTTGCTTTGTCCTTTAGGTGGAAGTCTGGCGATACCTTTGAGACAGAAGTGTAAACAGGCCTCTTGGGATGAGGGGAGTTGAACCGGTTCGGAGCGCTCCCTAATCGGGAATTGGGTTGGAGGCCTCCCCTGGGATGTGACGCTTTCACTGGAGAGTGGTGTTTGTCTCGGTCACTGAATTCCCTTTGCTCTAGTTCAGGGTGTATTTTCTGTGGAAACATACTCTGGAACCCAGTGTTAGGGCTGTGATCCTCTCTCTTTAAAAATGGCGCTGCTCCCTAGTGAAGGGGAGTGGATTACGTCGGTAGGCGTCCTCTTGTGGCAGCCGGTCCCAGGAACTCGAGGTCCTCGTACCAAACTCCCGCTGTCTGTGCGTTTCTTCTGTCCTCAGATGTGGGAAATGACTCCCTTGAGTGTTTTCTCAAACTGCAAAGTAAATAAATGACACGAAAAGAGATTTCGTTCCTTGAAAGGGACTATTTGTAAGTGTCATTTGTCTGCTCCCTCTTTTGGCAACATAACCAGGTGAAAAGGTATAACATGATTGTTTTTTCCCCCCACACCCAATGCCTCATTTTCCCTTCCCCTGCCCCTACCTTCTCCCTCTTACCGTCCAAGCCTTCATGGTATTTATCGATGTCCATGGTTTTGGAAGTGTTCTATGTTGTCAAATTGCTTGCCACGTAAATATCCGGTGCTTGTGTTTATCATTCTGATTTGCTTTGCTACACATGATTCTCTCAAATCCCCCCATTCCGTTGAACGTGGCTGCGTGTCCTCCTTTCTTGGCCTGGATAGTGCGCTGTGTGTGGCTGGGCCACATCTTGTTGGCCCAGCTGTCTGTCGGTGGGCATTTGCACTGCTTCCTGCTCCTCGCCGCTGTGAATGACGCTGCTGTGAACATGGTGGCACATACGGGGTTCTGTGTGGCTAGCGTCACATTTGGGTAAATGCCACGGGTGAGGTCGCTGGGTCGTACGTATTTCCTTTTCTGGTTTTTTAAGGCACATCCAGGTTGCTTTCCGTGGTGGTTGCACCAGTTTGCCCCCCACCTGTAGTGTGATGGGGTTCCCTTTCTTTGGACTCTTTCCCAGCACTTGGAGGACTTTTTAATATGTGCTGTCCTCATAGGTGTGAGCTGGTGATTCGTGGTTTTAACCCGAGTCTCACTGACAGTGACGACGAACTCTCTGCTGACCTGGATGTCCTCTGTGGGGAACTGTGCACATCTGCTATCCTTTTGTTTACTTTTTTTAAAAAGATTTATTTATGCACACAAGAGCTGAGGTACTGGCCGGAGTCATGGAAGGTGAGAGGATTCCCCAGAGACAGAGTGGTGAGCAGAACAGGCAGATGGACTGAAACACACTGCTGAGGGGAGCAGCGGGGAGACAGGAGGGGTCTGCTGCACCCTGTGGGTCCCCTCCCTGGCCGGGGATCAAACTCACGCTGCTGTGCCACAGATGCTTCACAGTGTGGTGCTCAACACGCTGCACCACCCCAGGGAGGTCCTGCTACCCTTTTATTAATTAGATTTTTTTTTTATTATTGGATCATAAGGTTTTTGTGTATCTTGTCAGTTATCTATCATGTGAATATTTTTTCTCATTCGGTAGTGTCTTTTTAATTGTCCTGTATTTTCTTTTCCTGTATAGAGAGGCTTTTTACTTGAGCTAACCCCAGTTGTTTGTCTTTGGATTTAATTCTCTTACATAGGGGTTGGGTCAGCAAAAAACATCTTCATTGTTGGTGTCACGGTATGTATCACTGTTTTCTTCTGCGTATTTCATTGTTGCAGGTCTTATATCTAAATCTTCAGTCCATTTGGAGTTTATAGACATATATTTGGAGTGTGTAGACTTAAAGATAAAAATAGAGTGATCCAGCTTCATTCTGTCATGTGTGATTTCCCAGTTTTCCCACTTACTAAGAGATTGTTGCTCAATGTATGGTCATGGGTGTTTTGTCATAGCTTAGGTGCTGGTATGTGCGTGGATTTCTTTCTGGCCTTTTGATTCTGTTCCATTGACCTGTATCTGTTTCTGTGCAGATATAATGTGGCTTTATAGAAAAGTTTGAAATCAGGGAACGTCATACCTCTTTCTCTCCTTTTCTCTCAGAATTGCTTTTGCAGTTTGAGACCTTTTGTGGTTTCATGTAAGCTTCAGTATTTTTGTCCAGTTTCCGAGAGGTGCTGCGGCGTTCTGGTGGGGACTGCGCCACCTTGGGCAGGTGGCACTGGCCGTGTTGCTTCTCTGCGCGTGAGCCTGGGGTGTCTGCCCGTGCCCGTGTGTCACTGTGTCCTTTGGTAATGCTTTGTGGTTCTCACCATACAGGTCTTTTACTCCTTTGTTAGGTTAATTTTGAGGTGGTCTCTTTTTTTGAAGCAATTATAAATAGAGTTATTTCTTGATTTTTTTTTTTTTTTTTTTGCTTCTTAGTTGTTGTTCATATATAAAAATAGTGTGGATTTTTGTGTGTTGACTTTGTAAACCTGTCACTTTGCTGGCAAATTCATCTATTGTTCCTAGGATTTTTTTAATGGCATCTAAATGTACACTACATCATCTGTGAAGGGTGATAGTTTCACTTCGTTTCTAACTTGGATTCCCTTTATTCCGTGTGTTTGTCTGACAACTCTGGCCAAAGCCTCTAGTATCAAGTTAGCAGAAGTGGTGGCCCTGGGCATCCTTGTCTTGTGCCAGATCTTACCGGGAAAGCGTTCAGGTTTTTCATCATAAGGTATTATATTGGCTGTTGGCTATTGGTTTATGTTGGTTTCACCTATGTTAGGTTAAAGTAAGTTCCTTTTATTCCCACCTTGCTTAGATTCTGTCTTCAATGGGTGTTGAATCTTAAATGCTCTCTCTGCGTGTATTGGCATTATCATAGGATTTTATCTTTAATTTTGTTTCTAGGATATATCAGCTTGATTTATGTAAGTGGAGCCCATCCTAGTGCCTCTGGGATAAATCGTTCTTGATCGGCTGATCAAAGTCTGTCATCCTTGTGTTACGTGCTGATTCAGTTTGCTGGTATTTTGTTGAAAGTTTTTGCAGTGGTGTTCATCAAAGATATTGATTTGCAATTTTCTTGTGCTCTTTGGTTTCAATAGTAGGGCGCTTTCCTTTTGTAGTATTTTAAACAGCTGAGCAAGATGGCCGTCGTTCATGAGAGGTCCGATAGAGCTGGTCCTTAGGGTTGGTTTTCCAGAAGACTTTATTACTGTTTCGGCTGCCATTCTTCTGATCAGATTGTTTAACTCGCCTGTTTCCTGGGTTGGTATTCGTGGACTATCTTGATTTAAAGATGTGACCGTTTCCTCAAGGTTATCAGATTTATAGACGTAGAGCTGCTCATAGTAATCTGTTACCGTCCGGGTATGTCTGTGCTCTGGTTTCTCTGCTTTCACTCGTGATTCCGTTTGTTGTCTTCTCTCCCCTTAAGTTTGTGCCACAGGTTAGACTGTGGATTGTCCTGCCCAAGGTCGTCCGAAAGGGCCAGGCTTGAGATTAGCGGTGTCGCCCGGGTTAGTTTGCTAACCCTGGCACCTCCCCAAGAGAGGAGTTTCTGGGTGAAAGGACATTGACATCTTTGAAGGGTTCTGATGACCTGTTATCAGTCTGGTATTTTCTGTGACCCTGGGCCTCTGCCCGGTTCCCACTACCTGTCTTAAGCTCTCGCGGACTCCACTCCCCGTGTCACGCTCACCATCTCTGCTGTGCTCTTGTCAGCCTTGTCCAGCACAGGTGATCCCCAAACCACAACCGAGACGTAAAGGAAGCCCGGCCTATTCTGGCTTGCCAGGCCTACTTGTTCGCATCCTGCCGAGTCTGGGTTCAGTTACACGGAACCCTTGATCCGGCAGCCAAGGAAAACAAGCTGACTTGGACGTGGTTTAACTTGCTCGGTAACAAGTTCTTAAGTGTGCGTTTATGTAATCCAGAGACTCGGTCATGGCAGAGTCTTGCTTTTCAGTTCTTGCAAGCCCAAACATTAGGGGACAGTCTTTTATTATTTTGCTTCTCCAGGAGAATTGGGAGGATTGCAACTCGGTGGGAGGTCAGTAAGACCTTACTTGCCTTCCCCCAATCAGGAAAACAGGAGGAAGGGAAATTCCAGAGGTGCTTTGCATCCGGTGGGATAAACAACAGCAAAGGGGTGTGTGCCTGTGACTTACTTATTTCATGTGAACTCCCACGTGTGAGGAGCACCCTGTTCGATGCAGGTGGGGACTTCCCAGAGTCAAATGAGTTGCGTTTAGATTGTGCTCTCCTGGTTTTCATTATGGAGCAGTGTCTAAACCCGGTTTGTCAGTGCGCTGGTTCCCCTGCCTGTCGGCGGTCCCTCGCAGACCAGCTCTTCTCTCCACGCTGTCAGGCCCCTGAGCCCCGGCTCCTCGCCGCGCCCTTGTGCAGGGCCTGCTGGTGGTTCGTGTGTGGGGACCCTCAGCTGCTGCCGACAGCTGGTGCTGGGCTGTGCCGGGGACGCCGTTACTTCTCTGCTCTCTGCGTGGAGGCTGCATTTCCACAGGGGAGGATCGAATATGATCGAATGTACTTTTTGTTGAAGTGAACTCGTTTATGACATGGTAGGTTTCGGGAGCCCCATGTTCCAGGGGAGCTCGGGGTGCTTTGTGCACTGCCCCCGCGGGCCTGGTGTCCTCCTTCCAGAGGCTGCCCGGGACTCGGACGCTCGCTGTCTCTTTCAGCGTCGCCCTGCGCTTGACACGTCGTCTTCGCCTCCAGAGAGCCCCCCGGCACCCAGAGCCCAGGCCGCTGGCCGTGGGGGCTGCAGAGCGGCCCCGTCACATGTGCGGCCTCTCGCTCTCCTTTCAGGGATGATGACATTGAAGTCATCGTGGATGAGACCTCGGAGCACCCTGAGGAGACCTCGCCCGTGCGCGCCATCAGCCGAGCGGCCACGTGAGTGTGTGGGGAGGGGGCACGCAAGGCCCAGCCACAGCTGGCCAGCGCACACTGTGGCCCTGACAGAGGGCGCGGCCCGGGCCCAGTGCCCTGGAATCCCGCCCCTCTGCACGGCTGCAGAGACTGCGGCCCTGTGTGTCCCATCGCTGCTGCCTGCCTCCGAATGGGACCAGGCTGCCCCGTGCCGCCAGCAGCTGGGAGGGGAGCAGGGAAAGGTGTGGCGCCTCCTGGAAGGTGGGCAGTGCCCTCACTAGGCGGGGGCTTGTTTTCGATCAGACTCTAATCTTCCGGGACTCGGGGCTTTCGCTGACTTGCTAAAGCAGGTCTGAACAAGCAGGGCGGTTATTATTAGGGTGTTAGGTGTCTGCTTTTCCGTGTGTCCACGGTTCCCACTAACGCTCCGCCAGAGCGCCCGGGCTCGAGAGGGGGCGGGCGTCAGCAGCTGGCCGGCGCTGGGCCGGTTAGCGTCACTTCTGAGGCGTGGTCCCCGGGGAGTAGGAGTGCGGCCAGGCAACCTTGCTTCTTTTAAAACTTTGAGGCTGGGTTCTCCCTCCCACCTTCCCCCTGTTTCCTGGTGATACACTGCTGCGATGGGCTTCTCGCTGGGGTTTGGGGCTCAACGGGAAACCTGTTTTTGTGGATTATTTTTGTTGATTATTTGGGCAAATGTTTCTAAGGTTTAAACCTATCCTCCCCTCCTCTTTAGTAAGCGACTCTCGCAGCCTGCTGGTGGCCTTCTGGATTCTATCACTAATATCTTTGGGTAGGTTAGAAAACCTTCGCCTTTCCTTGTTACTATGTGTGTAAATGAACCTAAGAATCCATACGTGGTTTATGATCGATTTGTAAATGTACACCAGAATTTCGGTGGTGCGGAGTACAAGATGCCTGAATTTCGGCTTCTTCCTTTTTCCCTCAACTTCCTCTCTCTCACGCTCGCTGCGCGCTGATCTCTGGCCTTGCCCCTTAGTCTGTCCGAGTCTCCCCTTGTGGGACATCACTCTTCGGATGCTGCCAGGTGAACATCCGCTCCTCTCTCAGCCCAGCATGCGCGTGTGGGTGGCCGGGACCCGCACTGATCGCCGCTCCACTGCCCCGTCGGACGCCCACGCGCTGACCAGACGCTTTGCATGCTCCTCGAGACCACGGCGGCCCTCCCGGGCATGCCGGCGTGCTCCTGCCCTCGCGCCCTCGTTGCTCTCTTTGGCATGTGTTCGCCTCTTCCTGGACCGCCAGTTTGCACTGAGGGTGGCTCTAATGAGGCCCCGAGGTCGTGTTGAAGTAGCTGTGTGAGGTAGCAAGCGGCCCCTTCTCAGCCAGCAGTTCACATTCGTCCGAGAACGCTTTCTGGCAGCGCACTGGCTGGGAAAGCGAGGGTCGTCCGGGATTCTGCTCTCTGTTGAGCTTGGCTGGCCACGAGCTGGCAAGCTGGCTCCTTCCAGCGGCCACCTGAGTGGGTATGCTTCCGACTGGGGACATTGTTCTGTGCTTTGAAGGTTCTGGAAGAGGAAAGGAGCTATTGATAAGGGCCGTCTGTGAGTCCCTCTGAGTCTGACGGGCAGTGAGCCCGTGCGAGCCTGTCTGATATTCTCTCTTGTACTTCTCAGGAGGCGCTCTGTCTCTTCCTGCCCAGTTCCCCAGGATAACGTGGACACCCATCCTGGTTCTAGTAAAGAAGTGAGGGTGCCAACGACAGCAGTGTTTGTCTTTGTAAGTACGGCTTGTCCTCGGACCCCGCCCACCGCGGCCCTGTGAGGTGACGGCCTGGCAGCCAGAAGCGGCTCTGCTGCTCAGCCGAGCTCCTTGCGGTTTTCCGTGCCTCAGGCGCTGCTGTGCTTGCCGGGCGGGAACAGGGCTGGGACAGGGAAACTAATTAGAGGTGGTAAGAAATTGGCGGGGGCAGGGGGCCCATGTTGTCATCTCCAGTTGGCTCCAGTCGAGAGAGTCCGACTGTTGGTCCGTTTGCAAGGCCAGCAGCGCAGCAGTCGTCAGAGGTTATGCCTGACCTGGTCACGCTCAGAGCCGTGTCCTCGCACTGCTGGGGGGTCTGGTCCCACTGGGGTGATGGGCAGATGCCGAAGCAGCCAGGGGAAACAGCAAGCCCTTGGCTCACGGCCAAGCTGCTGCTGGGGTCCCGGGGCTCTGGGGTTGGGCGGAAGGTGGAGGCCAGCAGTTGAGCCAAATCTCGGCTTGGGTTGAGGTAGAGGAACCCGCCGCGCAGAAGAGGCCTTGCTGCAAGAATGGGGTGGGATTTCTTTGAGGGAGTGCTTAGTTCCAGGCGTCAGGAAGAGCTTGAGCAGTTAGGTGTCTCCACACCGTCACTTGCTGATGGTTCTTGGACCTTGTGAAGAGAACCCCACTCTGCTTGAAAAGCTGAGGGCACCAAGGCCCCTCCCCTCCACTCCCTCACGGAGGTCAATGATGATTGGTAAAAGGTCTGATTGCACTCGCTGTCACAGCCCCTGCTCTGCCCTCAGCTCCCAGCAGCCCATTCTTTGGCCCCCTTTCACACCTAAGTCATGTGTATGGGACAGTGGGCGGCTGACACTTGGGATCCTGTCAGTGTGTGCTTCCGAGAATGAGCGAGTCACGGCTGACGCGCATCCAACAGAACCGGGCCAGAAGGAGAGATGAGCGGCAGCCTGGCTGTGATGGTGCATGATCTCAAGTTTTCAATCTGAGACCTCCACGTGGGAAGGTAGTGTTGGGGAGAGGGACAGGAAGTGTCAAAAATTTGGGTTTGGCCGCCGTGGCCGGCTTCACAGCAGTGCGACGGGGGCCTGGGGAATCCTCACCAGGCAGAGAACAGTGACTCCTGTCGCCTAAGACTCAAGTCAGTAACTTTGCACGCGCCTTCCTCTTCCTGTCTCAAGCAAGCGTGAGGAGCAGATTTTGTCTTCCCAGAATGACCCTTTAAGCGAGTGCTGAGTGACAGCGACTCACAGGGCACGTCTCCCAGGGCACAAGCGCGCGCCCCCTCGCCATCCGCCCCGGGAATTTCAGAAATTATGGCAGTGGCGGGGGTGGGGGTGAATTTCTGGGTTCCCTCATCCAGTCAGGCTCAGTCGCTACCTTTGCCCTCTTACCCGTCCCCACTTTTGCTGAAACAATTCAAATCAAATCCCAGACAGTTCACCAGCACTTTGGTATCCAGCCTCTTAGAGACTATGGTGACGCCTCCTGACGCTCGCTTTCCCCTTCTGAGGTGGGTGCTTCCGCCGGGTTCCTTCTTGTTCAGAACACAGATGGCTCCTACAGATCGTGTGACCCGGTGTGGACTCCAGTCTCAGTGCCCACCACAGCAGGTGTTTCAGTGGTCCCTAAGTAGCGCCTGTGCTGGAGTGAAGGGCTGCTTCTCGCCGGGCATATTCTAGGCCACAGAAGCGCTTCTGTTTCAAAATCAAGACGCTGAGCACAGGCCGTGCGGCCAGTGCACACTTACGCCATCACGTCTCTGGCAGGAGCCAGCAGAGCCCGTGCAACAGCGTGTGGCGACGGGCGGCCCACTCCTCGTGCTAGGCCCACGACAGCCAGCTTTGGCCTGAAAGCCCTGCCAAGCGGGACTCAGGTTCACAGTACTGTGCAGCAAGAATGTAACGTGGACCAAGGCAGGCCAGGCTTGCCTTTAAGCCACTGAGATTGTAATTGAACATAGGTCGAAATTTCGTAATTCTTGGGAGAAATAAAGCTGATGCAAAAACAAACTTTAGGGGGTTAGCATAAAAGATCTTCAACCTTTTTAATTTTTTCTGAAAGATTGTACTGTATTTAAATAAATGAACACAGCTCTTGAGACAAGATTCTTAAAGAAGCCCTGAGCTAAGAATTCAAGTTAATGATGGAATCTTCTGGTCCTGCCTTTAAGGATGGGCGTTTAAGCTGTGTTCAGAGTGTTCCGTGGGCTTCCGCTCTACTCGCGCGGCAGTGATTGGCTCAAAGCCCGTGCTTGTTTTGCAGGACGCACACGACGGGGAAGTCAACGCGGTGCAGTTCGGCCCCGGCTCCCGGCTGCTGGCTACTGGGGGCATGGACCGCAGGGTGAAGCTCTGGGAGGTGTTCGGAGGTGAGCACCCAGGAGTGTGTGGATGGTAGCCGTGTGACGCCAGTCAGCCTTGCCTGCTGGAGTCTTCGAGTTGTTAATTTCTGTAGCCCAGTGCACCCTGTGAGGAACCATCCAGCCGGGCTCGTAGCGTGGCCCTCTGTTCCTCTTCACACCAGCGGGCGTTTGCTCTGTTTCCAGGTCACGATGAGGAATTGCTGTTAAATTAAGCTTGTGTTTTCACTTGTGTTTCCGCAATATATATTAATCAGAGCATTTCTCAGTCCAGTTTTATGAGGAAAAATAAAACCCCTTCTAGGTCAGGGGAGTCTGAAGTACACGTTGTGCTGTGGGATGTGTAAGTGATAATGCCACTGGCTTAGGGAGACTCACTGCGGTCACAGCTAAGCTGGAGACAGAGGGTGGGCCACCAAGAGCAAGTGTATTTAACAACTTGTGGGACGAAGGGCCTAAGGTCAAGTGTCTTTAAAGAGGCTGAGCTTGAGAAATGGATTTTATTAAGACAAGAAATGGGAGCTCTTGAATAACTGTCTCGGAATTTTGAAAGTGGGACTAGCCCAGCTATTGACATTTTGGGATTCACTTGAATTTTTTTTTTAAGATTTATTTTATTGATTTATGCATACAACAGCTGGCATATAGGTCAGAGGTGCGGGGGCTGAGAGGATTCACCAGGGACAGAGCGGGGAGCAGAACAGGCGGATGGATATACGGAATACAGTGCTGAGGGGAGCAGCAGGGAGGCAGGAGAGGTCTGCTGCGCCGAGTGGGTCAGCTCCCTGGCTGGGGATGCTTCCTAGTGCCTTAACCCCTTGCACCACCAGGGAGGCCCACTACCCCCATTTTTAAAGGACCTTAAACATTACCATTGAGACTTTTACTCTTCCACATCTGTGCCTGCATCATCTAGTTTCCTCAGGTGGCCAGAGCTGTCTGGATCTGGGCCGGGGACCTGCCGCTAGGTCTGCTGGTGAAGGAGTCGGGTTGGGGACAGGAGCGCCAGGTAGCTGCAGCGCCACACTGTGAGTCTGTGGAGACAAGGGGACATAAGGGGACAAATGCAGCAGCTCCAGACTAGCGTTATGTGCACTCTAGTGGCGAGGCAGTTGATGTAGCTTAAAAAAAAATTCAGACCCCAGTGAGAATGCTCACACCTTGGCTTCTGAAAGTTCATGGTCTGTTTCTTTAAAAGTGACCCGGCGGCGCATGTGTGAGCGAGACCCGAGGCTCTGGGGCCGGTCAGCAAGTCACGAGAAGTGACTGAGTCCCTTAAGCGCCCCCGGGGTGACCTGGCCTTAACGTTCCTGCACTCACTCTTGCAAAGGGAATCAACGGCCCTGAGTTTCTTGGGCAGCTCGGGAGCATGTGTGGAAAAAGCGGGGCTCTCCTGTCTCTCATTGGCACGCACTCAGGCTGGGGTCCTGGTCTCCGACTCCACCCACGCGGGCAGTGCTTTGAGGGTGCACTCGACCCCTGTCCTGCCCAGTGTTCGTCCTCACTGCGTGTCTGCCTGACCTCCCGTCTCTCCTGTCTTTCTCTCCAGAGAAATGCGAGCTCAAGGGGTCCCTCTCCGGCAGTAACGCGGGAATTACAAGCATCGAGTTTGACAGCGCTGTAAGTGTCTGACGCTCACAGAACTAGGTACTTTCGGGGTTTTTTAAAAACAACTTAAAAATTGTGGTCCTTGAAATTGAACTACTTACTGGTGTCTCTGCTCTTCTGCTTTAAGTCATGGCCATGTTAGAGGAGGATGCAAATCGTTGCAGAGTTCACTGGGCTTGTAACTGGCTAACCTGGGGTTTGGGATTCAGCAGTAGCTGTGAGGACTCAGTGTTCTCTCATTGTACTTCCCAGCTGGGTTTGGAGTCCTGGGGTGCTGCTCTCCAGTGCCAGTACATGGGGGCCCTGACCACCAGGGTCCGCTGTGTGAATGAGTGACAGCAAAGACGTTGAGGATCAGCCCGGGGCTCAGGACGGGACTCAGGACGGCAGTGCAGGGAAAGAGGGGAGAGTTTTGGGTGGGGCTGCTCAGTGGTTGGGGTGGAGGGGGGAGCTGGGCAAGGGAAAAGGTCGCGTCTCACCTCCCGGGAGCCGTCCTTACTACCTGCGAGAGCGGTTCCTTGTGCCTGTGCGGCTGGCCGTGGGCCATCGTGTTCCCAGCCCAGCCCAGGCAGGTCTCTTGGGAGTCTGCATGCTGCTTGTTGAGTCCCCCTGGGGGTGACGAGGGAGTGTGGCCGGAAGATGCCGTGTGGGTCAGATGGCGATTGTGCGGGCGGGCTTGGGCCTCTGAAATCTCGGTCTGTGCGAGTAGACACTGGGTGGGCAGGTCGGTCTCCGAGGGGGGCATCGGAGGGGGGCAAGTGAGCGCCAGCGGTGTGACCTATGGGTAGAGAATCAGTAGTTGAGGCTCCTGAAGCTGGCGGGACGGGGCTGGGGACTGAACTCGGGAAGAAGGGTCCGTGGTAGCTCAAGGAGCCTGTAGGCCCCGGTGAGGTGGCGCTAGCTCAGGAGGAGCGGGTTGGAGGTGCCTTGGTGGTGAGGCGGGGCTCAGAGTGGGTGTGCAGTGCGGGCATCACAGCCTTCTTGGTCTTACTGTGTGAATTGCACTATTTTGGCTGAAGTTTGTTCCCTCTTTCCCATCCCCCCACCCCACCATAGGGATCTTACCTTCTAGCAGCTTCGAATGACTTTGCAAGCCGAATCTGGACAGTGGATGATTACCGGTTACGGGTAAGGCCAAGCTACAAAACTCAGCATAACTTCCAAACTTTGTGTTGTCGAGACAGTGCAAAAATGTCAGATGGATGAGTTAAGACAGTTGCGTCTGTGTTCCTGGAAATTTGACTGGACTGATTCCTCTTGCCTTTCCTGGCCTCTTGGGAAGGGCTCGCTTCCACTTTCCACTCCTGTTTCATCTAGGATTCCATTTCAGAATATTTACACCCTCCCAGATTTCCAATTTCAAAGATTTGGGCCGCTCCTCTTCATAGGAGCTACACTCTCAATAGGCAGCGGATCCAGCTTAGCTTCAGGCGTGTCAGCTCCAGCACATTAGTTGTGCCTCCTCCGTGTTGCGGGACTTGTACCACCACAGCGCGTGCAGCTGGGAAGTGCGCGGTATAGAGGTCCCCACGGCACGCTTGAGACAGGAAGTGGCTCCGGAGCAGCTCCAGCTGGGAGGCAGGTGTAAGAAAGGGAGAGGGGGCGGGTCAGATGCTGCAGAAATCCATCCCATTTGTATCCTCTCTAGTCATCAAAGACAAAGGTCAAAAACTTAATGGACGTAGTGCTTTGTTCTAATGGAAAATGCAGCTCGCTTTGGAGACGTTCTCCTTCAGCTTGAAAGGTTTGTCACGGGAGCTCGTTAGCTCATTAATAAAGGCTGCTGGAAGAGGGAGTGGAGGAGATACTTGACACTTTGGCTGGCTGTTACCCAAAAACGTGTGACACAAGCTTTTGTGTGTCAGCCCATGTAAAAACAGGGCGTGGTGTTAAGACAACTGTCCTAGAGACAAACCTCCAGGGACGGGGGGCGGTGGGGCGCCCTGTCAGGGAGCTGTCTGGTCTCTCTCGTTAGGCAGGGGCGGTGCTGCCAGGACCTTTCAGGACCGTTTTCCATGTTTAGCCCCTTTTCTCAAAGGAGTTGAATGGGACATTCTTGGTGTCAGGTGCCAGTCGTGTCAAGAGCGCTGAGGCCCTGCTGGGGGTGAGGGCAGGTCTGGGCTCACCTCAGGCAGCAGGCTACACCTGTCAAGAGTTTGTGCACGCTTCCAGCTGAAGCCCGATGCACCTGCGCCCTGAGCACGTCCAGAAGAGTCTAGTCCAGCTCCCTGAAGTAGCAAGAAGCGACCTGGAGGTGGGGGCAGACTGCACAAGACGGTCGGGCCGGGGACTCTTGGAGAGGCGGCTGGCCACAGGGGCAGAGCGGGGCTGTGGCCTGCTGTGCTGAGGACCTGGCTCTGAGGGGCTTTTTTGCAGGTAGGTTCTTTGCATTCAGAGTGCGCACAGCTCTTAACCAGGTCCAGCAGGAAACTTGCCCCTGGAAAGCCCTGGTGGAGGCTCTGCTTGGACCTCATTTAGCAGAGGTTGGAGGACATGAATAGACCTCCAAGTGCGGAAACCCTGGACATCCAGCCCTGGCCAGTAGCTCCTTTGCTCCTTGACGAGAGGCAGCAGTGTTGGAGACCGGGGCGCCTGGCGCAGCCCCGCTTTTTGGGAAACCCTCATGCAGGGCCAGGAGGGCGCGGAGCAGGGTCTCTGTAATCAGAGCAGGGTCAAGGAGGAGGCCTGGAGCCCTCGGCGGCCTTCTCAGGCTTTTATTGCCTCATCATATCAGAGGCGACCAGGGACACGGCAGGCGGGGCCGGGGGCAGGAGGCTGGTGGGCCCTCTAGCCCCCTGTGCATCTTCACTCTGGGCAGCTTCGGCTGCTTGTTCTTTTTCTGCCCCCTCCCCCTCCTCTCTTTCCTCTTCTCTGCTCTCTTTTTCTTCTGCTGCCATCCTTGTGACCCCACCCTGATACACCCTATACCCCAACTCAGCTGCGCACACCTGCGCCTGCCCGCACCCTCCTTGAGGCGCCGCCATCGGCCGTGTGCAGGATGCAGGGTCCGTCATCGACACCCGTGGTGGGAGGGCGGAGAAGCCTGACACTTCATTGACCCTGTGCCTGTGCCGGCAGCCCAGAAGCTGCTGTCCGAGTCCATCCCAGGGGCTCCTTGTCAGACTCCTCACAAAACCAGGGGCTGCTCCAAACCCCGGCCGCCCCAGGAGCGCTGGGGAGCAGGGCTGCAGACCGCGCCCGATGGCTGGCGGCTGGTTTCTGCTTGAGAAGCTTCCTCCGCGAGGCCGCGTCTCCTGAGCGGCGGTCTGGCTTGGGGCCGATGCGCAGGCATGCGCGGTCACGTGCCCAGATGAGTGGCGCCTGTCCCGCCTGCACGACAGGCGTTGGCTTTGTCGTGGCGCCACGGAGCACGTGTACACGGAGCTGCGGTCTGGCCGAGACGGGCGCCTCCCCGAGACCCAGCTTGCTGGTGGAGAGCGCCGTCCGAGGCCCGCTGCCCCGCCGCCACGCTGGGACCCCACGGTGGCCCCAGCCCCCCTGGGCTTGGTGGCGTCAGGCCCTGCGTTCTTGCTCTTCCCAGAGGGCCGGGCTCTCCCACGGCAGGTGGTGGCAGCGGGACGCCGCGTGGACCAAAGAGCCTTTAAATCTCACGGACTCTCCTTCCAGAGGGAGATGTGCGTGCGGCCTGAGACGCCCGTCCCGGGGCTGACGGGAGCTTGGCGCCCAGCCGGTCTGGGGTCTGATACTGATCTGTGGGGTCTCATCTGGGCAGTCCCGTATGGTGGGGTGCACAGTAGCCTCCTTTTTCCCCTAAGAAGAAAGAAAATGTCAGTGAGCACCTTCTGAGCCTCGGGGGCTGGTTTTATGTCTGCAGAGGTGCTGAGTGGGGCCGGCGTGCTCGGCGAGGAAGGGCTGGCGGGACGGCCTTCCTCTGCCCGGGACCCTGACGAGTGCGCGCAGCAGGGCTGACCTGGGGCAGTTCCACGTTGTTTGGCAGCACTCGTGCAGAGGGGCTGGGGAGCCGGTGTCTGCGCTAAAGCTAAAGCTCGGACGCATCAAGCTTGACCGGCAACTCCCAGGGGGTTGCATCGTCGCTGCAAGAGCCCTGGCATGTTCCCCTGTGAGCCCGCGCGGTGGCCCTGTCCACCCGACTCGGAGCACTGCTTAAAATGGAATCTTTAAAAAGCTCAGCTCCCTGGTGGCGCCGGGGTTAAGTCTCAGCGCTCTCAAGCTGTCCGTAGCTGCTGCGGCCTGAGTTTAATCCCGGCCAGGGAGGGGACCCACAGGGCGCAGCGGACCTCTCCTGCCCACCCGCTGCTCCCCTCAGCTGCTCCCCACCCTATCGCTAGTGGATCCCTTACATCCCGAAACTCTGGCCTGTACCCCAGCTACTGTATGCATAAATAAATAAATCTTTAAAAAAAAAATTGAAAACCCTCAGGCCTCCCTGGTGGCCTAGGGGTTAAGTCTCAGTGCTGTTGCAGCGTTGGCCTGAGTTCGATCCCTGGTCAGGGAGCAGACCTCTCCTGTCTCTCTGCTGCTCCCCTCAGCAGTGTGCTTCAGTCCATCTGCCTGTTCTGCTCCCCCCTCTGTCTCTGGTGACTCCTCTTACCCCCCCCACCTCTGGCCTGCACCCCAGTTCTGTGCATAAATAAAAATCTTTAAATAAAAAGCTCAGTTGGACCCCAAATTTGCCTGCATTTAGTGTCACATACAGAATCTTAAGTTGCGGCCTAGCTTGATCTAGACAGAGGGGGCACCTTCCCGTGTTCAGGGCGCAGGTGCACCGGGCTTCAGCTGGAAGCGTGCACAGACTCGACAGGTGTAGCCTGCTGCCTGAGGTGAGCCCAGACCTGCCTGCAGGTGCCTCCTCCCTGCCTCACCCCCAGCAGGGCCCTTGCACTCTCAACAGACTGGCACCTGATGCCAAGAATTTCCCATTCAACTCCTTTGAGAAAATGGGAAGTCTAAATAAACGTGGAAACAAGCTGTCTTGAAAGATCTTTCTAGCACCGATGCAGGCAGACTTGGGGGTCTAGCTGAGATTTTAAAGCTGTGTTGTAATCCAGATGGACACAAAGTTGCCCGTGCAGGGGCCTGGTGCGGGGCTGCTCTTAGCACTGAGGGCGCCCCCTTTCCTGCAGCGTGGGGTTTCTGTTCTCTGGGGTGTGAGTTCTGTGTAGGGGTCTTCGTAGCCGCTTCTTCGGATCACCTCACCTGGGCAGCACCCAGAGGCCGGTTTTCGGGGTGCTTCCCCACGCCCTTGGTTGTCTGAGTGCCTGTGTGCAAAGCTCGGGCGTTGGGAGCAGCAGGCGGGCCGGGTGCCGGCACCGCGCCCTCAGAGCTGGCCCCGCGTGTTCTCTCCCCAGCACACGCTCACGGGGCACAGCGGCAAAGTGCTCTCGGCCAAGTTCCTGCTGGACAGCGCGCGCATCGTCTCCGGGAGCCACGACCGGACGCTCAAACTCTGGGACCTCCGCAGCAAAGTCTGTGAGGAAATTCGGTCTCTCTGTGTGTGTGCGAATGGATTGCATCCTGGCGTCTGCCCCCTGCACGCCTGCACGCGGGGGCTTGCAGTTTCTTCGCGAGTCTGCTCTCACGCGGTGCGCTGAGGAGTGGGCCGCCATGGCCGCACCCCGCCCCTTAGCACGGCTGCCCGCCTCCGCGTGATGCCGCCGTTGGTTTCTTCCAGGCATAAAGACAGTGTTCGCGGGCTCCAGCTGCAACGACATCGTCTGCACCGAGCAGTGTGTGATGAGCGGGCACTTCGACAAGAAGATTCGTTTCTGGGACATCCGGTAGGACCCCCGGCGCCCGGTGGGGGGCGGGCGAGGGGCCTGCGAGGTGGCACCGCAGAGGCGTATGCAATCCGGGTCGTGTCTCCAGCCCCTGGAGATGGCGGGAGCGAGCCGGTGCGCGCTTACCCTCAGGCCGCTCTTCCTAGCCGCGAATCGGACAGCTTGGCCGTGCCCACGAGCGGCCGGGTGCTTGTCAGGGCAGGGCCGGCCGGCCAGCCGACGCCCAGCATCACAGGGAAGACTGCGCACGGGCCTGGCGCCTTCCCCAGGACGCAGAGGACGCTCTGAGACAACGTGCGCCTGGTGGGCTGCGCACTGTGGAAAGCTGCTCAGGGCGGTCCCGGGCAGGCTCGCGGGGAGGCAGGCAGGGCACGAGTGGACTCGGGTGGCCTGAGCTTCCTGTGCGGCGGGGGCAGCCTGGCTCCCGGCGTCCGGTACCTTAGCCGGGGGCGGCTTCACTAGTGTGGGGAGATGCCGTGCACCTGCACGCAGGCGTCAGAGCGCCGGGGAGCGTGGGCTGTGTCAGACTTTGGAAGGGCCGGAGAACCCACTGCACCCGCGCACAGGACGGCTGCAGGAGGCGGCCCGAAGGTGGCTGGTGTGGACGGGAGCTGTGGTCCCCAGTCCACGTGTGGGCAGCAGTGAGGGCACTTGGGTGGGAGAAGGCAGCCTGCAGGGGGAGGAGGACTGTGAAGACGGTCCCTGGAAGGAAGCTGGCCGAGGACAGACGCTGAGGTGGGGGAGAGCCTGACCGGCCTGCGCCGATGGCGGGAGGCCGCGTGAGGACAAGCCCGGCGGGGGTGGGGACAGGCGGCTGCGGGCCGGAGCTGGCTCTGGGCGAAGCGTACAAAGGCTGCCTGACACCGGCTCCCGGACACCCCTTTGGGTCTCGTTCACAACTTCAGTTTTTTCAAACCCAAAATTCGAAGTTGAGAAGTGGAGGTTTCGAGTTAAATTGGACGTTGGGGTCCGCATCACTCTTCGCCCCTGACCGACAGACGGGGACCCCGAGTCCCGAGGAGGTGGGGTGACTCGCCTCAGGCTGCGCATGCAGCAGCAGCGAGAAGGTTCCCTGAGCTCTGACACCGGCCACAGTGACACTGAAAGTTCGAGGCAGGCTGGCTGGAAGGGTGGACACTCCTCGGGCAGGGCCGGAGCCCGCCAGGACCGCTGTTCACACGGGTGGACCTGCCAGGAGGGCGGGCGCGGACACGCTTAGCAGCACCTCTCTGGTGGGACCAGGCTGGTCGTCTGCAGCCATCCAGGTCCGTGCCTCGGACAGTCAGCGGGTTGCGGGGCCGTGCTGACCGGAGGGGGCCGGGCCCGCGTGCCACACAGAAGCGCTGCTGGTCACTCAGTCAGCACAGGCCAGGAGAGCACCGTGGCCAGCTCAGTGCGGTGCTCACAGCTGCCGTCTGGGCCGCGAGGGGGCCATGGCTGCTGGAGCCGTTCGGCTCGGGGATAGGGGTGTCTGGAGACGCTGCTCTCTGGCCAGACGCCATTTCCCCGCTTCTCTGTGCTTGACGCCCCAGTTAAAAGGGGGGCGTTTGACCTTCCGGGGTACGTTTTCTCAGACTTCGCGTGTCTGTCTTAGATCAGAGAGTGTAGTCCGAGAGATGGAGCTGCTGGGAAAGATCACTGCCCTGGACCTGAACCCGGAAAGGACTGAGCTGCTTACCTGCTCCCGCGATGACCTGCTGAAGATCATCGACCTGCGGATGAACGCCGTCAGGCAGACGTTCGGGTAACGGACGCCGGCCCTGCTCGGCTCCTCGCGGAGGGCGGGCCCGCGGAGCCGGCCGCGGTGACAGCCCCTGTCTGTTGCAGTGCTCCTGGGTTCAAGTGCGGCTCAGACTGGACGAGAGTGGTGTTCAGGTTAGTGGTGGACGCCGCCCCTGCTTGCTTCGCCACTAGGGAGCAGAGCCCGGGCATCTCCCAAGGGCAGCGAGCTCGCTTTCCACAGTGCCTGGACGGCCATCACTGGTCACTGTCACTGCCCTCGTCCCTCCTGGTGCTCTTTGTGATCACGCAGTAGCTGTGCTGCGCCAGGCAGCACTGTTGGCTTCTTGGTTTGCTCTGGACGGACACGGCACGTGCTTACGTAAGGCCCAGTCGAGGGCTTTCAGGCGGGCGGTCCCCTGGACAGAGCTGGGGGCTCTGGAGGACTTGGTCCGGGATGGCCCAGCCTTCCCTGCCCGGCTCTCCTTGCTCCCCGCACGTGGCTGTGGTCTGTTCCTCTGCTGGAGAAGCTGCTCTGCCCGTTGCCTCTTGTCTCCGGCTCTCCACGAACCTGTGACAGCAGTCTGCCAGCTGAAAGAAATCTCACCTCTTGGGGTTGACTCTGAGCGCCTGTGCTCTGTTGGGGCATGTTAGGGACGAGGCCCCAGGAAGTAATGTGGAGTCTGGTCTTCGGTAGCTGGGCGAGGCCGAGGCAGCAGGAGCCACGGCTCACACGGAGCCGCGCGTGTTTGACTAGATGGGAGGGGCTCCCGGGCTGCTGGAGTAGGGGCGGGGTGACACCTGCTCTTGTCTGACTGTCCTCAGCCCTGACGGCAGTTACGTGGCGGCAGGCTCGGCCGAGGGCGCGCTCTACGTCTGGAGTGTGCTCTCCGGGAAGGTGGAGAAGGTCCTGTCGAAGCATCACAGGTAAGCTGGGCGCTGCGCCCACGGCCCCACAGAGCGGCTGAGTCTCCCCACCCCGGCCTGTCCCCTTTGGCCTAAGCCCCGGTCGGCCCGTCGGGCAGTGGCCCCTTGCTCTGCTCCGAGCTGGGTCAGCAGAGAGACGCTGGGGCCATTCTCCCAGGCGGCTGCCTTGGCGCTCTGTGCCGCACTGGGAGATTCTCCCGTGGCCTTGTGGCTGTCGGAGGGGAGGTGGGAGCGGCGCTTTCTGGCCTCGCCTGGCATGGTGCTCCCTGGCCGCCTCCTTCTCGCTCCCTGGGTTCCCTTTGGCATCGAGTTGCTGGGAAACCCTGGTTTTTCGCATTGCTTTGCAGCCTTCACCTCCTAGCCAGCCCGGGCCCCTTTTTCCTTAGCTCTGTTCTGTCTGGCCCAGCTGGCTCGGGGGCCCTGAGGTGCTTGTGCCGTCCTTCTCTGCTTATTCCACTCAGTGCTGACGCTCTGGCCAGGTGCTGGGGCCTGACCTCTTTCCCTCCTGAGCGGGCAGGGCCGGCTTCCTCTGGTCCTGGTTCTGTGAGGGCAGCTGCAGGCCCGCAGAGGCCTCGGGGAGAGCTGCTCTGAACGCTCGTTCACCGCGCGCTTCCCCCTCGAAGCTCCTCTGTGAACGCGGTGGCGTGGTCCCCGTCCGGCATGCACGTGGTCAGCGTGGACAAGGGGAGCAGGGCGGTGCTGTGGTCGGACGGCTGACGCGCCTGCCTGCGGGGTCCCGGCCGTCCGGCAGCTGCTGTGCGGACGCGGTTCTGCCTTCGGAGGAGACTGGGCCGGGCGCAGCGGCCTGCTCTCCAGTCAGACGTCCCAGGACTTTGACATCCCACGGCCTCAAAGAATAACACTGAAGAGAACCTGACTCCGGCCGCGTCGGGTTCTTGGCACGCACGACTCGGCGGGACACATACTGGCCCTGGTGTCGTGCCTCTGGGCACGGCCCGCCACGCCTCGCCGGGAAGCAGTGCCAGGCGGCCCACACCTGGGCGTGGGCCTCCCGTGCTTCCTCAGGCCTCCTTCCGCAGCCCTGGCCTGGCGCCGGTTTCTCTCCGGGGCCCTTCCTGGCGGACGGAAACCAGAACGGGTCACGTGCCTGCCGGCCCCTGGTGTCCGCGCAGCGGCCCCATCAGCCTCCTGCCGGGCTTGGGGGAGCGGTGGCTCGCCTGCACCGCTGCCCCCTCCCGCGATTTTATGCAGCTGTTAACCAAGTCTCAATTTGGTATTGCAAAGTTTTTTCCCTGAGGTAGGAAAAGTGCGAACGCCTGAGAGGGTGGCTGGGGCCGCCTCCCGGTGAGCCTGCTGGCCGCTCTGGGCGGGGTGCGCCCCGCCCCGGGCCTGCGCGCAGCACCCCTCGCGCTCCAGTGCCAGAGGCTCGCCGGCTCGGGGAGCCTGGGCGCCTTCGATTTCAGGGCTGTGGTCCAGGCCAGGAGCTGGCCTGTGGCTCTTTTTAAAAAACATTTATCTTTGCCGTTATACCTGTGTTTAAACTTTTATTTCTTTGAGTGACTGAGACACCAATATTTTTATCACTTTTTGATTTGCACTTTATTTTTTTCCCTTCCTGACTTCCTGGTGGCTGGCTGAGGGTGCGCGTGCCAGCAGGGGCGGGGGCGGGGGGGTGCGCCTCCTGCCGGCGCGTCTCCCCTCCTCTCCTGGTCCTTCCTCTCCTCCCCGTCTGCCTTCTCGGGAATCAGGTGAAGGGTTAAAGGAAGGTGGAATTCACAGGCCAGGGCACGTCTTTTATTTATTTAATTATGTTGCCCAACTCGATTGTGATAAATAAATCTGTTCTATGCTTTTCACACTCGTGCCTCTTTGGTGGTTTTTATTCTCCTTTATCCTTAACGAGGATGAGGCTGTTTCTTGCGTTGAGTCTCCTGGAACTTGTTCCTTTGTAATGACGCTCTGCTCTCCCGGTGTCCGTTACGGAAGCCCAGTCTCCAGGGCTGTGAGCCAACTGTCCGGTTTCACCTGAGCCAGCTGCTCCTGCCACACCACTGAGGGCCTGGCCCTGGCGTCAGTGACGGGGCAGACCCGCCTGAGGCCTCCAGGCTGCCCTTCTGCTGAGGGGCGTGAGTCACCTCAGCTGGCAGGCAGCCGTGTGCGGAAACAGGATGACCTGCCCGGAAGCCCCCAAGCCCGCTGTCCAGTCCTGTCCCCCAAAGGCCTCCCTCAGGGCGGCCAAGCGATGGCTTCACCCAGCAGCTGGCGGCAGGCGCTGGCGGTGACTCCGGGAAGGTAGGCCGTTCCTCCTCTGGCCCGGGAGGAGCTCTGCTGTCTCGGGCTCTGCTCTCCGTGTCCAGCACAGGGAGGTCTCGGTTTGGGGACCTCGTTGTGGAGCCCTCGGTCCCCAACCACCGAGGCTCTCCAGGAGCGGGGCTGGGGAGTAGAGTGGGGGTTCATTTCCCAGTCAGCGCCCTGGGGCAGCGGCTCAGGGTGACGGCTGATGGTGCAGCTGTGGCCTGCCTTGATGCGCGGTCAGGAGTGAGGACTTAAAACCGTTCACTGAGCGCAGTGGTGCCTCAGGGTGGTGCCAAGTCACGCCTGCGACTGGGCCGTCTCCCGTCCCGGAGTGCACGGCCTGCAGCTCCGCACCTGCCCCTGGAGTGCTGGGCCCGCTGCGGGCCTGGCTGTCGGATGCAGTGCGGTGGTGAGCACGGTGGCCACCTGCCTTTTTGGCTGATGGTTTCGTCTTCTTCCACCCTTCGCTTTAAGGCAGGTCCAGCACTATGCTCTGCCAGGAGACGGTGGTCCGTGTGGCCGCTGGTGCCTTTGGGATGGCTGTGTCCCTTCACACTCACTCGCTGTTCTGACCCCAAGGAGCAGGCCTCTCCCGAGTTAGCCACCAGCAGCGTCACTCAGGCGTGCTGAGGCCTCAGAGATGCGTGGCTGCTGCAGAGATCGCACGTTAGGGCTCCCAGGTCCTGGAGGGAGGCGGGACCACACGAAGGGTCACAGGAGGAGGCCCTGGTCAGCGAGGAGGCCGAGGGTTGCGCGGGCGGGAGCAGAGGTCTGTGTCTGGGGCTGCGGGAGGCGGGGAAGCCGGCGAGCTGACATCACTGGGGCCATCTGGGGGCGGGGCGCTCTCCAGGTGGCGGATACCTGGCCCGGTGCTGACCAGGCAGGGCCACCCAGGGAAGGAGGCTGTCAGGGTGACTGGGCCCTGGACTTGGGGGCTTGCCCGTCAAAAGAGGCAGGTCAGTTACTGTTTGTAGCCAGGGGCTGCCCCCGCCCCCAGCCTGTCTCCAGGCTCAGCAAAACCCCAGGTGTCGAAGCACCCAGAAGACAGAAAAGAAAAAGTGTAATTGATTGAACTATCTAATCCTCTTTCTCTTCTGCTTTCACTAGCTGGCTTCCTAGGGGAAGGAGGGGAATAGGACGTTTACCCCCGTGGGAAAAACAGTCTCCAGTGCTGGCAGTCAGCAGCTGAGCACCGTGCAGGGAGGCGCTGACTGTTGACTGCACCCGTCCCGGGCGCCGGGGCTCCGGACAGACGGCCGCAAGTCCGTCCGTTTCTGTGCGTGTGGAGCGATGGTGGGTGGGCCGTGGGGGCAGACGGGAAACAAGATTGGGCCAGTAAGCTGCTTTGTGCCTTAGCTGTGTAAAGCCCTAGAGGGGGAATACAGGCCGGAGGGGGCGGTGCTGGGCAGGTGTGAGATGGGTGACAGGAAGTGATGACCCCAGGAGTTGAGGGGGGAGCCGGGCGGCGGCTCTGAGCACCGAGTAAGTGCAAAGGCCCAGGCAGTTTGAGGAAAGCACAGGGGCCAGTGGAAGGTGAGGAACAAGGGCAGAGTTGCCCAGACCTAGGCAGGATGCCGTTTGGGGTACCTCGCCTTGTGCTAACACCTGCATGTCAGAACCACAGAACACTCTTCTGCTCAGAGTCACCCCCAGACCCCAGCTCAAGCCCAGCAATCAGGGGTATTAGAGGCCACACCCCCTGTTCCACTCACCCCCCAGGTGCTCGGCGCGCCTGCTGCCCCAGGCACTGGGGACACGGAGGTGAAGACCCCTCTCATGGCACCTGGTGTCCAGAGGGGAGAGGTGCAAAAACACCTCCCACAAGCTTCTATGCCACTGGGCCCCAGCCTGACCCAGGGGGTCGCGGGAGGCTCCCGTGTGGAAGAGACTCCAGAGCCCAGAGCCGAGGGTCGCAGGGTGACTCAAGGAGGCGAGGCGGGAGGCTTATGGGAGGAGGACTGTGGGAGCAGTGCCAGGATGCTGTGATGAGGAGGGGGCCAGGCCAGACGAGACGGGGTGGGGGGAGTGGGGGGATGGGGAGGTGGGGGGGTGGGGTCTAGGCACCTGTGTCCTGAGGGCAGAGACCCAGCAGCCTGGGCAGCTGGGGGGAGCTGAGATGGGGCAGTGGGACAGCCGGTGGGGGCTTGGGGCTGACGTGGGGGTGGGTCCATGGGGGAGGCGAGCGCATCTCTAAGCGTTCCCCAGGGGGAGGGGTACGACCTCTGACACCCAGGCCTGGACAGAGGGGTTCCTCTCAAGGCAGGCATTTCTCCTTGACCTTTTCCTTTGCATCTCTAGCCCAAGGGCGCATTAGCTGCCTGCTGAGCTTAATCAAGTCTGTTCAGCACTTGAAAATGCCCTGTCCTGGTGCTCCCGGGAACAGCCAGGGATAATCTGTCTATTTCCAGAGCCCAAAGAGGGTTAGGATGAAAGCAGCTTTCTTTCAGCCCCTGTGCTGCCCGCGCCCCTGCCCGCAGCGCCTCCCCAGGCGAGCCGGTGGGCCCCTACCTCCAGGAGACCCCGGGAGCAGCCCGTGTCCCCGTGCCATGCTCAGAACTGCTGAGGCCACAGTTCACCCGTCTCACCACTGACCCACTTAACACTCTGCTCCAGAAATAGGATTTGCCTTCTGGACAAAAGCCCATCGCTGCCTCCGGCCCCCCTTCAGCGTCCCTACAAAGTCCCGAGCCATCAACCAGGGCCCGGCTCACCTGCTTGCCCGGCTGACCCGGCGCAGGCCCGTACGGCCATCCACGTGGACTGTCCTGGGTATGTAAGAACCGGCAGCGGCGCAGGGAGGAGCAGGGCGGGGGCGGGTTCCCATGCCACCGGCTGCGTGTGGGCTCGTGGGCTCCCTGAGATGCTCCCGAGGAAGCTCAAGGGCATTGACCTCGCAGCCCAGATGGCGCTGGCGGCCGGACACTCCAGTCGCTGGACAGAGCTTGGGGCCGTTTAGCACGTCTTGAACGTGAGACCAGCTGAAAACCAGCGGAGGGTGGTTTTCAGGAACGTTCTTCTGTTTCGTGGCCACAAGGCCTTGTTGTGACAGATTTAATTCAACAGGCCAAGTGTGAAGCCACCAAAGATGGGTCGGAAAGGCAAGGCCCCACTGCGGCCTGGCTGGGCCTCCCCCGGCGCTGGAGGAGCCGTGGGGGCGCCGGGAAGCCGCAGGAGCCGCGCGCTCTAGACAGAGCTGTCTCGTCAGATGTGCGTGCTGGGCCACGGGGAGCGCCACTCTGGGACCAGGTCCTGTGCCCAGAGTGTCCCTGGCTTTACCTCCAGGACCTGCTCACCTTCCCGGCCGCCCAGAACTCAGCCGAGACCAGCCCAGCACGGCCGCAGGGACCATGGCCGCCGACGGGAGGGCAAGCAAGTCCATGGCAGACTCTGTCATCTTCAAGAAGGTCTCCCGGGACAAATCGGTGAGTGTGCAGGAGCGAGGGCTTGACCGCTTACAAGAAAATGAGGGTCTCTTTGGAGAGCAGACACCACCAACCCAAGCCCGTGAGGCCGGTGGCGTCCGAGGCTCGTCTCTGAGAAGGACCGTCGGGGCTGAAACGGCCGAGTGAACGGCACGGCCACATCTCCCGTCTCATCCGTTTCAGTCTGAGCCCTTCGTTTTCTCCCGAACCCTCAGTTGTCCTCCCCCGACCCACACCAGGGCTTGTCCCCCAGTCGACCTTGAACTCGTGACGCGGCACTTACAGCGCCGTTGTCAGTCCCTGTGACTCCCCTGACCCCGTGTCCTCACCTGCCTTTCCGGGGGAGCCGGGTGCCGGATGCCGGAGTGGCCCCTCCACCCCCTGCTGTGGCCCAGGCAGTCCTATACTGGCAAAGCTCCACGGGCCCCAGGGCCACCGGACCAGGGACCGCGCTGTCACTGCCTGGCCACCGGCGCCCTGCAGGCACGGCTCCCACGGGCAGAGTCCGTGGTCCAGATGTGCCGAGGACCTCCCGGCCTGGGATCTGACAAGGGGGCGTCTCGGGGGTTCTCCTTGCTCCCCCCCCATGGCTTCCAAGGCCAGGGACCTCAGTGCTGCTCAGTGCAAGCCGACTGTAATTCTGTTTTTTTTTTTTAAGATTCATTTATTTTTGCACACAAGAACTGGGGTACAGGCCAGAGGTGTGGGGGTTGAGAGGATTCACCAGAGACAGAGTGGGGAGCAGAATAGGCAGATCGACTGAAACACACTGCTGAGGGGAGCAGCGGGTGAGACAGGAGAGGTCTGCTGTGCCATGTGGGTCACTGCCTGGCCGGGCATCGAACTCGCCCTGCAGTGACTGCAGAGGCTTCATAGTGTGTTGCTTAACCCCTTGCACCACTAGGGAGGTCCCAATGACTATGTAATTTTAAATGTTCTTGTAGGCACTTTAAAAAAATAAACAAAATGATTTTAACTTTTCAGGTTAATTTTTAAGTTGCCTTTTTATTGGATTTATTTCATTGGATTTTTTTTTTAATGTTAAAAGCAACTATCTTTGATTTTTGTATAGGTCAGAGTTCCTATCCTATTTGTAGTCAAGAATTAATTTGAATACAATACTTTGTTAGACCCGGCACAGCCCCAAAACTAACATTGCGACATGGGAGCAGTATAAAAATCCTTGATAGCTGATTTTACCTTCTTTCCTTAATCTTTTGAAATCTGGTTCTACACTCCAGCCACGTCAGCTAGGAGCAGCCATTTTCAAGTGTAGCGGCCGTCGGTCACTAGTGCCCGCCGTGCTGAACAGGGCCAGTCGGGGTCATTCTTCTAGCAACTTCTGATCCTGAAAGGAACCCAGAGCAGCCCCGCCCCCACCTCCCCTGTGACACCCACGAGGACTGAGCTCTCCTGTACTTTCTCCTCTCTCTGTCCAAGCGCCATCACTCTCACCACAAACTGGGCACTCCAGTCTTTTGTTCTCCAAAGTCTTCCCCACCTTGCACACCCCCGGAGTGCTGTTTCCTGAGCGAGGAGGAAGGCCCACCCATTCCCACTGGGCCCAGTTACACCCCTCTTTTCTTCCTCACACTGGGAGAGACAGTCACTGACCTGAGAAATAGACACTTTTTTTTCATAGAAAACAGAAAAATAATTCATCGCTGACTGTCTCATGTTAAGAGTAGTGTCCACTGCCAGCCTGGACCCCAGCACGGTCTCCCGGGCCTTGGCTCCCTTTCTCTGTGATTCTCTCCACGCCCCTTTCTGTGATTCTCATCCTCAGGCTGGTGACAACATAGCTGCCCCAGCTCCAGACGTCTCATCTCTCTCCCTTGTAGGAGATGGTGCTTCCGAGGTCTCTTTTTGAGAGTGAGGAAATTGTTCCCGACAGCCCTCTAAAAGAATTCTGTTTCTTGGGGTCAGCACTGATCACCTGCTTCCCTAGGCTGACCCCAAGCCAAAAGCAGACGATCGTAACTGGGTCCAGCCGATCAAGACCTGTCCGCTGGGGCAGCCTCCTCTTAGCAGGTCACCACCTGGCAAAGATGAACACAAATGGTGGCTTTTATCCAGGGACAAGAGTCACTGGCTGCTGGGTGGGCAGGTAGCACATCAGCTGTGGCCTCACACTGTTCTCCACCTGCTCCTGCCCCTTCCCCCTCTTCCAGTTGCAAAAGAAAGTTGCCTTTGTTTGTTTGAGGCATCTGCTACTTGCGACCCACTACCTGCTGAGGGCCTCCTCTATCCCTTCTCTCCTGGGTTGTCTCTGCAGGAGCGTTCCCTGCCGGCACTTAGAGTATAAAATTCAGCACCTCCCTCCTGCATCTTCGTAGCAAACAAGCTCTGTTGACCCCCAGCCCCTCCCTAGCTCTCATTCCTGCACAGCCAAAGCTTGAAAATGAACCCACCTTCTTCCCTTCCATTTATAATTCCTTCCTCCTCCTGCCATCCATAACCACTCACCTGACCTGTTTCCCCTTGCCGGTCCACTTAGCTGCTGGCGTATTGCAGTCCTAGTGCTCTCCGTAAATGGGGTGCACCCTGACGCCCGGATTATTGTGAGGCTTATGTAAAATAATGCAGTGTGCTCAGCTTGGCGCCCGGCACATCGTACACACCCTAAATAGGATCTGACTGCATGTCTTTTACTCCACTTGAAATGTTAGGTTCTTTGCGGTCAGTCCGTGTAAGACCCTCTCCTGGATCCCCTTTGGTGGCCACTCACCTGCAGAGGAAACCACTGGCTGTTCCAGAAGCTTTCTCTTGGCTCTGGACTTTGTAAAAGGAGAATTTTTTGGCGCAGAAAGCACTCTCTGGCCACCCAACCCCCCTCACTACCAGTCCCATTCACTGGCCACGCTGTCCTTGGTGCTCCAACATCATAACACAAATAACCTAGAAAGTACAGGGGCGCGCGATAGGAGGGGTAGATACGGAGATAACTTAATGCCAACAGAAATGATGTGGGGGCTCGTGGAAATAAAAACACGAACTAAGAGGCTGGCGGGTGGGGAGCTAACCAGGCCGTGCACATTCGGTCGTGGGTGCACTCAGGCAAGCTGGTTGCATCCCTGTTTCATGTCAGGCACTGCAGTGGGGAGATGCCGTGATGGTTGAGAGGCGAATTAGGAGACGGTCCTTACCATCCAAGTGCTAGTCCCTTGCGTTGAGGTGGTGAGTGGTGGTGAGCTCAGACCGCGCTTTCCCACAAAGAGGCTGGGAGAGGCCTTCACTGCCAGGGGCGTGTCTCGGACCAGACAAGGTCCGGGACAAAGGGCGGTGTCCCTACCCAAACTCCTCCTCCTTCCTCAGAGCATCTGTTCAGGTTTACCTGTACAGAGCTTCATCTGGTAGGACTTTGGTTCTTTTCACAAGAAGGATAGCCCCTTTACTCTCAGATGGAAATAAAAGGCTTACTGTGCAAATGGATGGGAGAAGCCTTATGTGGGTTTAACTTCCCACTAAAGTATTATCAGCTAATTCAGCAAATTTACCTGGCTGACGTCAGACCCGGGCTTGATGGTGGGGAGAGCAGGGACCATCCACGGGGGTGGCAGGAATTCCTTGGAGCAGATCCACGAGGCTGTGGAAAGAGCACACCTTGCCTGCAGGCCACCATCTCTGCCCTCCGCAGAGCAAAGAGACAGGAAGTGATGGATGGGCTGCCGAACCAGGCGGCTCCTCTTTGCGGGATGAGTCAAAATATTTCTAGTGGCTGTTCTTTTTATCGAAAATGTCTGAGTTTATGTTCTTTGACCACTTAGGGTGCATACCCCTTCTTCTACAGGTGACCATCTACCTGGGGAAGAGAGACTACATAGACCATGTTGACAAAGTTGAGCCTGTGGGTAAGTTGAGTTTGGAGTAAGATTTTAATGCTGGTGCCCCTCCAAGTCATCAGACTCCTGCTAGTTTTGTATTGTTAAAGGTGACTTCGCTAATCATCTAATCTAAGAAATGCAACTTAAAATGAGGAAGATGCCATCAGCTGATTGGAAACAATTCTAAATAGCTCGGTGAAGACAAAGGACTCATTTCTAGAATACATAGACTACTCAAAACTCAACATTATAAAAAGTGGAACTGGAAAGTAGGCAAACGATGTGCAGAGCTATTTCATCAAAGATATCTGGGCAGTACATAGAAAAATTTCCACTAGAGAAATGCAAATTAAAACCATGGTGAAATATTACCTACCTACCACAGCAACTGAAATGGAAAGATAGTGCTAACACCAAATGCTGGTAAGGATGGTATAAACTAGGTTCCTTGTCCATTGCTGGTGGGAACATAAAATGGCACAGATGCTCTAGAATATAGTTTGGTTTCATAGATACACTTATATGACCCAACGGCATTCCTAGCATTTATTTAGGAAAGAGAAAGAAATGAAAACTTATATATACCCTAAAAAACTCTACAGAGTTGTTCATTGCAGCTTTTTCTGTAACATCTGCAAACCAGAAAATGTCTCTTATCAGGCACAGTAAAGCTGAGCATACCAGCCACAGAGTGGAATACTACTCAGCAATGAAGAAGGAGCTAATGATACATGGACTAGTGCTCAGGTCCTCAAGGCCATTATGAGCGGGGAGAGCCTATCTCAAAAAGCAATAGGTGGTATGACTCCATTTATATAACAAGATATCAACATAGAAAACAGATTAGTGTTTGTCAGGACTGACAGACGGCAGGGGCAGGTGGGACTAGAGGGGCTGCGAAGGGAGGTCTTTGTGGTGAGGGGCGGGTTCTGGCCCAGGCTGCGGTGGCAGTTACAGGAATCCCCAACGGTCACAGGATAACCTTGATGAAGTAATGCTCGGGTGCCCAGCCAGCATCCTGGTTTGATAGTGCACTACGACCATCTAAGACAACCATTTGAATAGCTGTTGGAGGACAGGGGACCTCTCTTTACTACAGTACGGCTTCCTAAGAAGCTATAATTTTTTCAACCTGAAAAATTACTTTTTTAAAAAGTGAGTATAAAAACCTGGCATCTTTTCAGGCATGGGGGATGTGTCCTGGGCAAAGCTCGTTCTGCTAGGTCACGTGCTGGCGTGTCAGCAGCCACGTCCAACCGTCATGGACGCGAGATGGTTTCTCTAGAAGGATGCTTGCGGCAGTGTTAATTATAACGGGGAGATGAGAGGGGTTTAGTTAAATGATTCACCAAGCATCTGTTCTGTGGAGCCGTTAAAATGGTTAGTACCCACTGTCCATGTGTGTGCATGTGTGTACGTGTGTGCATGTATGCGTGTGTGTGCATGTGTGACCAGATGCTTGTGATATATATTGAAGTGAGGAAAGCAGATAGCGAACAGTAAATGCAATAGGCTGTCATTTTCCTTGCGAAAAAACATCCTTTAAGTGGATCTACATCTAGAAAAGGGTCCTGCACTGCTATGGGTGTCTGGGGGTGGAAATCTGGGGGACTTTGTCTTCTCGGCCTCTCGTCCTCTCCCGCCGAGGCTGACGCCCTCACGGGCAGACACCGAGCCGCGTCCGCCAGCCACCTGGCTCTTTCATCGCCGCCCTCCTGCTCTCTCTCGGTGTAGATGGTGTCGTGTTGGTGGATCCCGAGCTGGTGAAGGGAAAGAAAGGTGAGGTGCAAAGCCCAGAATCCACTGTTCTACTCCCCCACTGCCTCCCGAGCCGCAGCCTCCCCCACCCCACAGCCTCGAGGTCCGCCAGCCCGGCAGCAAGCCCCTTCTTATGGACGGCAGCTGTGCAGTCAGTGCTGGGGGTCTGCCCTACATGTGGCGCTGACTCAGCCCCAACCTAGACTTGCCTTCTGGGTGGGCGCTGCCGGCCGCGCAGGGCATTGTTCCCAGCCTGGACGTGCAGGCTGGTGCGGCCGGGCAGGGCAGGAATGGGCTGCCAGCGCCCGTGTCCGTTACCCGTGGTCCCGCTTTCCCTCACCCTGGGGCAAGGGGCTTCAAACCCTGGAAGCCCCCTCTGCTGCCCGGGCGGGCTTGAATCGGCTCTGGCACCCTCCTCTCCAGGCCATGGGGAGACAAAACCCTCAACCAACAACTGCCAAGAGCTTCGGGGTCCCCTTCCGAGGTGTTTTGTGTTCAGGACTAAGGCAAACCCCACTGCTTTGTGCTCGCAGCAGACGGTGGGGGCTGCCCCTCCCTGATGTGGGCGGGTGCGCTGGCGCGGGAGCAGGCTGCAGGCACAGGCTGCAGGCACAGCCCCCACTCCGCTGGGCACCAGCGCGGGGGTTAGAGCGGACGTCCAGAGTTCTGGCTCAGAGCTCGCGCGGCGCTTCTGAGCAGAGGCCCCACTGGGTGTGCTCCCTGTTGGCCCCTCGCCCGCAGGTCCCTCTGGCTCCTCTCCTGCACCGCTCTGCTCCCTGGCACAATGGCCCTCCTCTCCTTCCCTTCCCGGAGATGCACCCTACGAACCCGTGGCCTCCCCCTGCCTGAAGGCCTCCCCGAGGTCACTGAGCCTGGGCTGGGGGTGGGGTGAGGGGGGAGAGAGGAGATGGTCAAACAGCCACATAACATGTGGGTCTTGGCAGGCGCACCCCAGTCCTCTGGCGTGCCGCTTGGAGGCAGTGACACCCCTGGAGGCGCTGGTGCTTCCCAGGCTTATGGGCGGGAGACAGGGTAGTGTGGTCTTCGTGTGACTGGATGACCGGCTGGAAGCGGTGCCCAAAGGGGTGGCGGGCCCCTGCGTCGGGGTGAGCCCGCGCCTCTCGACCTCCTTCCAGTGTACGTCTCTCTGACCTGCGCCTTCCGCTACGGCCAGGAGGACATCGATGTCATCGGCCTGACCTTCCGCAGGGACCTATACTTCTCCCGGGTGCAGGTGTTCCCGCCCGTGGCGGGTGCGGGCGCCCCCACGAAACTGCAGGAGAGCCTGCTTAAGAAGCTGGGGGGCAACACGTACCCCTTTCTGCTCACGGTGGGTGACTCCTCCAGCTCCTTCACCCCACACCTTGTCATGCGCCGCAGAGCGAGGCAGAAGGCACGAGGCCACGGCTCACGTCTGTGGGCTTCAAATTGCACCCTCAGAGGAAGCTCTAGAGTGCACGGGCTGTGGCTGTCTTTTCAGTCCTTAGGGAGAGCCTCCCAGGCACCGCTTCAACCTATGTTTAAGTATTTCCCCTGGCCCACCACCTCGTTACACGCGCACGTGAGCGCCTTCGCTGGCTGGGCTGTAAAGAGCAGGCGCAGAGGGTTTCCCTTGGGACAGGCGCCCTGGGACAAGGAGCCGGGCCTGCAGCCAAGGGCGCATGCCAGCTAAGTGGCTTCATCTCCCCAGGCCCCAGGCCCCGGGCCCCCGGCACAGCTGCCTCTGAGCCACGGTGAGAACCGTCTGTGCTGAAGCTACCGCTTCTCTCCTTGTCCCTGTCACTCACACGCGGGTGTCTTGGTCTGCTCTGGGCTGGCGTCTTGACACCTGCCAGGCAGCGTGGCCTCGGGGCGTTCTGCCAGAGCAGACGCCCTGTCTTGTGTGGGGAGACTCTGGGCTTGCAGTCCCTGGAGTCCAGGACAGAGAGCAGCATAGAGGCCCCAGGGCTGTGGGGGAGGGAGTTGGGGAGCAGAGCTTCAGTTTGGGGCGACGAAGACATTCTGGAGATGGAAGGTGGGGGTTACTGCAGAGCAGTGTGGGTGCACTTAACGCCACCTGGCATTACAGTGAAACACTGAGTTTTATTATATTTGACCACACTTCTTTTTTAAAGATTTACTTTATTGATGCACACAAGAACTGGGGTACAGACCAGAGGTGCAGGAGCTGAGAGGAGTCACCAGAGATAGAGCGGGTGGATCGCTGAAACCCACTGCTGAGGGGAGCAGCGGAGAGGCAGGAGAGGTCTGCTGCGCCCTGTGGGTCCGCTCCCTGGCCGGGGATCGAACTCAGGCCTCAGGGGCTGCAGATAGTTTCATAGTGCTGTGACTTTAACCCCTGCGTCACCAGGGAGGCCCACGCTTATTTTTTCAATCACATTTGAAACTGACACGACCCCTGTTACTCCCCTGCCCTCTGATGGGGGTTTGAAATGGCACAGCTTTTGGGGGTCTGTCAGGATGTAGCAAACCTTAGCGATGGGATCTTGACCCTCTGGACCAGCGTCACCTGCAGGGTCCACTGGGTAAAGCTCTGTAGGTGGGGCACAGGCGCTTACCGTCTAACGGCACAGCAGCTCAGCCCGGCTGGATGAAACGGGCGGGGCTGGGGGGACCAAAGCTGTGAACCTGGCAGTGCTGGCTCGTTTCGTGATGTGCAAATTGGACTTACTGCCGCCTGAGTCAGCAAAGTGAGCAAACCAGATGGCGCCCTGGCTGTCTGCAGGCCGCGCTTCTGTAACACACACGTGCACACACACGGACACGTGCACGAGGGGATTTCTGGAAGCTGAGCTTAACACCACCGCCCTGAGCGCCCAGGGTTTTCCAGCTGCCGGGCAGCACGTGTGCACTAAGCAGGGCGGAGCCCCTCTCACGGAGGTCCTTTGTCTCCCCAGTTCCCTGATTACCTGCCCTGCTCCGTGATGCTGCAGCCAGCGCCACAGGATTCGGGGAAGGTAGGCCCAAGAAGAAACGCCCCGGGTTCATCTTCTCTAGGGAAGAGCGGGATCGGGGCCTTGGGGTCCCCAGCATTGGCATTTGTGGACCCCCCTCGCCCACGGGCCCCTGCACCTGCCTCCACCCCTGGCGGGCAGTGGGGTCAGTGACACTTGAGAAGGGTGCTGGAGAGGGGACCAGGGGATGTAGCTGCTGGGGCCCACCTGTCCCCATGTGATGTCGTGAAGTCGTCACCAGAGAACTCCAGTCTTGTGCCACCCTGCAGAGCTGTGGCTGAGACAAAAGGGAGGTGCCGGGCCAGGTCCCAGCGCGGGGAGCGGGCGCAGTCCAGCCCCGGGTGCAGGCGCTGACCTGGCCTGCTCTCCCCCCAGTGCTGTGGGGTGGACTTCGAGGTCAAAGCCTTCGCCACAGACAGCACGGACCTGGAAGAGGACAAGATCCCCAAGAAGTGAGAGCGCAGTGCAGGAAGAGGGGCCCAGGGGCAGGGGAGAGGGAAAGAAACTCCCTCTTCGCCTCTGCCGGACTCGGGGTCCACGGCCTCCTAGGTCAGGGCGTCAGGGTGCTACACACGGGCGGGGTGAGGGCTGACCTGGGGAGAAAGAGCGCCGGGGTCCCCACCTCGGGCCGCTTCCCCCTCTCCGCTCTGTGAGGCTGTGCGGGGCGGTGAGGACCACGGAGGCAGCGCTTGGCCTCTTCTAAGTGCGTGTCCCGAGGGCGTTAAGCCAGATACCGTGTGGGTAGACGCCCTCGCCCCAAACGGGGTCCCTAGCCATCAGCAGACCCCCTCCTCCCAGCCCCCCAGATGCCCGGCCCCTGGCGTTCAGCTTCTGGGCCCTGAACAAGGTGTCCGGCTGCGACCCGAGCACAGCCCCTCCCCCGTGGACATGCCGAGTCTCCTGGTCAGAAACAGCCACCTCCCGCAGCACATTCACATGGCCACTCCCCTGGAGCAGGCGGGGCCCGGGGCCCAGCGGAGGGCCAGAGTGACCCTCAGGACAGCTGGCCGACCCCCGCAGAGAGAGGACGGGAGCCAGGGCCTGGGCCCCTCTCCAGGCCGGTGCCAGACCCCTCTCAGACCCCGCGCGTGCGTGTTGGGGGTCCTGACGGCCCTGGCCCCCCCAGGGGCTCCTGACGGCCCTGGCCCCTCAGGGGCTCCGTGCGCCTGCTCATCCGCAAGGTCCAGCACGCGCCCCTGGACATGGGCCCGCAGCCACGCGCCGAGGCCGCCTGGCAGTTCTTCATGTCGGACAAGCCCCTGCAGCTCTCGGTCTCCCTCAGCAAGGAGGTGAGGCCCCCGTCTGAGGACGTGGCCGAAGCCGGGTCTGTGAGCAGCGCTCCCGTGACCGTGACCGGAGCTGGCGGAAGTCGCCCTCTGGTGTGCCCACTGGGGGTGGGGCCTTCCGGGCCCCGGCGTGTTTGCCCTGCGGCCCCTCCGAGCCAGCCTCACGGTGTGCTGCGGCCCCCCTTGTGTGGGGCTGCTGAGAGCTGGGGGGCTCAGCCTCTGCCGCTGCTCGCGGCTTCCTCCTGCCCAGCGACCTCATGATGCCCCGGGAGGGCCTGGCCCCCGCACAGCCTTGCCCTGTCTGTGGGGCCCTGTGCTCCCCCCCCCCCCCGCATGCCTGCGCCCCGCAGACGCACAGGCGGAGCTCCGGACTTCTCTGAGGAGCGGGCGCTGCACCTCGCCCTCCTGAAGCCGTCCTGTCCTGTCCTGTGCCCTGTCCTGGCGAGGCCGAGGCCACCTAGCTGCGTGCCCGCGGCCCCGTCTGACCCCGCTCGCTTGCCAGATCTACTTCCACGGGGAGCCCATCCCTGTGACCGTGACCGTGACCAACAACACAGAGAAGACCGTGAAGAGGATCAGAGCCACAGGTAGGCCCCTCTCGCCCTGAGGGCAGAGCCTCCCCGTTGCTCTGCCTGGCCAGGCTCCCGGGCCGTCTGTCCACTGTCAGGAGGGCGGGCTGCAGGGAGAGCCCTTAGGGCCACCTGAGGCTCCGGACACGCCCCCTGCCGGCCAGTGCCCACTCCATGCCGGGGGCCTGCTGGGGCGGTCTCCTGTCCGGTCAGTGACACTTTCTGTGGACAGAGGTGCAGTGTGGGGGCAGCACTGGCCTGGAACACGGGCCTCCTGGGGACTGTGTTGTGCGGGGGCCGGAGGCTCCTCAGTGCCCATCCTGGCCTGCCCTTCAGGGCTTTGTGAGGGCCCGAGGCCTGGTCACACAGGGGAGCGGCCATCTGTGAGTGACTGTCACTCCTGCTCCCCGTTCCCGCATCTTTCTCAGCTCACAGGCATCAAACCCAGCCCTGGTCTTAGATCACCGTCCCCTGGGGCTGCAGAAAGCAGGCGGGACAGAGTGACCGGGGGTGGCCTCCGGCTCGCCCCAGTGCAGACATTTGCGGACGAAGGCGGAGGGAACGGGCTGGCCGGGTGGCCAGGAATGGGGATCCGGGACCGGTGGGGCGAGTCCAGCCATGCCAGGGTGGCGGTCACCATGGGGCCACCGGCCACGCTCTTCGTGTGCTGTGTCCAATGTAGAGAAGACTCGGGACTCCGGATGCGGACGCCCTGGGGAGCAGCAGTGCTTGCACACTCAGTGAGCCTTCGATGCGCGCTCTGTTCTCCGTCGGCCCGGGCTGGCCCCACGAGGTCTGTGGCAGCAGGCACTGGTCGGGGCCAGCACAGCCTCAGAGGAGTGGGCCGAGACGGTGTTGACGGACACCTTGGTGTAAACAGCCTCTGCAGAGCTTTGTGAAGCCTGAGCAGGGCCGCTGAGTCTTGTCTTTTTACATTTATTTGTGCACACAAGAGCTGAGGTGCGGGGCTAGGGAGGAGTCGCCAGAGACAGAGCGGGGAGCAGAACAGGGTATCCTCTGAAACATTGCTGAGGGGACAGCGGGGAGGCAGGAGAGGTCTGTGCGCCGTGTGGGGCAGCTCCCCAGCCTGGGACGGAACCCGTGCTGCAGTGGCCTCCGACAGCCTCGCAGTGCTGAGCCCCACCCCTTGCGCCACCAGGGAGGCCCAGAGCCGGGGCCTTGACTGCTGCCGTAGACCTTCGAAGCACGACAGCAGCAGCTTTCTGAGGCCAGGGCCGGGGCCAAGCGTCTCTGACTGTCCCCCTCTGTCCTCACATTTGATTTGATTTGATTTCTTTTTAAAGATGTATTTATTCCTGCACACAAGTGCTGGGGTGTGGGCCAGAGGTGTGGGGGTGAGAGGATTACCCAGAGACAGAGTGGGGAGCAGAAGAGGCGGATCCACTGAAACACACTGCTGAGGGGAGCAGTGGGGAGACAGGAGAGGTCTGTTGCGCCCTGTGGGTCCCCTCTCTGAACGGGGATTGAACTTGCCCTGCAGTGGCTGCAGATGCTTCATGGTGCTGTGACTTAACCCACTGCGCCACCAGGGAGGTCCCACATTTGATTTTAATAGAAAATAAAAACTGTCTTTTCGCTTATCTCACAGCCATGTGTGTGAGATGCAGTGGTCACCGCCCCTCTTGCCGATGGGATGCTGGGGTTTCGAGGGGCTCGATTCTCACCCCACGGCTGACAGCTAAGCTGGGCCTGGAGCTCAAGCTCCGGCCCCCCCAATCCTCCCCCCTCCTCCCCCCGCCACTGGTCAACCCCGCGCTGCCTGCAGGTGATTTTGAGCTTGCAAACAGGGGCGGTGCCTGTCGACAGAGGAGATGGGAGACTGGGTATGAGAAGGGGGTGCATGGTGAGTGTTCCCTGGGGCTTCTCGGACGCCCCACATGAGGAGACAGGCTCCTCGGTGGGAGCTGACGCCGAGCAGGAGACCACTGGATAAAAGTGGCCTCAGAAATATCAGTCCGGATGCTCTGAGCTCAAAAGTTCAGCCTGAGAAGTTCCCTGAGACGGGCATTCCTGAGGCCTGACCGTCCTGTCCCCCAAGGCTGCAGCACGTGTACTGAGACCCCGAGCCTCACCTTCCTCCCTCCCTCCTCTCCTCTCCGCAGTGGAGCAGGTGGCCAACGTGGTTCTCTACTCCAGCGACTACTATGTCAAGCCGGTGGCCATGGAGGAAACACAGTGAGTAGCCGGCGGGTTTCTGCCTCCTGGGCGGCCCGGACCGCGGCCAAGTTCCTGTTCTTGCCGAAGAAGGAAGCAGCAGCCCAGGCACTTCCTCTCCTTCCCCTTTTCCCACCTCAGCAGCTGCAGAGCCATTAGCCCTTAGTTCTGTTGCCCTGAGCAGGGCCGCTGAGTCTTGTTGGCTTTTTTTTTTTTTTTAAAGATTTATTTACTTATGCACACAAGAACTGGGGTACAGGCCAGAGGTGCAGGGGTGGGGAGGTGAAAGGATTCACCAGACACAGAGCCGGGAACAGAACAGGAAGATCAACAGAAATACACTGCCGAGGGTAGCAGCAGGGAGGCAGGAGAGGTCTGCTGCGCCATGGGGGTCACTTCCTCGGCCGGCAGCAGGGATCGAACTCATGCTGCAGTGCCTGCGGTTTGCTTCAGAGTGCGGTGCTTAACCCACTGTGCCACCAGGAAGGCCCTGTTTTTGTTTTTGTTTTTTAATTTTATTTATTTATGCACCCAGGAGCTGGGGTGCAGGCCAGAGGTGCAGAGCTGGGGAGGAGTCGCCAGAGACAGAGTGCGAGGCGAGGCCAGCACTTTCTGCTTGGCGTTGCCGTGAGCCAGAGGAGCCCAAGTCCCTTCCGCAACGGCCCTGCCCCGGCGAGGGCCTTCGTCTGTCCGCCCTCCTCTGGAGAGCTGGCGCCAGTGGTCATGTGATGCTTGGGTCCCAGCTGGGGTCGTGTGCCTGCTCCCCCAGTGAGCTCAGGGCCACACGGCTCCCCCGTGGCGGTCACGGGCCATGGGGACTCTCCGGCTCCCTTGGGGAAGCTGGACTTCCTTTGACGCAGGCTTCTGGGCCCTTCCTCTTGGGCCAGTGACCCGTTGGGCTGTGAGTGCTGTTGCATGTAAACATGTACGTTGCGTGCACGTGAGCATGACACGCGTGAGGACGGCATACATCACACAGAACTGAGAAGGCGACTTCCGGACGAGCTCTCACTCAGAGCAGATCCAGACTCAAGTGTAACAGCCCCGAGCGGGAGGCGGGCGGGAAGGCCCCAGAACACGCCAGATGCTCCGTTCTATCTGTCTCTGGGTGCCCCTTGACGCCCTTGTTCCGGGGTCCCACAGGGAAGGGGACCCCGGCTGGCTTTCTCCTGACTCACTCCATCGTCTGGTGCTCCTGTTTATCTTGGAGCAAGTGACTGGCAGGAAACTGGGGGCCGCTCTAGGGTCTCCCCAAGGGTGGGCTGGGTCGTGCTGGCAGGTCCCTCAGGTGCAGAGCATCAGCCATGTCCCGGCCCCTCAGGTCCCAGGGGCAGGTCGGACGTGACCCCAGCTGCTCCCCACTGTCCAGTCCCAGACGGAGGTGCTAGGGGCAACTGCTGACTCGAGGGCCTCGGCCATGCCTTCAGGAGGCTCAGCTACAGGAGAGACCGTTGTCCGACCCGGTCCCGGCGGCCCCTTCCTGCCAGAGCCCCCACTGCAGTGCAGCGTCCACTCTGCCACCCGAGCCGCCGTGGCCAGAGCGCGGGGCCCGCACAGCTCACGAGGAAGCCGTGCGGGAGCCTCCTGCAGGCGCTGGGGGCTGGGGAGGTCACAGCCACAGCAGCTGGGGAGAGGAAGTGGGGGAGCCCTTCCCAGCCTGGAGTCCGCCTCCAGTGGGTCCCCAGCCCTGAGGCTGCCTGGTGGGCACCCCTCCCTCGCCCAGCTGCCCTGGCGGGCAGAGGTGGCGGGTGTGCAGGGCACCGCCCAGGCCGCCGGCCCTCGGGCCTGCGGTCGGCAGGAGCGTGCGGCTCTGGGCAGTGGCCGCCTCCGCCCGCACAGTGGGGCTCCCGGAGCGCCTGCTGGGGGTGGGTGAGGCACAGGCCGCGGGGGTGTCCTTGGCCTGCGCCGATGTCGTGTGCTGACAGCCTCGGGCTCTGCTTCGACCCCCGCTTGGCCCACACCACGCGCTGGCTCAGGCCGCGGCCTGCCAGATGCTGCGGCCGCCCAGCAAGTGACAGTGGAGGCAGTGGGGACAGGAAGAGCGGGTGCCCCCGAGAACTCAACCAGGCCGGCCGCCGGTCAGGCGCAGGAGCAGAGGCTGCCCAGCCCTTCTCGACCCTCCGCCCGGCCACACACGCATCCCTTAGCTGGGCGGCAGGACACTGCGGACGGTCAGAGAGTGCTCTGGCCAGAGGACCCTGCTGCCCACGGTGCGGCCCACAAAGCCTCCGGAGCAGGCTGCGTGGTCTCTGCCCTGAGACGCCATGGGTCTCATTTAACCCCACAGAATGTTCTGGAAGTTCAGGCCGGGGCCTCGGGGCAGCGTCCTCACGTTGCTACAGATGCACGGGCACCTGGACCCCTGTAGGCGCAGGGAAGCTGGATCCTGGAAGAGGCTCAAATGCAACCCATGCCAGGAGAAGTCACCCACCTCTCTCGCTGCTCCCCGCAGAGAGAAGGTGCCGCCGAACAGCACCTTGTCCACGACGCTGACGCTGCTGCCCTTGCTGGCCAACAACCTGGAGCGGCGGGGCATCGCCCTGGACGGGAAGATCAAGCACGAGGACACCAATCTTGCCTCCAGCACCATGTGAGCCCCGAGCCCCGAGCCCCGTGCAGGGCTGTTCTCCCTCCCTCACCGCTCACAGGCCCCGGGACCGCTGGAGTGCGGGGCAAGATGGAGGGGCCCAAGCAGGGACCCCAGTCCCGGCCTTGGTGTGACGGACGTGCGGTTACAGCTGTGGGCTCTGGAGACAGCGCTGAACCCCAGTCCCCCCCGCTGTTACCCTCTGGTCCGCCCAGCACAGCCCTCAGCTGAGAGCCTTGGTGTTCCCACCCACACAGGGTGGGTGGCTGGGGGCATGACAGCTCAGAGAGATCAGAAGGGTCTAAAACGTGGTGCCCAGCACATGTAGGGGGCTCCAGGAACGCCAGCTGGTGTTTGACCTGCGCCCCCAAAGCCCAGAGGCAAGGCTCTTCCAGGAGAACGGGGGTCAGCGGGCGTTTGGCCGAGGGCAGGGGGACGGCTCAGGCTTCCGGGGGCTGGTTCTCCAGGTTGGTGGGCTACAGTGGAAAGCACCTTTGGGGAAGCTGGGGCCAGAGGATAACATGGAGACCGACCCTAGACCCCCGTCCCCGAGGGCGTGCACGCAGTGACGTCCACACGGACGCAGGGTGTTCACAGGAGCTAGGCCCAGGTTTCCGAGGGTGGATATGCTCTTTTATGGACCAGGAACTCTAAGCTCAAGTTGGGCAGTGGTGGGGCAGCGTGGGGGCCCTGGGAAGCTGGTTTCTGGCCCCTAAGCAGGGGGCTAGCACCAGGGGGGAGCAGCGAGACGGGAGGCATGCTGTGCGCTCGGAGCTTCGGGGGGTGGGGACTCGGACGTCTGGCCAGGCTTGGTCCAGGAGCTGCCCGAGGATGGGGGCTGCCCCGCCGCCCCCTCGCTGCCCCCGCACCCTCCTTTTCCTTTCTGCTGCACAGCCTGAAGGAGGGCATCGACCGGGCTGTCCTGGGGATCCTGGTGTCTTACCAGGTCAAGGTGAAGCTCACAGTGTCGGGGTGAGTGCCGGCCTCTGGCTTCAGCCGCTCGTTCTCTGGGTTGCTCCTGGGGGGACGTCCAGATGGAGGGCCGAGAGTCCCCGAATGCCACTGCTGTGGGACATCTGGTAGAAAAGGGGATTCCAAAATACGTGCGCCCTTCGCTCCCCTTGACAGAAGCGTGCGTGCATGCGTGATGTGTGTGCGTGCGTGTGCGCGTGCGTGCATGTTCACACGCCTGCACGCACCCATGTGGCGGGAGCTGAGAAAGAAGCAAAAACCGAAACTCAGTGACAGCACAGAGTAGGAGGGGGACCGGCGGCTCTCGGCGGGACCCTCCCTGGTCGTCACGAGGCTCTTTCCTTCTCAGCACGCCCCGCGACAGGAGAGGCGTCACGCGGGAGCGCGGACAGCTCAGACCCAGGGGGACGATTTTCCATCTTTCATGACTGAGCGTCTCCCCTTTCAGAAATCTCCCTGAGAGGAACGCTTTGACCTCTCGTTTCCCTTTGCCCAGACCCTGCCACCATCCTGGCCCCGGGCGCCCAGCCATCGGCAGCATGGCTATGGTCTGTCCCCCACTCTGAGCAGACGCGGGCGCCCCAGATTTCCTTTGGGAGTCCACAAAGTAGAACGTGGGTCTCTTTTACGAATCTTGTTGGCTTCGTCTTTGTCGTGGTTTCCGAAGTGCGTGGCCTCTTCTTCCTTCACCGTTGAAAAGGGGGTGTTAGCTCAGGCCAGGGGGCGGGTGCACCACCACCTCTGCAACCCTGAAACTCTGCGCCTGTGCTCTCGAGAGTGGGGCGCGGGGCCCAGTGATTGTGCGTTCTACCCGGTGTCCTGGACGGAGGGGTGTCGCAGGCAGAGGGCTGAGGTCCGGGAGCCGGGGGCGAAGCTGCACGGCTTTGCGTGACGGGGTGCACTCCGGTCGCCACCCTGGGTGGTGACACGGCGTCTTCGCTTTTCTTGCTAGCTTCCTGGGAGAGCTCACCTCCAGGTAAGAGTCTCCACCTCCTCGGCTGAGGCCCCGGGGCATCAAAGGGAACCCCATAGGGATGGAGAGGCTGAGCTCCCGCAGCGGCGCCCCAGGCGTGAGGAGGCCAAGCCCGCCGCCTCGGGCTGCGTGTCACACCATGGCCGAGAGGCGTGGGGCTGCGGTGTTTCTCTGAGGCCATAGCTGGGCCTACACCCGAGCAAGGACCCACACCTTACACAGACACGCACACTCTGGGACTGGCACCTCCCAGCCTTTGGTGTGCGTATGGTAAATGCGCATCACTCGTTTTGCCACTTTGTTTCAGTGGGCAGTTCAGTGGCCTCAGGTTCCCTGGTGAATGCATGGCCTGAATCACCACGATCTCGCACCAGTGCATTTTTACCACCCAGGAGACGTCTCTGCTCTCCCTCTTCCCTGGAAATTTCTGTTGCTTCCTTTCAACAGCCTTGCCCATTCTGGACATTCATATATATGGAATCAGACAAGATTTGACCTTTTGTGACTGGCTTTTTCTCTTCATATGTTTTCCAGGTTTATTCAGGCTGTAGCACGAATCAGTCCTTTGTTCCTTTTTAGGGCCGAGTAGTATTCCACCACGGGGACCAACTATGTATTGCTTATCTGCTCTTCAGTTGGTGGCCACTTGGGTTGTTTCCACCTTTGGGCTATTGTGAGTAGCGCTGCTGCCTTTGAAACTGTGCATGAAGCAGCAGCAGCGCAAATCGCTCGAGGCCTTGACCTCACGCCCTGCCTCACCCTGGCTCTCCTCTCTCCTTCCTTCACCTGGATCTGCCTTTTCCTCAAGAGCCCATCTGCAGGTCTGCCGACTCATTTCTCATATGCAGACATGCTTTGTTGACCGAAGCCCTAGCTCCAGGGTTCTTCTCTCTCTCTGATTCCTCCCAAGTCACCCCAAGGCCCGTTAGCTGCTGGAATCGCAGGGACTGCTCATCTGTTTGCTCACGGGCAGGAGGCAGTGTCCCGACCCTCGCAGAGAGTCCACGTGTAAAGATGAACATGCAGTTTTGCAAGGACTGTTCTTAGAAACTGTCCCTTCTCCGGGATGTCACTTCTGCTCACAGTAGCTTGTCATTGCAACTAACAGCTAGGAGGGAGGGGCCCTGAGAACCCCCCTAAGCCTAATAGCCCCGACTGCCTTGACCACGCCTGGCAATGTTTCTGGACCACGTTCCAGGGGATACATTCAAAATTCCTGCTTACCACTTCCTGACGCTGGTGGTTTGGGCTGGTTTTGACTCTCGCTGATCCCCTCTCGGCCTGGCCTGGGCACCCTTGGTGCGTCCCCGCAGCCCCGGCTGGCGGCCGTGGGTGTGTCATCGCCCGAGTTCTCACCCACCGGGGTCTGCTTTCTGCTCTCTTCTAGTGAAGTGGCCACGGAGGTGCCGTTCCGCCTCATGCACCCCCAGCCCGACGACCCAGGTCAGTCACCTTCCATGTTCGTGCGTCGCAGGGGTGGTCGGCCCGTCCGGGAGTCCGGGCGCGGCCAGGCGCACAGGACAGGCCACCCTCAGGGCCCGCGGGCCGGGCAGCAGACTCGGCTGCCCGCACGGTGTGCCTGGCTTGCCTGCCTCCGGTGAGGCGGCGAGGCGGCCCGCTCTGGACTGTGCTGTCCCGCTGCGCTTAGGTGCGTTCGCCCCGCTTAGTCGGTGCGTTTCCGCTACTTAGATTCCACGAGTAAGAGAGACCATCCAGGAGTTTTCTTTCATTCCTGACTTATTTTTGCGTAATCACCCCAAGTTCCATCCTTGTTGTCCCGAAGACACGATTTCATCTCTTTTAATAGCTGTCAGTGCCCACGCAGGCCCGTCTGTCCCTGGCCGTCTAGCCAAGGGCCTTTGGGGGCACGCAGTTTGCAATTCAGTATTTTCACTCTCTGGATGAATACCTAGGAGGGGCACTGCTGGGCCACTTGTAGTATTTTTAAAAGATTTTAAAAATTCACTTACGCATACAAGAACTGGGGTGCAGGTCAGAGGAGCAGGGGTGAGAGGATTCCCCAGAGACAGAGCGGGGAGCAGAACAGGCAGATCCACTGAAGCACACTGCTGAGGGAGCAGTGGGGAGGCAGGAGGGGTCTGCTGCGCCCTGTGGGTCCCTCCCTGGCTGGGATCGAACTGGTGCTGTAGGCTACGGGCTGCTGATTGCTTCATCGTGCTGTGACTTAATCCCTTGCGCCACCAGGGAGGCCTCAGAACAGGCAGATTTACTGAAACACCTTGCTAAAGGAAGCAGTGAGTGAGGCAGGAGAGGTCTGCTGTGCCTGTGGGTCAGCTCCCTGGCTGGGCTCGAACTCAGGCTGCCTCGGTGACAGTGCTGAGACCTAACTCCTAGGCCACCAGGGAGGCCCCACCTTTAGTTTCATAAGGACTCTCCATTCCCATAGGGGCCGCACCAGCATCGCCCACCACAACGAACGGGCGTTCCTTCCTTCCTCGCCTCATGCCCCTGGTGCGCTCTGGCACCGGCTGCCCTCACAGTGGGGACGTGACAGCTTAAGAAAACACCCTGTGTGTTCAGGTGGCTCTGTTGATCAGAAAGAAAAGTGGGCTTGTCTAAGGGAGAACCATCCACACTTAGGATAGTAAAGACTGTTTTAAGGAAAAGCGGTGAGAGCCAGCAGGGTTTTCTCAAGCTTTATAAATAGCTTCTCTGTATTGATAACAAAATGACATTTAAACATTGAGTCAACCACCACACTCATTTTGAGTTTCGTCTCAAAAATATTTTGTTTCAAAGTATCTTTTCCAAATATTTTGGATTCATATCCTCCATGTCCTTTGCCAAAACCTCCCCCCAAGGGAAAATAATCTAGTCACATTTTTTATATTAATTTATGCTTGTATCATTAAAATAAGTACTTTTTAACTATGTGAGATGGAACTGCACTCTGGACGTTTTTCAAGGACATTGGAAAACTCCAGCCTGAAGACGTCACGATAATTTAGTTGGGTTGCATCCTGCAGCGGGCAGGCTCTGCTCCCTTGCGGGCAGCAGCGTGTCCCTTGGCTGGGTCAGCTTTTCTCTGACCCCACACAGCCCTTCCCCTGAACCTGTCACCACGTCCACACCAAACGACCCGTTGTACAGTGAGATTTCAAGGAGAAAGGACAGATCATCCCAGACCCTGCCACTCCAAACGCCAGGGAGTCCTGAGGTGCCCAGTTGCGTTCACCTGCACGGACACACCTGTCCGTTTGCACACACACAGGCGCACCAGCTCTCCCCCGCCTCAGTCCCGCCCGCAGTCTGGCTGGGTGGATTCCAAGTAGAGCAGGTGCAAGCTGTTGGTGAGTAGCCCCAGGCCCAGGGCCAGCCGTTAGTGGGCTGTGATACGTGCCATGAAAGCACCAGCCGCCCCTCCCGCCAGGCGGCTGCCCCATGCAAGGGTGTCGCCTTATTCGCTGCCTCTTTGAGGCTGTTGGTCCGTTAATGTGACTTTTATGCTGAGCACTTGGGGGTCCTGGAGGCTCTTGCCTCCTGGTCTCTCCCTTCTGGTCAGGGTCCCTGACAGACACCCCCACTGATGGCTCCCAGGGGTCCCAAGAGACAGAAGCAGTGGCTCTCCCTCACCGCTTTGCGCCCTGCACGTACGTCTGCCTGCCCCTCCCTCGAGGGGTGCTAGCCCTTACCGGCGGGCAGAAAGCCACAAGAGAATAAATAAAAAGCCACTCAGACTAACAGTAGTGAATCGGGGTGAAAACAGACAAAAACACAACCCAGTAACAAAAAGAGATCAACGTGTTCACAGAGCCAGTTGGGGAGGAGTGGTTCTCGAGTCGGGCACACCCCCACCACTGGGTGCTGGTTGGGCATCCCAGGGCTCACCTCTGGAGAGATGGCTAGGGAGGGGGACCTGGCTGTGGGGTGCAGCAACACCTGGGGATTCTGCTCTAGATGGGTCCAAAGAACACGTTGGGGAAAAGAAAAGGGAGGGCCTCTCTGGTGGCGCAAGGGGTTAAGCACCATACTATGAAGCATCCGCAGCCGCTGCAGCGCGAGTTCAATCCCCAGCCAGGGAGGGGACCCACAGGGCACAGCAGACCTCTCCTGCCTCCTTGCTGCTCCCCTCAGCAGTATTTTGGCAGGTCTGCCTGATCTGCTTCCCGCTCTGTCTCTGGTGACTCCTCTCACCCCCTGCACCTCTGGCCTGCACCCCAGCTCTTGTGTGCATAAATAAATCTTTAAAGAAAAAGAGAAGGGAGACATCCGGGGCACGAGGCTCAGCAGGTTCCGGAGGTGGGGTGGCCTCCTTGCCTTTGAGCAGGTGAGGGCCACCCTCTTCTAAAGGGTGTGATAGCCAGATGTGAAGGGACAGCTCCCGGAGGGAAAGGAGCAGGGGTGGGGGCACGTGCGGCTGCTGCGCACTGCGTGGGCTGGGCTCTGGCCCCTGCAGCTCTTGGTCACCCAAGCAGGGAGGGTGTTTTCCAGGGACAGCGGTTGCCCAGAACCTCTGCTAATAGTGTCTCTCTGCCCGCTTTGTTCCTGCTGCAGCAACGGCAAAGGAAAGGTGAGCTGCCCGGATGCTGCCAGAGGTGTGCTGGACTCCCTCCTCTGGCACGAACCCCAATGGGGTCGTTTCGTGCTTGCCCCTTGCTCTGCACGGGGGCACGGATCTGCTCTCCTTGCGCTCCCTAGTCAGGGCACACCGTCCACGAACACATTGCAGTGCTGCACGAACACATCGTGGTGCTGCACACCGCACACATGTGCAAGGCACTCGCACACATGCACACCCAGCCACGTGTGCACACCACACATGTAAAGATGGGCACACCAGAAGGTGCAGAGACACGCGTTTGCACACCTCAGCACACACAGATATGCGCACACATGCACACGCGGACACTCACAGGCACTGGGCAGCCTATGCAGGTGTGTATGTCTGCACAGGTGTGCGCTCACACGGCTCTACCTCACACACATGTGCACACTAGCACACGCACAGACCGGCACACACGCCTGCTCTGCAGGTTCCTGCATTTCCTCTTGCCTTCGTGTGCTTGTGTGGAAAACGGCATAAAGTGTGTCCCAGCCCCGCGGCACCTCTGTTGGGAAGGGGAGATTAAGCTCGTTTCACTGGAGGTTTCGTTTCAAGCTTCAGAGAGCGTGCCGCAGTCAGCAAGTTCTTTGCTTAATTTTAGATTTAAGGACGAAAATTTGGTTTTTGAAGAGTTTGGCCGTCAAAATCTGAGAGACGCCCCCGAGCACGAGGAAGGGAAGAGAGAGCAGGCCACGGATGAGTGATGGAGCTGGCCTGGCCGCATGGCCACGTGACCGCAGCTCCGCGGCGCCCTTGGCTTCTCTGTCCAGCAGTGCGTCGTCTTCGCCGAAATAAAGCTTGTCCCTTCCTCCCTGTGTGCTGCAGGTGACCTGTTGTGAGGCTGAGATCTGTCCCGACAAAGAGCGTCAGCCTTGAGGGCCCCGAGTCTTGGGGCGGGGCAGGCAGTGGTAGAAAGGAAGCTGGCCTTCCTAGACCGCTCAGGGTGAGAAGGTCGCCCCAGATCAGCATGGACATTCACAGCCGGACCTTTGGAACCGAGTGGGGCGGGAGGCAGAAGGAAGACCTGCGAGGCCAGTCCCTGCTGTCTGGGGGCAGAGCAGCCCCTGCCGCGGGCTGGTTTGGTGCCGGAGCTCCCAGCGCAGACAGCAGGTGCTGGCCAGTGTGTCCTGCAGCGGGCGCCTTCTAGAGGTGACAGGCCCGGAGAGCGGAGGGGAGGACGTGAGCAGCCTCCAGAGGGACGCAGCCCCTTGGGCTGGCTGGCCCCGAACCCCTAGTGGCCTCACACGCGCCAACGTGCAGAGCCACGCAGGAGTCGGGGTTCACGAGCACTGGACACGTCCCGGGGCGCCGAGTGGGTGCAGTGGGGAAAGCGTGCACGAAGCAGCTGAGGGTGCCGTGTGGAGAAAGCGGTGGCTGAGGAGGTCTGCAGAGGCAGGGGCCCGCTGATGACTGAGCACTGTTCCCGCTACCCACTACAGCCCCTCACCCCAACACCTGCTGTCCGGTTAGTGAGATGTGCGAACTCCAGATCAGAGACTGCACCTCACCCCTAGCTTGTGTGCAAGGTACACACACATGCAAGGCACACCCAGGCTAGGGGAGGCCGAGTGGAGGCTTCAAGTCTGGCTTCCCAGACCTTTGCTCAAGAATGCTGAGCAAGTGTGCGACAGTTGCCGGACAGAGGGGAGGCCAGCGGCTGCCATTTGAGGACAGGTCTTGAGTTCAGAGCCTGCACAGAGACAGGAGAGCTCCCTGAGTGAGTGGCAGATTCGCACCCAGTTGTCAAAAGCAACAGTCTGTATTTGCCCGGAGGGTAACAGCTTGCAAAACTGTAGCACAAGCCCCACTGCAGAATTGAAACTTCCAGGGTGGGAGTCCGCAGAGGAGCAGAGCGGGGAGGGGACCTAGAGGGACCCGGAGGGCTGTGCTGGAGGGTAAGGGCAGGGCGGGAGGATGTAGTGTGATCACACACATCTGAGGAGGTACACAGACGCCTGTACCCCTCAACCGTACACTGGAAGCCGCTGGGAAGCCACTGGGACGTCAGTGCAAATAAACTACTAGATACAGAGTGTATATGTAGCACGGTCCGCCCGGCTGACTGAGACACCCATTAGTTTGCAGCCGCCGCCGCCATGCGAAGGTCTCTGCAGACTGTGTCTTCCTGCGCCTTGAACATTTCCCGTTGCCCTCCTCCCAGTCTAACTTCACAGCCCTGATGCCGCTACGAGCAGGCTGGCTCCCTTGGAAACTCAGGCTGGCCTGGGGCGTTACAACGCCCGGGACCGTGGACACTGTCCTGCGGTGAAGACGTGTCCACCACACACGTCCTTCAGCCGCCGCCGAGCTCAGGGGCGGCCAGATCATCCTCCGGCCATCCAGCCTCCCCGGCCCGCGTCTGAGGGCTCTTTCTGCCGGGAAGGATTAGGTGGGATGTGCAGTGTGTTATTACTGCCACCTCGAGATGCCCTGAAGTGGGGTAACCTCGGGGAGCAGCATGTTGCTAGCGATGACTCACGGTGACTCACCGCAGGAAGAGGCGCCCGCGGGGATGTGCTCTGACAGGCCAGTGCCTGGGGGCGGATCGGGAACAGGCAGAATGAACAGTAAGCAGCACACCTGGTGAGGAAGAGGGGCCGCATCATGTCTCTGACTTCAGAACACAAAATAACGCTCACCGGACCTCATACCTTTCCAGAAAAGCCACTTCTTTTAAAATAGTTTTAGACTGACAGAAAAGTTTTAGAGTTCTAGAAAAGGGAAAGGACCAAGCCCCCTCCCCACACTCTGCTCACTCACCCCAGTCTCCCCTGTCAGCATCTCACCGTAGAAGTGTTGTGGGTCACCCCGCGGGAGTCAGTATTAACGTGGCCACTCGGCTTTGAGCAAGCCAAGCTGGAGCTGGCTGTAGCCTGGTTCGAGCTACACCTGTTGCCCCACCTGTTGGAAGCTCTGAGCAGCCAGGACGGGCTTATGTGGTTCGAGCGTGCCTTCCTGGGGCGAGAGGAGCTGGATGGCAGCCTGCAGTTGTCCTTCCAGAATGAGGCCCTGGAGCCTGCTTGGAGGGTGTGAGTGGGCGCCAGGCTCGACGGTCGACGGTCGCGGTGCCGGCGGTGGGGGTCAGGTCGAGGGCTGCAGGGCTCTGTGTTGAGGGAAATGTCCTCTAGTTCACTTCTCCAGCGTGGTCGCTGCTAAACTACCTGAAATGCGGCAGGTGTGGCCAGTGCTCCCATTTTTAATTTTAACGAATTGAAATTTATTACTTTCAGTGGCCGGTGGCCGGGGCACTGTGTACCGTGGCCCTCAGCCAGCCCCAGTGTCCTTGCAGCAGATCCGCCTGATCTGGCCTGGCTGTGTCCATGCCCTGGCCCTGGCCCCATGCTAGGTGCTTCGCTGTGGCTCCTGGGGGGTCCTGCCCTTGGTTACCCTCTCAGGTGGCACCCAGCCTTTCTCCAGCTCAGTGCCCACAAGCTCACTTGAGCTCATGGCAGCTGTGCCCCCCTTTCCCCAGTGACAGGCTCCAGCCATCCACCCACAACACTACCACCCAGCTGCCCCGCTGGAAAGGCCAGGTCCACCCCAAGGGCTGCTTCCCGCCTGCAGATGGCCTTGCCAGGAGAGCACTCTGCTCTGCCCGCAGGTGCTCCAGTAGCCCAGGGCATCACCTGTCCTGACTGGGCCCAGCTTTGTGATCTGGCCACGCCCAGGTTAAAATCTCTGGGGGGTGCAGCCTCCCTAGTGGGCAAAGGGTTAATCACCGCCCTATGGGCATCTGCAGCTGAGGCATGATCCCCAGCCTGGGAGGAGACCCACAGAGTGCAGCAGGCCTCTCCTTTCTCTCTCCTCGCCCCCCCCTCCCCTCAGCAGTGTGTTTCAGTGGAGCCACCTGCTCTGCTCCCCACTCTGTCTCTGGTGAATCCTCTCACCCCCCACATCTCTGGCCTGGACCCCAGTTCTCCTGTGCATAAATAAGTAAATCTTTTAAAAAAAGTCGCGGGAGGGCTTGTGCTAGCTCTCTGGAGTCCGGGGGAAGCACTACCCCCTAGTCAGCAGCTCAAAGCCCAGTCTGACCGCCTGCCCACAGGCTCGGCCGCTTCCTGTTCCGCCCTCCCCTGCCTCATCTTTGCTCTTCTCTGCAGGCTCGTTCTCTTGCCCAGGCCTGCCTAGGGGACCCTTCTGCCCGGCGCACTGCAGTCACCTTTGCTGCCCTTCCTGGACGCCTCTTCCTCCAGGATGCTTCCAGATGGGGTAGCGCGGCCCTGTCCTGCACCCCAGGCGCCCAGCCAAGCACGTTCTTCATCCTCTCTCCCTTCATGCACGGACCGCCCACCCCAGACTGCTTCTCTTGCACTGACCACTGCAGTCCGGACAAGGCTTTAGATGCGGGCGGGCCAGACTAGAGACGCGGTCCCCGCCGCGGAGGTCAGTGCCATTCTTGAAGGGGAACACGGAGCTTTTGTAAAAAGTGAGCAAACATACAAAACAACACAGTTTTCTAGGAGGAAATCAAGACGCTGAGGTTGACTCCGTGGGGGGGAGGGGGGGCGGTTTCCCTGGACACCCCGATGGGGGCAGGGCGGGGGCCGCTCCGACCGACAGGGGGCGTCGCGGGCGCCCGCCGGCCCCGCCCTCCCCCCAGTCGCCCCGCCCNGGGGGCAGGGCGGGGGCCGCTCCGACCGACAGGGGGCGTCGCGGGCGCCCGCCGGCCCCGCCCTCCCCACAGTCGCCCCGCCCTCCCGCGGCCCCGCCTGCCCGCCCGCGCAGGCCCCGCCCCTCAGCGGCCCCGCCCCGCCCGGCCCCGCCCCCGGCCGCGGTGCGCGCGCTGGCCCGGCAGCATGGCGGCGGCGGCGGGCGCCCCTCCGCCCGGAGCACCGCAGTCTCCTCCGCCGCCGCCGCCGCCCGACGAGTCGTCGGACAGCGAGCCCGAGGCGGAGCCCGGCTCCCCGCAGAAGCTCATCCGTAAGGTGTCCACGTCGGGCCAGATACGCCAGAAGGTGAGTCCGCGGCGGCGGCCCGGGCGCGCGCCCCTCACGCCGCGGCAGCCCGGCGAGGCCCGCGGCCCGGCCCGGCCGCCTCCAGGCCCGGCCCGGCCCGGCCCGGCCCGGCCCAGCGCGGTCCGGCCGGGGTCCCGCGGGGCGCCGCTGCCAGGCGGGCGCGGCGCGCCCGCGGGTAACGGGCCCGACGCCGGCCGCTCCCGGGGCCGAGCGCGCCTCCGGCGGGGCGGCTGCGGGCCGGGCCGGGGCGCAGGTGGGCGCCGCGGGGCCGGCGGGCGGGCCGGGGCGGCCGCCGTGGGCCCCGAGGCGCGGCCGGGAGGAAACTGAGGCCTAGTGCCGGCGCCGGGCGAGCAGAAGTGGGGGCTCCCGGCTGCGCCCCTGGGTGCGCTCCCGCGCCGGCTCTGCACGTTTCTGAGCAGCGGTCGGCTCTTCCCGCCTTGTGCGCCGCGGACCCACCTGTGGTCCCCTGAGAGATGCATCTGGACCCGGGGCCGGGCCCTGGCTCACGCGCTGTGTTTCCATGCCCGAGAGGGAAGGGGTGCGCGCTCCTGGACCGTCTCCCTCCACCTCGGGCGAGCAGGGCGTGCGGTGCTTTCCCTGCCTGCGCACCCGCTGGGCCCCCAACTCCCTGGAGAACTCCAGACAAATAGTAGCAGCAGCAGGACGCATTTCCTGCGGAGCAAAGTCGCACCCTTTGTTTCCCTTTTGCGGTTCCTGTCGAGAGCGGCTTCTCTGTTGGCCACAGGTGAAACCTCCCTGTTAGAACCCGGCTTCCGCAGGCAGGTGGCTGGGCAGGTGGCTGGGGGCAGGCGGCCCGTGGGCTGACCAGCTGGCACAGGCTTCCATCCTGCTGCAGTGCGCTTGCTTCCGGGCCAGTTGGGCTCCGCTGGTGCTTTCACGTGGAGCCCCTTCTAGCTTTGTTTCCTGTCAGCCTTTGATACCTGTGCTGGGGAACCTTCTGTCCTCAGGGCCGCCAACAGGTTTATTGTCAAGCGGGCCACTTACTCGGCAAATGGATGCGAACACCCTCTTTGTTTCAGTAATAGTTTCATGCCCGCTGTGACTGGTGACAGTTACTTCTCTTGGGCCGGCTCTTTTAGGACTGGTGGTCGTCCCTCAGTGACAGCGATGTCGCGCCCCCTTAGCCTCCATCTTTAGGAATTGGAAGTCCAGCCCGAGAGCTGAGCGAGCCGTAAAGGTGGGTCAGGATTTAAGAGCGATTAGGTCCCCAGGATGGGATGGCAGTTTCTCCATCTAGGGGACAGGTACCGGTGCATGTGACAGTGACAGTTCGATGATGGCCTAAGTGCCTGGAAGTTCAGAGGACAGAATTCGGCTGCCCAGAGTCAGGGGTGAAGAGGTCTCCCCTTTAAGACGGGCTCTTGAGGGAGTGTTTGCCAGGTTAAGTGGGGGAAGGAAGGGCTTTTCTGAAACTTGAACACTGTGTGTACAGACTTGGATGCTTAGGTGAGTGGGTTGGGCTGAGTGGGATTAGGAAGAGGCTGGACAGGTAGGTAGGTTGGCTGGCGATGAAGGGCGGTCTTGTGATTGGGTTTTTCGCCCTGGGCGAGAAGGAGCCCACTGCGCTAGAGTGTGGGAGTGCGGGCAGAAGTGCTTTCAGGCAGGGCCACCTCCCGGTGGCCCCGAAGCTTTGCTTGGTCGTAGAGCCGGGCATGTGTGCTCGGTGTCCGGTGGGGCATGGGATTTACAGGCGTGATTAAGACTTCTGTCAGATCCCAGTGCCTATCCAGAATTCTCTTCTTTAGGAGTGGTGTTTCCCCTCCTAAAACAGTAGCTGCTGGACCAGCTGTTCTGGCTGAGGAGGTGTGATGAGTAGTGTTAAAGATACACCCTGTGGACTTGAGTTCTGAACACTGTCACATCTGCTGTACAGAGAGCCTTGCCACTTTCCTCTGGGCGGTTCGAGATGTTAGGGTGTGGGTCACAGGAAGCTCACTGTGTGAGGACCCGTTCCCCCTTCTCTCCTCCTTCTCCTTCTCCTTCTCCTTCTCCTTCTCCTTCTCCTTCTCCTTCTCCTTCTCCTTCTCCTTCTCCTTCTCCTTCTCCTTCTCCTTCTCCTTCCTTCTTCTTTTCTTTTTTTTAAGGCAGATAAGCCATCCGGAAATCCCTCTGGCATATGATGCATAACAGAGATATCCAAAATAGCACTGGGTGTTATTCTGGGTCCAAAAAAGAAAGACCAAACCCATTTTTAAATACTCAAAACCAAGGGAATCGAGTGGAGGGAGTGTTGTGCAGGCGACGAGCAGAGAGTAAAACAGTGGGCCAGGAGGCAGCCTGGGGGCGGAGGCACACACTGGGCTCTGGGAGCCGCCAGTGTAGGCTGGAACTGCACTGGAGCTTTTCACTGGCCAGCAGCTGCTGTGGGCTTGCCCTGCCTGCTCTTGCTTGGGATCTCCATGCTGCAGGCCACCCCCCCACCCCCCCATTTGCAGTACAGTCGAAGAGCAAGGGATGGAGCTAAGGATAAGCTGGCTCAGGACCAGAGCTCTTGGTATGTTAAGTTTTTCAAATACTGGGCCTGTCCGAAGGGGACGGGCAGGAAGCCTCTCACTACGGCGCTCTCAGATCCATCCCTGGTTCTTGTGAACATGCGGATCCTGGTTTAATAGGTCTGGGGTGGGGCTTGAGAGTGCATATTTGATCAGCACTCGCCCCCAGGAGATGCTGCAGCTGCTGATCAGTCATCGACCAGACTGAGAAAAAGACCTGGTGACACGGTGTAAAGGGAAGCCTTACCAGACTCCGAATAAGTCCTGCGCTTTAGAGGCCTTCCCCAGGCTCTGCATGTCTCTGGCACACTCTTGGTGTGCACAGGTTTGGGCTGGTTGCTTATCAGGCCGCGTGTCATTCATGCGTGTCTGATACGTGTGCCAAGTGTCCCCCGCATGCTGGCTTCTTCGTGCTTGCTGACTGGTGCACAGCAAAGCGCCCACAGACTCGCGTGGCTGGTGGGAAGGAAGAAAACAGCACGGGGAGCCAGTCGCTGGCACCGTAGTGGGCCTCGTGGAACTTGGGTAGAGAGCAGTGTGGTCTGAGAAGCCTAGAAGTGAAGCTAGAGTTCGAGTTACAGAAAAGTGTTTTAAAAGTTGGCCTCTTGGGTTTTGCACAGGACAGTGCTGTATTCTTGATTTCAAATGTAAACAGCGTTTTTCCGTTTGTGCTGTGAAGACTACTAGAATTTAGCAAAAAGTTCAAGTTGTAAAAGATTAAAAATAGAAGCTTTGTGAAGATCTAACCCATACCATACCGGGGTCTCATTTGAAGTGTCGGGTCAGTGGGTTTGAGTAACACTCAAACCATTGTGCAACCATCACCACAGTCAATTTTAGAACATTTTTACCACCCCGGAGAGAAGCCCCATAACCAGAAGCATCACTTCCCATTTCCTCCCAAGTCTCTCCACAGTAGCAACTGGTCTACTTTCTTCGCCTTGCTGGTTCTGGATATTTCCTGTAAATGGAATTGTGCAGTGTGTGTCTGGATTCTCTCACTAGCACGGTGAGTCCAAGGTTTTATCATGTGGGAGCATGCGCCAAGACGTCTTCCTTTTTATGACAGAATAATATTCCCTTGGCTGGATACATTATTTTTTTTTTAAGATTTATTTATTTATGCATACAAGAGCTGGGGTGCAGGTCAGAGTCCAGGGCAGTGAGAGGATTCACCAGACAGAGTGGGGAGCAGAACAGGCAGATCAACAGAAGCACACTGCTGAGGGGAGCAGCGGGCACAGCAGGAGAGGTCTGTCGCACCATGTGGGTACCCCCCCCCCCGGCCGGCAGCAGGGATTGAACTCGTGCTGCAGCGGCTGCGGTTTGCTTCCTAGTGTGTTGCTTAACCCGCTGCGCCACCAGGGAGGCCTGGATACATTACATTTTAGTGCCATTCATCGGCCGCTGGATTTGGGGTTATTTCCACTGTTTGGCTGGGCCAGGCAGAGCCGCTGTGAATGTCCCCGCGCTGGCTTTGTGTGGACACAGGCTTCATTTCTCTGCGCACGTCCCTCGGAAGGGATTTGCTGGTCGCATGGCCGCTCTGGCCTCTGAGCAGCGGCTCCTCTGTTCCCAGAGGCTGTGCCACGTCGCAGCCCCACTGGCCACGGACAAAACCAGATGAAGCTTCCACTTCCTCAGTTATTACGCCTCTTTGATTAGTGCCGTCCGCAGGGAGGTGTCGGGTGTAGAAGAGTCTCAAAGCTGCCGCAGAGGAGTATTTAAGAGCCCAGGCCCTTGTCCTCAGGAAACGCACGCTCCCAGACAAGTATCTAAGCCTCTCAGGACTTGGTTTACTCCTCAGCATGGGTTCTTGGGTCAGTGGTTGTGACAGGGGATGGTGCTGTGTGTTCCTGAGCCTCAGTTTCCATATCTGCAGAAAAGAAGTGATGGTAGTAGTTGCAGATCCATGCAGAAGAAAGGACGATGGCGCAGAGTTAAATGGCATAACTCTGAACATCCAGTAAATGTTGCTTTTATGATTGTTTCTGTCTTTCCGTCTTTGTTCACTTTTTGTTCCCTAAATAGTAGCCGCCTCCTTGAAATCTCCTCCCCTAGCTCGTGCTGAGCTGGGTGAGCCTCTCTCTGGCAGCCAGAAGGACAGAAACAAACCTGGCAGGCAATCAAGAATGAACTTTTTTGAGGATTAATTTACTGGCCATAGCGGGGTTCCTGCGGACTCAGTGTTACCTCCTTAGTTCACGGGTGCAGTAGTTTAGCTCAGAGCATATGGGACACTGGAACGTCGCCATGCAGCACAAACTCTCCAGGTGACAGCCTGCAGCCTGGACAGGCTTTAGCCAACTGTTGGATAATGTGCAGTGGCAATGGAAGGAGGGGCGGGGCTCTGAGGGGGGGTGAGGGACCAGTTCCACCTACTGCCCAGGGAGGCGTAGGGAGGGCTCTGTGGAGCCCCGGAGCTGTGGCCTGTAGGAGAGTGACTTCTGTGGGAAGGTGGCCGAGTGGCTGGGGAGCTGACGAGAGCTGCAGGATGATGGGGCTGGCCGGGGGTGGGGGCGGGGAGATCTGTGCAAGCCAGCATGGCATTAAACATTTTTTAAAAGCAGCATGGCTGCTTTTACCATGAGGTCAGTTGTAGGGTCTCCAGTGGGCATAGCATCCCCCAAATTCATGTTTCCCTGGAGCCTCAGAATGTGCTCTTATTAGGAAACAGGGTCTCTGCAGACATAAACAGTTAATGATCTTGAGATAAAATCGTTGTGAATTGAGGGTGGATTCTAAATCGAAAGTCTGGTGTCTTTATAGAGAAAGAGTAGGGTGTGGTGCACCCAGAGGGATGCAGAGAAGAGAGCCCTGTGAGAAGAGCCACTTAGAGTAGCAGGTGGACTCTTCCTTGGATCTTACAGAGGGAGCATGGCCTGGTTGACACCCTCACTTGGCATTTTGAACCTCCAGAATAGACGGTGCATTTCTGTTGTGCAAGCCCCAGCTTGTGGTCCTCGGTGTAGCAGCTACAGGAAATGGACATGGGGCCTCGTTCTGACCTAAGGGGGAGGCGAGAGGCAGAGCTCAGTGAGGCTGCCAGAAATGTGGGGGGCCTGGGGTATCAGGTCTGCCAGTGCACAGCAATTTAGGGTCCCAGTCCTCCAAACGCATTTCCAAGGGATGAGAAGTGCAGGCCAGTTCAGATCCCACCAGGCCTAGGCTCTCTGGGTGGGTCTGCCTGGTGCCAGCAGCCTTCTATCGTTTTAGAGGATGAAATAACCTCTAGTTATGGCCACAGGCCAGCTGTGCGTCCAGTGTTCCGCGTACCAGACAAGGCAGACCTGCAGGGAGGCCGGGCCACCTGAGCTAAAGTCGGCAGAAACAGCGGCCTGTGAAGTCAGGACCATGCTCATGCTCCGGAAGCCAGCTGCAGCCTCTGAAGCAAGGAGCTTACTGTGTTTATGAAATAGAAGATTCGACAGGATTTTGGCAGAGAACTAGATAGACTGAGAAAGGACCGAACAAAATTTCAAAAACTGAAAATTGTAATAATCGGAGTGAAGTACTCTAAGGCAGCATAGATGAGACCCGGGCTCGGAAGGTTGCCCCAAAGACAAAAACAGACAGGCAAAAACAACCCACAGGAGACACAAAAAAATGGAAATGAGAAGACAGGGTCCAGACAGTGAGGCCAAGCCTGTGTTTAGCTGTCAGAGAAGGAGGCGCGAGAGCACTGGGCGGGAGTGATACTTGAAAAGATACTTCGACCTGAGAATTTCGGCACCGTCCATGACTCCAGCAGCCGTGGAGTACAAACCACACCTGTCCCTTCAAAATAAAATGGCCAAGGACCATCTGGGAAGAGAAGGCGACTTGGAAACAGCCAGAACAGATCTCCCTCGAAGAGCAGCAAGCCCGCCGACAGCTGTGTTCTTAACAGAAACCATGACAAACACAAGGCGCTTGAAATTTGAGTGTTGAAAGAAACCGACTGCTCAGCCAGAATTCTTTACTCAGCAAAAAGATCCTTCAGAAATAAAGTTGCAATAAAGTCATTTTCAAAGTAGAAAAGCAGCCTTTTTTGTTTTGGCTAGCAGGCCCACACTAAGGAAACAGGAAGGGGTATTTTGGTTTGTTTTTGGCTGGAGCAAATTGATCAGAGTTGAGGAAGGAATGAAGACCAATAAAAGGGGGTCTGTGTAGATAAAGCCGTAGGTTATTGACTGTAATTTAATTGCGTCTTTGGGGCTTAGAACACGTGTAGTCGAGATATGCTACAGTGGCTTATAGAAAGTTGGAAAGGAGGTAAATGGAATAAACTGTCTTAGGTTTTTGCATTTGCAGGAGGGGGAAGTAAAGACCAGTCAGTGCAGAGGCCAGCAGCAGTCTTGCAATCTGTGTGGTCACCACTCCTTTGTGGGAGATTGCGTGATATGAACACTAAAGGCAAGAAAAATTGAGTAATAGAAAATCCTAAATCTGAAAGGAGGCCAGAAAGGAGAGAGAAATGAGCACACTGAACAAGTGGGACAAATAGAAGGCAAACAGGAAATGGACAGACGCGAATCCAGTAGACCAGTAATCTCATTAACTGTAAGTCAACTTGACCGCCCGGTCAAAAGGCAGAGATTGTCAGGGAAGAAACGAAACCTGACCAACCTGTGCAAAAGAGACAGCGCTGAAACACAGCCCGACCGAAGACGGAAACAAAACTGCTATGGGAAACGTGCCTGCAAGCACCACAGCTGCGCAGGGTCCCCAGAGGTGCCCCGAGCCGCAGCGAGTCCTGACCCCGGTCTCTCCTGCACGCGCCTCTCCATCCCCGCCATAAACTCACGTGCGAGCTGGGCACAGTGAGACGAGCAGTGACAGTCGGTCCAGAAGTGGGGCCGCCTGCCAGTAGGCCGTGATGAGGGTCACGTGGGCGTGGCCCCGGTATCCTGCCGTGTTTGACTAGTCCAGACCGCCACTGGCCACAGGCAACAAGCTGCTTAAAACAAAAACTGGCTAGGTGAGGGACCACCTAAACGGAGAAAGGCGGTGTCTGTCGTTATTTAAGTATCAGACAGAGCAATAGTCTTTGAGGCAGTTTTTTTTTAGTAGACATAAGATATGGTAATGGTAATTGGAAAAGGTTCATTTCAGATGCAGTCATTTAAAATTTATGTGTGCTTAAAGTCATAATTCAAAATATGTAAAACAAAAGTGAATACAACTGTAATGGGAGTAGAGCCACAGTCATCGCGGGATGCTTTAACACACCTGCCTCGCAGGCTGCGAGGAGCCGGCCAGAGAAGCTTGTTAAGGGGCGTGCACCAAGCATCTACGCCTGACTGAGCGGGCCTGCGCAGGCCCCTGCACCTCGCTGCCCAGAATCGAGACTCCTGAATGCTCAGACGCACTTGTCAGAGTCCCCAGTGCTGGCCACGGGCAGGGCTCAGCGAGGGTCAGAGGACGGGAGTGGCACGCGCTGTTCTCTGCTCCGCTGGAGTTAAGCCAGAGACCGCTGACACAGAAGTCCCCAGGCGCCTGGAAACCTAGAAATGAATTCTAAACTTAGGAGTCTAAGAAAGGTAGGAAATAGGTGAGTGGAACAGTAGCAAACATATGTAATAACTGTGGACAGGACGGGGGGTGTGTTGGGGGGACGGTCAGAGGAGAAGCCCCCTGGACGTCGCGAGCGTGACAGCTTGTCGGGCAGTTCGAATGAGGTCAGTGCATCCTGCTCCGACGGAAGGAAGGAGACCACCGGACAGCGTGCACGGGGAAGGACCGATACGGTCAAAACCCAATTCTTGGAAAGAGCTTTTGAAATTGACAAACCCCAGCAGTGGTCAAGAGAAAATAGAGGTGGCCAATGTCAGGAACAGAAAGGGGGTGCGGTGGAGACCCCACAGCTGCAGGGAGGGCAGGGCGATGCGGGCAGCTTCATGCAAAGTTCACGTGAAAAGTCAGTGAAGGGGTAGGCTCCTGGAAGACCCTGGAGCCCGCACGTCAGACAGAACATACAGCTTGTTTCGTGTGAGCCCGTGAAGTCTTCTACCGAGGAGGTGCCAGACGAGGAAATAATATGCGCTAAGGACCAAAAAACACCGGTTTTCCTTATACTCTCCCAGGAGAAAATCCAGGATGGCCTAGGTAGTGGCTGTCATTTTGTAAACTTGGATAGTATAAAACCTAATGATAAAGAAGGAAGGTTATAGCCCAGTATACTTGTGAGCATAGGTGAAAAAGTTCTAAACAAGTGATAGTATTTCTGTAGATGCAGAAAGAAACAGTTTGATAAAATTCAGTCTTCAAAATGAGAGAGAAGATAAACAGGTGGGACTACATCAAGATAAAAAGCTTCTGTACAGCAAAGGAAACATTAAACAGAACAAAAAGAAACTCCACTGAATGGGAAAAAATCTTTGCACTCCACACAACGGACAAGGGGCTGATCACAAAGATATACAAAAAACTCTTAAGACTCAAGAAAAACAAAGTAAAAAACCCAGTCAAAAAATGGGCAGAAGAACTTAAAAGACACTTCTCCAAAGAGGACATGCACATGGCCAACAGGCACATGAGAAAATGCTCAGCACCCCTCATCATCAGGGAATTGCAAATCAAGACCACAATGAGGTACCACCTCACACCGGTAAGAACGGCACTCATTAAAAACAACAACAACAACAAATGCTGGCCAGGATGTGGAGAAAAAGGAACCTGGTACACTGCTGGTGGGAATGCAAGTTAATCCAACCATTATGGAAGGCCGTATGGAGGTTCCTCAGTCTACTAGGGATGGAACTACCATATGATCCGGCAATCCCACTGCTAGGGATCTACCCAAAAGACACAAAAACACCGATCCAAAAGAGCACCTGTACCCCCATGTTTATCGCAGCACTATTTGTAATTGGTAAGACCTGGAAACAACCCAAATGCCCAAAAGTAGAGGACTGGATCAAGAAGATGTGGTACATATACACAGTGGAATATTATTCAGCAATCAAAGATGAGAAGCTAGGGACATTTATAGAAACATGGATGGAACTAGAAGGAATTATACTCAGTGAAACAAGTCAGAAGGCAAGAGAAAAATATCGGATGGCTTCACTATTAGGAGGCTTCACATATGAAAGAGCAACAACAACAACAACAAGAAAGAAAGAAGAAGCTCAAGGAAATGGGCAATTATACCCAAAAGCAAACAAAACTCAACAAGACCAAAAAGCCAAGGTAAACCAAAGGGACCATGGGGGGCAGGGGAAGGAGGGGAGGGCAAAGACGGGGATGAGGGCAGAAAGAGCACAAGGACTGAGGTGAGGGTGCACGGGTGGAATGGTGGCGGGTGCTCCCTGGGGACTACAAATGATGTCAAATATAATTAATTAAATAAAAAAAAATTCAGTCTTCATTGGCTGAGCCACGCCGGTGTGAATAGTTACGGTTTGTGGGCCACGCATGTGGGCTGGCTCTGGTCCCTGTGTGCAGGCGTCCTGAGGACGTACGCCCCATGCCCACCAGTGCTGCCACCCTGCAGGGGCACCTGTTTCATCTGACAAGGCGGGCCCACAGCTCCCAGCCCACCTCACACTGCCTTTTGTCACTGAGCTCTCCCAGTACTGGGACCAGAGTGAATGTGCCCCGCACTTCAGTAGTGGCTCACACAGGAGGAGAAAGCGTCTGTGGGTTGGAGAGGAAGACACGGGTTATTATTTGCAGAGGGCGTCCTATTGATTTTCTTGCATCTACAGATACGTAGATAAATTTTTTTTTTAAGGCTTCCCTGGTGGCATAGTAGGTTAAGCAACACACTATGAAGCAAACCGCAGCCACTGCAGCACGAGTTCGATCCCTGCCGCTGGCCAGGGAGGGGACCAACATGGCGCAGCAGACCTCTCCTGCTTTGCCCGCTGCCCCCCTCAGCAGACCCTGTCTGTTCTGCTCCCCACTCTGTCTCTGGTGAATCCTCTCACCGCCCTGGACTCTGGCCTGTACCCCAGTGCTTATATACATAACTAAATAAATCTGGGCTCTTTAAAAGATTTAGTTATGCATACAAGCACTGGGGTACAAGCCAGAGGTGCGGGGCGGTGAGAATCCACCAAACTCGTGCTGCAGTGGCTGCAGTTTGCTTCATAGTGTGTTGCTTAACCCACTGCGCCACCAGGGAGGGCCCTACGTAGATAAATTAAAGCAAGGTTGCTGGATATAGGACAGCACAACGTTTGCTGTGTTTCTGTGGTACATGCTGCTGTGTTTCTGTGGTGTGTGCTGTAAAATCACACCTCCCTGGTCCTGCACAGCTCCTGAGCAACAGGAGTGTCTTTCATCACCCCCTTGACCCCTTTTGATTACTCGCAGATTCATGTAATGAGGTGGCTCAGGATGGGGCCGCCCCTGCAGCTCCAGGAAGGGGCGAGCTGGGGTCAGGCACGCTGAGGAGAGGACTGGCAGGCGCTGGGCGGGGTGCCTCCAGAAAAAGTGCGGGGGGGCCCCCCTTGGAGGCGTACCCAGCAGCTGCGGCGGGCCGGCACGTGCACGCCGCTGAGGGGCCATCGGGCAGCAGCCCTGGCTTCAGAGGCTCACCTCGGGGCTCGTGCTGGCCCGTGTGGCGGGCATGCCCCCACAGGCCTGTGCGGGTGCTACCGCCTGCCTTTGTGACAGCTCCAGAGTGGGAGCAGCCCGCGGCCCGTCAGCCGCAGCGTAGATGCGTCCGGCAGCGCTGCGTGCGAGTGGGGACCAGCTATCCTCTCCCTAGAGCGGGTGCAGTCCCAGCGTAGTGTTGAGTCAGATGGGCTAGACGAGAAACACACCCTGCAGGCTCCTTCGCCCTCCAGGTCCTGCCGGGGCGGGGCAGGCAGCGTGGGAAGCTCCCTGCGGCAGGGGCTCTGCGAGGTCCGGGCAGCAGGGGCGGCCAGCACAGAGGCCTCTGCCGGTGCTGGCCGTGCCCCAGCCTCGTGGTGCTCACCTGGCGCCTCTGGCTGTGGTGGTTTTACAAAGTCTCGGGCTTCTCTCTGGGTGCGGTGATGGAAAGGCTTTTGGGGAAGAGTGACAGAGGAGTGAGGAGGTCGTTGGCCGGCAAAGGATGCGAAGGCTGCAGGGGCCTCTCGGACCGGAGGCTGAGGGAACACTGGCGGGAGCAGCTGTGGGGTGGAGAAGCCTTGCTGGGGCAGGTGGCGGCTGGGGAGCCACGCTGGGCGCTCTGGAGTAGAGGGGCGCTGTCGGCTTCACTGCAGGACGGGGCCAGGCATAGCCTGATGCAGCTGTGCTGTGGCTGCCCGCGCGGGCCGGTGTGTGAGGATGGTGGCAGTCGGGCTGGGGCCGTGGGAGCTGGAGAGCACGGGCTGGACGGACCTGGTGAGGGCGCGGTGGTGGCTTGCCTGGGTGCTGGGAGAGGAGGCTGGCGGGGCCCCCCTCCCCTGCAGCTGGCTGTGGAGCTCCCCTCTGGCACGAGGGGCGCCGGCTCTGCAGTGGCCCCTGCTCCCCTGAGCCCGGCTGCCTGCTTCCCCAGGTCCGGCGGGGGTCCGCAGGGAGACTGGGAGCCTTCAGGTATGTTGGGGTGGCCGCGGAGCCCGGACCTTCCGATTCCTGATGGCGTCTTCGGTCCCCTGAACCCCCTCTTAGCCCAAGAGTGAGCGGTTGGTAGGGACCAGCGCCCCAGAGCAGGCAGCTGCTTGTTGGGGGGGTGCGAGCAGAGGAGGCCTGGTCAGAGGTGAGGAGGGGCCGGGGAGGTAGGGTAGAGAGGCCCGACTCCAGCCCCCACAGCTCCACGAGCTCTGGCCTTCCCACTCTTCTGGGGGTGTTTAACTTCTTCGAGATGAATCTATATGCAGAATTCCACTTGAGTGTCTGTGAGCATTTCCGGCATTACTAGCATCTTTTTTTTTTAGTCTTACCCTGTTTTTCTGTGAAGAGCATATTTGCTAGGAAAGCATTTCTCCGATTTATTCTGAAAAATTTTGAGAAGAAATAATAATACATTGTAGACCAGCCCCGCCCCGCGTCTCAGCGCCGTGTGTGCTGCCGACGGCATCTAGCGGCTCCTGGGCCCTGGCGCGGGCCTCCTGGCTGCAGGCCTCCCCCGCCGGCACACCTGCTGAGCGCGTGGCTGTCCAGGTCCCTGTCGTTCTCGGGCTCCCCCACTGAGCCGGAAACAGTTGTGTTGTGTGGCTGCGTCTCCTGCAGTGAGCGCCCCGCTTCGCGCCCAGCCACGCAGACTGTGCTGGAGACACGGGGCTGTGGTCCCGTCAGGTCTGCTTCTGGATGGGCCAGCTGCTTCCTCGGGGTCCTTTTGTGCCTTTCTTTTCCCTCTGCGTTTGCAGTAAAGCAGGGGTGGCCCTGTTTTCAGGCTGCTGTTCTGGCCGCGCTCCTGGGCAGGCCGCGCTGTGCTGGCCGCAGACCCTCCCACTGACGCGAAGGGCCCCCTTGCAGCTGGGACGCAGCCCGAGAGGTTCCTGTGCAGGTCCCCGCAGCGTCTGGGGCGCGGTCAGGTAATGGCGCTATGTGAGGCGCTGTGTGCAAGGATCCAGCTTTATGACGGTTTGGAAGGAACACAGCTCCCCTCCCCACACTCCCCATTCCGCTGCCTCTTCCACGTTTGCACTGCGTTCCGTAGTTCTACTTCAGTGGGGCAGGGCTGTAATTCCTCCTAAAACGGCAGGGAAATTGCTGGATTCTTCCCATTTAATTGCCAATTTTCGAAATAAGGACTTGGTAGAATGGTTCCCTGGTGGAGTCAAATGTTTCCTCCTCCCTCCCTCCCCCTCCTCCCCACACTCTGCATTCAGGACTATTCTTTTTCCGTGTTTTACATTGCTCTTTCTTGGTGTTCACTTTGTCCTGTTTCCCCACAGAATCCCCTTCAAGTGGGTTCTCTGTCCTTTCAGGGCCTGCTTGTGCTCTGTAGTCTCTTAATCCTGAGCCCTGGAGGTGGGGCGGCCATCCCCCTGTGGCCAGGACAGCTGTGCCGGGGTCTCTGCTCTCCTTTTTTGGGTGCGTTGATGAGGACAGCACCGGCGTCTCCTCGCGTCTCCATGTGTTGGTGCTCCTTTCAGGGGTCCGTGTGCTCGCTCTCCTCTGCACGAGCTGCTCGGAGCGGCTCGCTGGTCTGGAGCCTGCCTGCTGTGGGGTGTTTTCCCTCTGGCCGGCCAGCTGGGCTCAGCCGAGCTGTCAGTATGGCTGCGCTTCCTCCTTTTCTTTTAACTGTTTCTTCATTTCATCCTGTGTTCACTTTGGTGTTTCCTGCACTTCATCGATTTTAATTTTTTAATGGAGACGCTGTCTTCCTGTAATCTTAGCAACAAGAAGCACACGTCTTCCAACGCGGCCTTGGCTTTTCTGGAAGAATTTATTCTGGTCTGTGCATGTGCTCGACGGGGTCTCTGTAACACCCACGTACACTCTTCGCTTCGGTTTCTCAGTCCTGAGTGGTGACTGTCTGCCTGTGGGGTTGAGCAGCCCTAAGGGAGCCTGGCCTCAGAGGGACCTTGGCCCCGTGGGGCGCCTCCCCAGTCTCCCGCTGCCGGTGGCTCTGCTTCTCCACGAGGCGTAGCAGGGCAGGCGCGGGGCCCTGCCGCTGCTCTGGCCGCGTGGCGAGATGTGCCCGGCCTGACAGCCCCGTCCTCGTCGCAGGAGGGAAGGGCCACGCACGTTGCCTGTTTTAATTTGCCATTTTTAAAAACACATTTATGTATGCACACAAGAGCTGGGGTACAGGCCAGAAGCACGGGGTGTTATTTCTTGATGTATTTTTGATATGGCCTCAGTTCAGGAGTCATCGCCTTTCGGTCACACACATGTACCCACTTATCCCATATGAGGGGGCCGCTTTGTTCAGCTGGAATCTGCCCCTCGCCCTCGACGTCGGCAGGCCAGCCAAGCAGCGACCCAGGAGTGGGGGCTCCGCCGCCCCCGGAGTGGGCTCAGTGGAGACGTTCACTCGTGCGGCTGTGAGGGGCAGCCGCAGCTGTGGGGTCTGCTGCAGCACACTACACGCTTCACACTCGGGGGCGCGAGTCAGCGGCTCGGGAGGAACCTGAAGCGAGCACCTGTCTCATCAAATGCAGTTCCGCTCGGCGCTCTGTGCCGAGCTCTTGGGGATGCGTAGGTGCTCAGAACCTGAGTGCAGGGAAGGAGTCGGGCCTGCTGCGTCCTGCCCACTCTGGCGGCCGCAGGTGTCTGCGTTCTTTCAGGGCAGGTGGGACCCAGGCTCGCCGAGGCTGAGCTGCCTTGTCCGCGTGTATTTTTCGTCGTTAGCGCGCGCGTGGCTGCGCTGACAGCGTTCTGCCTGCGCTGGCGTTTGCGTTGAGAGACCTGTGGCTGTCCCCAGCGTGCGGCGGAGGCCACCTGGGAGGGTGAGGGGTGACCCCAGGAGCACAAGCTCCTGAGGCCAGCGGTCCTGCCGCCGAGCCCCGTGGGGAAGCGCTCCCCACTCCCCGGGTGTGGACAGTCGCTGGCCCTGACGCTCGCTGGTGGCCAGGGCTTGGCAGTCACGGCTGCGGGAGCAGCAGGGGCTGGTGCCCGCCTGCCGCTGCGCCCCGGGCGGAGGAAGCGGGGACGCGGGCAGGTGGCTGGACGCGGGCACGGGCGGAGACTGGCTCCGAGGCAGCGCTGGCCGCGCCAGGCCCTGGTGGTGAAGCGCAAGCACAGGAAGTGGGAGACAGGGACGTGGCCGGGCACATCACAGGCTGTGTTGGGTGGGGCGATTTGGCTTGTTTTTATTTTCACTTTCAGGCATTTTCTAAATAAGAGCACTAGGACACCGAAGGTAGGGGCTCAGAAACCGCCTGCCGCCCCAGGGGCCTCGCCGGGAGGGGTCTCTGCCTAGCCCAGTCGTGTGGGCGGGGCGCGGCGCCAGATGCCTCTGCCCGTCCCCTCTTCTCCTGCGCGTCCTGCAGTGCCGCCCAGGCGTCGGAGCTGGGCAGCCAGTCGGTGACGTGCGAGGAGCCGGGCACGCACAGGGCCTGCCCCCATGCCTGGGAGAGCGTGGCTTCGCGCCGACCCTCGCTCTCACCCTCCGCCTCCTGTGCTGCCGGCGAGTAGACACGTCTCTGGGCAGAGCTCAACGCCTTGCTGCAGGGAGACGCCTGCAACCCGGCGGCGACACTGTGGAGTGCAGGCTGCGCTCGGTGCTGAGCTGCGTCCGTGTCCTCAAGCGTCCGAGCGCGTGACGTGAAGTGGGCGAGGCAGGCCTGGGCACCCCGTGCTCCCCAACCTGCTCTGCCCCTATATGCCGGAGGCACTGGGGGTTGCTCGGAACACGGGGTGCGCTAGCTGGGCTCTGGTGCTCACTCATAGAGAAGTGGCCTCCGGTGCAGGCTCCGTTCCACCCGCTGTCCCCACCGCTGTGCACCAGGAGTGCCCAGGCAGATGGGCAGGCAGATCGGGAAAGGGGGTGGCGGGTGACTGCTGTCGGCCCAGCTCCTGGCTTCAGGCCTGTGGGCTGGGGGCCATGGCTTCTGAGTTTCTCAAGCACCCTGTCTGCTGTAATGGAAATTTCCACACATGCACAAAAGGAGGGAGAGGAGTTTCATCCATCACCTGCGCTACACAGCCATCAGCCTTTCATCTGTCTTGTTTCATCTGTCCCCAGTTTGGCACCCCAACTTTTAGCTGAGTGTTTCAAGCAAATTCCGAGGCACTTTTCGTCCTCTGGAAGTAGCACTCTGTCAGTCTGCAGTTCCTTAGAGGTCAAGGGTCCCGCCTGTTGCATCATCACATTCCCGGCAGCGCCTGTGTTCAAGTGCTCAGTAAATATTTGTTGAAACGGAGGCCTGTCATTCCACAGGCCGGGGGTGAGCTGCGCCCCGGCTGCAAGGCTGAGGGGCTCTGGGCCTCGCCAGCCCCAGTGTGTGCCTGACTGTGGCTGCGCACGTCTGTGCCACTGTGTGCTGGACGTGGCTCCTGCTCGTGTGGTCAGATGCGCCCTTTGTGGTAGTGAGGATGGGTGTGCCCCCAGACACGTACCCTGGAAAGCAGGGGGCTGCGGCGACAGTTATGACTGCGGTTAGTCTGTCTTGTAAAAAGACGGGGGGCCAAGAAGGCCTTTCTGCACACCTGCTGTGTTTCCTGCACACCTGCTGTTTTCTGTTTGCGAACGCTGAGCGCAGGCGGCGCTGGGGTCCAACCCACACCTGGCCATTCTCGGCGGACGGGGGTCCTCTCTGGACTCTGTTTGTTGAGAAGGGAAGTGGGGTGGCTTCTGGCGGGTGAGGACGGGTCCGCTCAGGGGGGCCGTGGTCTTCGGCGGGCCATGGGCGGCCAGCCTCGCTCCCTGGCTGCTGGGCCTTCCCCGAGGCCTGCTGGCCTGTCCTCCCTGCGAGAGCCGTTTCGTCATCTCCGTGCTTTGTTACTGTGGCTTGTCTTTCCACTGTTCTGCTCAAAGACGTGAAAGCGGCACGTGCGTGGGCTCACGCTTCACCCTGTGCGCGCTCGCTCTGAAGCCCCGTGGTGTGCGGTGGGCACGGACCCGCCGGCCTGCCCCGCTGTGCGTCTGGCACGTGCCATGGTCCGGTCAGCGCTTGGGCTGCCCTCTGTTGCTGCGGCCGTTCACGGCGGCTCCCCTGGTGGGGTCCTGGGGTGGGCTGGCCGTGTCTGTGCCTGCTGTCCACAGCCCCGTCCGCCCGAGGCTCCGTTGGTCAGTCGGCCTGGCGGTGAGACCGTTTTGGTTTAGTTTTAGTTTGTTTTTCTCGTTGTGACCGAGGTTGGGTTGAGCCTCTTTTCATGTTTTAGGGGCCGTTTTAATTAGTTTTTTGGTGAGATGTCTGTTCAGATGTTTTATGCTTTTTTCCTGCAAGTCCTCAATTTTTAGAAGCTCTTTGTAGATCTGGGGGTGTGCACCCTTCACAGTGTTTTCTGAAAGCTTTCCCAGAACGCCCTGTGCCGGGCACCAGCTAGCCCTGGCCCCCAAGGCCCTGGCGGGGAGAGGGCCAGGCTGTGGCTTGTGGCGTGCAGGCTGCCCGCTCTGCCTGGTACACACAGCTCCAGTGGTGGTGGTGCTTGACCTGGTCTCTGGCACGGGTCCAGCCGCTGTGGCTCGCCCAGGCCGGAAGGGCGTGTGTGAGGGTGTGCGGGGCTGAAGTAGAGGGCCTGGTGGGGGGTGGCCCAGGGCCTGTGTGAGAGCTCAGTGGGCTGTGGAGGAGACCAGGAAGCCAGGTGAGGGCCAGTGTGCTGGCTTGAACCCTAAATCCCCGGCATTCTGGCTGCACTGCTGGGTGGGCCCAGCCGTCGGTGCCCACAGCCCGTGGGGCCGCTGTGCTGCAGTGGGAGTGGAGTGGGGCCAGCTGCAGGTGGGGGAGCAGTGGGGGCTGGGGGAGGAGGGTGCCACCTGGCTGTGGTCAGAACTTCCTGTCCCCAGGATCCCTGCAGGGTGCTCCGCTTCATAGCAGGCATCGGAGGGCTCCGGTGCAGGTGGTCTGGGTCACTCTTGTGAGACAGAGGGCAAGGACCTTCAGCCCCGATGGGGGCCCAGACCAGCGGTGGTCGGTTTTAACAAGTGCTGGGGTTGCCGGTGACCGGGTGGAATGGCGGTCAGAGTGAGCTGGCGCGCCTGAAGCTGCTGTCAGCTCTGATGACGTGGCCAGCTGGCGGGGACGTAGCTGGTGGGGGCCGGCTGGAGAGGAAGCCTTGGGGACAGAGCTTACCCTCTGGGGCCTGCACCCAGTGGGGGTTGGGGGCAGAGCCGCTGGCGGTCACCCTCGGGAGCTGACCAGCGGCCCGCCTTGATTCCAAGGGTGCCCGGGGCGGCTGCAGGGGGCCAGCAGTGCAGGGTCACTTCTGCCCCTCTGCCGCCCCTCTGTCGGGCCGGCTCGCCGCCGCCTGGCCATAACACAGCGGCGCCAGCTCTGGGCAGCGCATGCATTCACGGCCAGAGGGGGCAGCTGAACCTGGGGTGTCCGCGCAGCAGCCCGGTGACTGCCCAGGGGCTGAGGGGTGGGCCTGCAGCAGGCCTGTGATACCTGGTTGCACTGGCCGGCCAGCCTGCCCAGAGGGGGGCACCCACTAATACAGGTGCCCCCAAAGGCAGGAGGAGTGGGTGTGAGCACCACCCCTGTTGGGGAACCTGGGCAGCGTTGCACTGTGGCGCCACCCTTGGCTTTCCTGTGTCAGTCCTTCCTCGTATTAGGGGGACAGCGCAGGGCACCCCCCTTCTCTCGGTGGGACCCGTGGCGACTTGGGGCTCTGGGGCTGGTGGCTTTTACTCTCGGGATTGTGCGGCGGGGGAGGCTGGGCTCTCTGTTGGGAAGGAAAGGTCGGTTGTCCTTTTTCTGTGATTTGGTCTCTTCGGGGCTCCTGTGGGTGTGGGGTGCTCTGTCACGCCGGCAGAACCAGGTGCTGGGCCTGCCCCCGCCCTGCAGGCTTGCGCGGCCTCTCCAGCTGGGCCCTATGCCGGCCTGTGCGCCGGACCCCGCCGCTGCCGCCGCTGCCGGGCGACCGTAGGTGCTTCGAGTCAGGGTGAGTTTGTGGGTGGTGGTCTGAATTTCGGAATGCATCACGGAATTTACCTTTGCCTAGCTGAATTAAATCAGTTATTCGTAGCTTTTTATTTTGTTTCCATCTTGTCAACAAGCAGCTTGGGCTTGGCTGGGTCTTGAGTCTGAACCCCTGGTTTCCGTCTCTGGCCGTGTGGACTCGAGTGACTGGACGGGGCCCTTCGCGCCCGACCCGCCCGGCGCCGCCTTCGTGTGTCTGTGAACAGATGCGCGGCTGATCGCTTCCTGTTTTGCACTGTGGTGTTCGCAGGCGGAGCCCTGGAAGAAGGCCCGAGGGGAGCCTGAGCTTCCCCCGCGGCTAGTGCCCCCTCTCGCCTCAGGCCTGCGCTCCCGCTCGGAGACCTGCCCTGTGCCGCAGGCTGAGCTCCTGAGCTCCTGTCTGTCCCAGCGACCACCTGCGCTTGCTCTGCTGCGAGGGCAGACAGGTGCGGCACGCCTGGGAGCTCAGGGCGGCCGCCGAGGAGGGCCGCCCCGAGGAGGGCGTTCACCGGCCCCCACCCCAGACAGCTACGCTCTCGCGGCCCCAGGGCTGCGCGCTCCCGCTTGCTCTGACTCTGGGCCGGTGCCTGCCCCAGGCTTACGTAGTTTCTTTGTCAAGGCTGCAAAGGTTTCGGGCAAGCGGCTGAAATGAGCTTTTGCTGGACTAGCCTCTTCTCTCCCTCGGCCCCTGCCCCATCCCTGCCGGCCTACTGGCCGGACCCCAAAACTGGGTCGGTGTGGCCCCTGTGCCGCGCTGCCCGGCACTTGCCGTCTGTCCTTGGAGGGCCGTGCTGCCCCCACGCCTCCTGGCCACGGAGTGGCGCCGTCGGCCTCAGTGGGGCTGCCCTGTGTGAGCGTGCCCTGGCGCGGGGCGTTGGCTGCCCCCGGGCGCCCGGTGCTGCAGGGCCCGCAGCCACACCACCCACCTGCGCCCGCCGGTGCCTCCTGCCGGTTTCCTCGTGGGGTTTCCGCATCTCTGTTAGCATCTTGCGCGTGCCAGCCCGGCGCCGGCGGTGCTGCGCGTCTCCCCCAGTCCTGCCGTTGCTGCTTGCACACTGCCTTTGGAGGGCGAGCTCCCCCTTGCAACATGGTTGGCTTCGGCACTTTTAGGGTTTATGTTCAGTGTTTTTGAATCCCATTCGGGAAACCTAGCCCGGTTTGAAGAACTTCTGCGCTGTCCGCCTCGTCTCCAGGGCTTGCCCCATCTGCTGGTCCCCGCACGGCCTTGCCTGCGGCTGGGGCACGCCCCTCCCTGACCCCCACGCCGGTTCGCTGCTGCCGCTGCTCCCACTGCGCCAGGACGTGTGCAGGGCCTCGCACGGGGCTCCTGGCGGGCGCCCAGGGCCTGAGCGGCTGGCGGCCTGCGTGGCGGGGCGGGGGCAGGGGCGCGCGCAGTGTGGCCTGTCGAGCACCCCCGCCACGCTTTGCGAGCCGCAGCCCATGCTCTCTGCGGGCCCACCCCGCCCTCGCGCCAGGCCCTCTGATGCTGCTGAGTCTGGGGCCTGCCCGCGCCGCCCCTGCGGCAGACCCTGCGGGCAGAGGGCTCCCGGCGGGGCGGGTTTGACCGGCTGTCTATCCTCCCCACCCAGCGTGGTGTCACCGCTCCTGCCCCAGCTGGCTCAGTGCGGGGGGTGCTCGGGCGGTCTTCCGTGGGTGCCTGGGCACCGGGTCCGGCGCTCTGCAGGCTTGGTCCCTGGGCTGTGCGGCCTGCTTCCCCTGGGCGCTGGTGGGTGCCCTTCACGTCCCGACCTGCTGCCCCCTGTGTCGCTGCCCTTGTGCCGCACGCAAACCTGGCCTTTCCTGTCCCTGAGGGCCCCGACGTGCGCGGCCTGGCTTGGACGGCGGCGGCCTGGTCCTCGGGCCGGCCTGCCCAGCCAGCTGCCCTGGGGCGGGCCCGCCTGCGTGCTCGCGCTCTGGCTGTGGGGCCAGGCCGTTTCCTGTGGTGCTGGGGGCCCCGCGGCCAGGTGCAGAACAGCAGCCTGGCCAGGGGCTTGTTCGTAGCCACTGTCAGCCCTCGCTTTGGACTGAGAGTTTAAAAATACTCTGTGGCGTGTCGGCTGCTCACGAGCCGCGATCAGGAGAACGCCCTTTCGGAGAAAGCTTCCGAGCAGCGCTGGTCTTTATCTCTTCCCAGCCCTTCCGCCCAGACCCACCAGTCTCTCTGCGCTCTTGTTCTATAAATAGAAGCGCCACGCTCCTGGGCAGCCACTCGCTGCGGCATCCGCTTCTGAGGCGCCGCGGACGGTGTCTTCGTTTTACTTTTCTTTCAAGTGTGAGATGTTCAGCAGGAGAGTCAAGGAAAAATATGTTCTCATTTATTCTTTAAAAGTCGCTGATGGTGGCTTCTCTGGGTCTGGCTTTTGTCTTCTGCTTTTCTTGGTGTGCGTTCAGGAGGGCGATGGGCGCTGGCTCTGGCCCTGCGGAGGTAAGGGGCGCAGGCGGGGCCTCCGCAGCGCAGGACTGCTTCTGGCGCGCAGGGCGAGCCCCGCGGCCCCGTGTCCCCGCCACCCTGCAGCTTGCGGCGGCTGTACTGGAGGCGTCGGGGTCAGGACCGGGCGCCCCTGTCACTGGGAGCAGCGTGCCGGGCCCCCAGCCTGCCCTTCAGAGAAGCTGGAGCCCCTTCAGCGAGGGTGCGCCCTGGACCCGCCTCCGTCCAGCCGCCTGGTCCCGGGCACGGGGCTGTGCGCCGCCCTTCTCACGCCCTAGTGCTCGTGGGTGACCTGGGGGGCGACCCCAAGGGGGCGGGGTGGGCGCCCGTGGTTTTTCTCTCGGGTGGTTCTCTCGTGGGCTGGCGAGGCGGCTGTGTCCGGCACTTGGCCCACGTCCACCACCTGGTCTCGTGCGACCCGCGGCGCCTGTGGCTGGCCCTGCTGAGGATGTGCAGTGCTGGGGATGAGCTGGGCAGCAGCCGCCTCCCGAGGACACCGAGCGCCCTGCTCTCAAGCTATCCCGGCCCACGGGCGCGGGCGGTGACGCAGGGGCCTCTCCCGCCAGCTGCTGGCTAGGCCGCTTGCGCAGAGGCCGCCCCAGGCCCACCCTCGGGGGTGGGCTGCCGGCACCCTTGGGCAACTGAGGTTTCTGGGTCTGCTTTCATCTTAGGCCTTAAGTGGCCACAGATGCCTAGCACTTCTTCAAGATGCTTTGGCAAAAGGCACTGAAGAACAGCTCTTCTGGGCGCTTAGGCCACCAGGAACGGCTTCTCCGAGCCCACTCTGGCCCAGAGCAGCTGGCTTGTCGGTTCTGCTCAGTTCCTTGGCAGGGCCGGCGGCGCGGGCGGGCGGGGCAGGTGCGTGTGCGGGCGTCCACTCACCCCGAGAGCGCCCACTCTGGGGATGTTTGTGGCTCACAGTGCGTCGTGCACGAGGGCCCAGCTCTGGGCGCCTGGCCTCAGCAGGAGCGCCCTGCTCCCCTTCCAGGCTGCCCGGAGCCCGCGACGGGTGGGCAGGGTGTTTGTTTCTTGGTGGGGTGAGGGGTGCGGGGCGCAGGCCTGGAGTGGCCTGAACCCCATAGCTACATAGGTCATCAGTTTTGGCAGCAGGACCCTGAGAAATGGCAGGAGGCCAGAGAACACGGAGTCGAGGCCAAGAATAGCTGGAAATACTAAACGCTGCAGTTGGAGACTGCGCTTGGCTGCGTGTTGCTCACGGGGCCCCTCAGCGTCCCCCTCTGACCCCCGGGCGGACCCAGGCTCCCTGGGGCCTGCGTGTGCCCCTGCCTGGCGTCCCCCCGCGGAGGGCGGCATGGGCTGCCCGCAGCGGCACGGCCTGTCCACGGGTCGGGGTCTGGGGCGTGGCCGGGACACCTGGGAGCCCAGACTCACGAGCCGCTTCTGTGCTTTCAGACTGTCATCAAGGAGGGGGTGCTGGCCAAGCAGAGCAGCTCGTTCCAGCGGTCCAAGAGGAGGTACTTCAAGCTTCGGGGGCGCACGCTGTACTACGCCAAGACCGCGAAGGTGAGTGTGTGGCGTCTGAGCACCCCTGGGTGCCGGCACGTGGGCGCGGGCACGGGCCCACCCTCCGGCCGTCGCTGCCCGGTGTCCCGTGACGCCACAGGTGCTGGTGGTGATGGTCTCGGGGGCCATCCTCTTCTTGCTCTTTACTGTGGCGCTGAGCGGAGAGGGGAGAGTGTCATACAGACGGCCACGTGATGGTGCGCTGTTGTGCAGGGAGTCACAGGCTTGCATGTCTCGCGTGACGACCTGGAAGAGCCTTGTGCCAAGTGCTTTATAGAGGTGAAGTTGGCATCCAAAAGTTGTAGGTGTTTGACCTGTATGACTTGGTGGGTTTGGAGACAGACACGCCCCGTGAGGCCGGCTGGAAGCGTCCTGCCGTGTGCTGGGTCGGCGGCGTGTGGAGGGCGGCCCCACGCTGCTGGTGTCTGGCGCCAGGGTTACTGTCAGTGCTGATGTTTTGGTATAAAAATTTTGGAATATGAATCATTTTTATCTTGAGAGGTATCCCTGGAGATTGGTGCATTAAAGTTTGAAACTGAACAGCGCAATTTGTTAAGAAAGGGTTTTGACCACGTCCCTTAGTTTTGAAAACCCCGTAGTTAGTTCACTTCTGTGTCAGGTGGCTGCAAGGGCCGAGTCTGCTTTGGCTGTGGGTTCTCCTCCCTCCCTTCCCGAGCGTCCTCTTGGGATAGAGGGCATAGGAGGTGAGTGGTGAGGGGTGAGCGGGCGGGCAGGCGGGGTGTCCAGCCTGTTCCCAGCCAGCCTTTGGACTAGACTCCTCCTGCCCTCCCTTTGTTTTCTTTTGAGGCTGGATCCTTTCTATTTAGGTCTGTTTCTCTTGCCCTCGAATCGTTCATTTTAGTCGGGACCTCCCCGCTAAAAATACTTGCTGTAGAAATTAGAGCTGAAAGGACGGGGTTCTCCACTCCCAGGTCGTCTCTGTGGGGGGACATTCTTCACGTTAGAGCGAGCAGCACGACAGTGGGGTGCAGCTCTGCGCGATGCCACCTGTCCCCACGCGAGCCGTCCCCGCCAGCTCCTGGGCGGCAGTGGTCGCGGAGCTGGGTGTGCGGCTCGAGCAGGTGGGGCGGGCTCCCTGGTGGCAGTGGCTGCTTGGAGGCAGGGGACAGGCCGGATGGGCCCTGGCCCGCGCTCACCGGTCCCGTCTCTCTGCAGTCCATCATATTTGATGAGGTGGACCTGACAGACGCCAGCGTGGCTGAATGCAGCACCAAGAACGTCAACAACAGCTTTACGGTAAGGTTCTGACCGCACCTTTCTGGATTCTTCGGCTCTCCTTTTTTAAAATGTGTTTGAGTGGTTTTGAGTTTTTCATCCTTTTCTCTCTGGCTGGAGAGACTCCTAGTAGATTTTTAATTTAATGCCTAAAAAAACATGGTGGCTGGAGAGTAACGGAGAACTTGGCACATGTCAGCCCCAGAATAAGGGAATCCAAGGGAATTTCTGAGCTTGTTTTAGCTTACATTACTCTAATGGGTTTTGCACAGAAGCGTGTTTTTTCATGATTATTGTAAAAAATTGGAAGATACAGAAAATATGTTGCAGCAATTAAAACTGTACTTCAGCCACCTCAAGCCAGGGAACGTCAGTATTTTGGTATAAGTCTTGACTTTTTCACTTTTAAGTTCCCCTCCCAGCACCAACTCCTGAAAGCTACATAGAAGTTTTTGCAGAAGTTGTGAACACGGCAGGCCACGTGAGCGTACCGCCTGCAGCGCCCTTTATTTCTAAGCGCCGTGTCTTCGCCCACACACACTGGGGGCCGCGGCGATGGCTGCGCCCGAGGCCTGGGCCTCTCCTCACGCGGCGAGTGTGGGCGCCTCCCAGCCCCTGCCTGGCGTGGTATCGCGGCTGACGGCGCTTTCCGTGTGCTGGCGGCCCTGGCTCTGGGAGCGGGAGCTCCAGGTCCTGCGGACTTTTTCTGTGCCATCTGGAAGTCGAGGGCACGCCCCCTCTTTTCAGAGGGGGAGCTCAGTTGTGACTGAGTCAACATGTAATCACCTCCCTGCTTGGGGTCTGACACTGCCTTCGTCACAGTTTCAGGGTTTGCTTTGTCTTACTTAATTATGGGCTTGTAGGAGTGGGATTTTCCTCCCTCCGTTTAAACTTCTTCTTATTTTGTTTTGCTGTAACTAGCTACCCTTGGTTTTGCTTTGTGGTTTATTGAATTAGACTTTCCTGATTTGTCCTTTTCATCGTTTTACTTGGAGTATTTTTATTTAAAATACCTTATTTAAAATACTTGGAGTATTTTTTGTCCATTAATTTGATTATTTACTTACTGGGCTACGGAGAGAGATTTAAGACCGTGTGAATGTGTTATTCTTTGATTTGTGCCTTTTAGCGTCTGTAATAGGAATGGGTGTTGAATTTCACTGGGATGTTTCGAGCACTAATTTAGATCATCAGTTTGGTTTTGGCTACTTGCACATTTCCTAATGGTGACTTTTTCTCGGTAATGTTGAATTTTGCAGCCTAACTTTGGATCTAGAATTTCCCCCTCTATGTGTGCTCCTTCAGGGGAGAAGGAAACCTTTGTTATCTTTTGGTTTCAGAATTAAATTAGCCCCATAAAAGCTAGTAACTTCCCAGATTTTGTAATTTGGACTGCATTATTGATCTTTAGAACTGTTTTTTGGAAGTTTGAAAGATTTTAAGTTCTTTGTCATGAAGACTTTTCAGGGAATAAACCTAAACTTGGCTTTTTGCTTGCTAGAGCTTTTTGGCTTCTCTTGTCCCTTTTTGTAACTCACTTCCCATGTGTTCCGTAGACCCCATCATTGAGCCGCGGCCACCGCACACGCATGCATGCCGAGCTGGTCCCGCGAGGCCCGCTCCTCCCGCCAGGGTGACGCTGCCGTGTCGCGTGTGTGGGTCCTCTTGTACACTTCTGCTTGGTTCAGAGTGTCAGTTCTAGAAGTGGAATTCCACTGGAGTGGAACTTTGAAAAGACTCGTAAAAAATAATGTATTTGCACATAGACACGTTAAAAGACAGAAGGAGTAGCAGCCGTGAAGGAGACGCCGGGTTGAGCGTGCGTTCTGAAGGCCCAGGGAAGGCTTTCAAGAAGGAGGCGGCGATGGACTTTGCTTAACGCCGCACTGGTCGAGTTCAAATAGGAGCTGAGAATTGGCAGTGCTGCTGGAGTGGCAGCGTGGGGCTCGGTGGCTGTCTGAGCAGTGTTAGGAGTCAGCGCTTGAAGCTAGAACGGAGATGAAGGACAGTAATGCACATGCCAGGGCTCAGCTCACGGTGACCCAGTTCTGGCCAACCACCCGGCAGATTTGCAAATAGATTTTCCCTGGAACAAGCACACACGCACACAGAGGCAGACCTGTAGCACGGACGGAGCGCCGACACACGCTCCAGCTTGGCGGGGAAGCTCAGCTGACAGAGAAGGCAGGCGCCGGAGTCCAGGCCCGTGAAATGCCGCGGGGCAGGTCCAGAGGGACGGACAGTGGGTTCCAGCTGCCCAGGGGCGCGGTGACTGCTGGGGCGGGGGCCTTGGGGGGCGCCAGAAGGTCACCGCCGAAGACGGTGCTGTGGCCGCAGGACCCTGTGCATGCGATGAAAGCGCCGGACTCTGCACTTCGGGAGAGAGAACTGTGTGGAAGTTATGTTTTGATGGAAGACGTTATGGGAACAAATAGGTTTTTAAAATCGAGGCACCACAGTGTTGTGATTTAGAGGTGCGGGGGTCCCCGTTCAGACGCCTTACCACACCCAGCACCCTGGGCACCCCTGTAGCCGGTGTGCCCGCCCCACTTTGTCCTTTGCCCTCTCCGTCCCCGCCCCCTCCTGCGGCCTCGGTCCTGCGGTCAGAGTTGGAGCTTGTTTCAGGTCTGGCTCTGTCAGGCCTCGTTCTGCTTCCCTCGGTCCCATGGAGTGGCAGCGTCGGTGTCTGCCTGCTGCCTCCTGCACGACCTCGTGCAGCGCTGCCCGCTCCGGCTCCTTCCACGGCACTGCGGACGGCCGGGCTTGCCTTTCTGGGCCGCGGAGTGGGATAAGGCACGTTTTTCTTTTTTCTTTTTAAAGATTCATTTATGCACACAAGAGCTGGGGTACAGGCCAGAGTCCAGGGACGTGAGAGGATTCACCAGAGACAGAGCGGGTAGCAGAACAGGCAGACTGACCAAAACACACTGCTGAGGGAGCAGCCGGGAGGCAGAGAGGTCTGCTGCGCCATGTGGGTCCCCTCCCTGGCCGGGGGCAGGGATCGAACTGGTGCTGCAGTGGCTGCGGTCTGCTTCACAGTGCACCGCTCAACCCACTGCGCCACCAGGGAGGCCCCTGAGGCACGTTTTTCTAACACACCCCCGTCTTTGACACTTAGGCTGTTTCCTCGCATATCTGACGGGGCTGGGCACGTCGGCGTCCCCACGGACCGGGCGCTGGGGCCCTTGGGAGGAATCGTCGGGTGCTGCACAAGTTTCGTGGCCCTTCTGCTCTGACCCGGCATGAACCCTGACTCTGTGTTGTCGCTCTGGGGATAGTGCACCTGCTGGGGCGTCGGCCTTCGGGTGCAGAGCCTGCCCTGGCGGCGCCCCGGACCCATTCCTGCCGGCGTCACGGCTGGCTCCCGGCCCTCGCGCGGAGGCCCCGGCTCTTGCACGTCCAGTTCAGCGTCCGTTAGTGCTCCCGGAACTGCCTTTTCTCCTGAGGACGTGAGAAAGGACGAGAGAGATTAATTCCCCAGGAACGGTCCACAATAAGGTGGCTCTCCTGAGCAGCCTGTGCCGGTGTCCGGGCTGTGGGGCCGGCCGAGGCGGGTGTCGTGAGCCGCTGCTGGCGCCACTTCCCCGGTCAGGGGCCCGGCCTGGCCCCGCAGGTGACGCGGGAGGCTCCCTGCTCCGTGGTCCCCTTGGTGGTCGTTGCCGTCTCTGGCCCTGCGTGGCCCTGCCGGCCCCGCCACCTGTCACTCAGCACCCGCAGCTCTCCCTGGTCCCCGGGGTCGGCCGAGGGCGGTGCCGGGCCCGAGGCGGCGAGAGCCAGGAGCGCGTGAACGCTTCTGCCCAGAGCTGCTGCACTCCCGGGAGCGTCTCGTGGTTTTCCAGCCATTCCCGTAGTAATTTCCAGATTCCACAGCTTCCGCCGAGATTGCTGGCACAAAGACGCCGTCCTGGAAGCTGCTGCTGTCGTGCGCCAGCCAGCAGATGGCAGCCTTTGTCGCTGGAAGCGGCAGGGAGCCCGTGCCGCAGCAGACAGCACTCCGTGTCTGCCCCCCAGCGGCCAAGGAGCTGTCCCTTCCAGAGATGGGCCTGGGGCACAGGGCCCTGCGGGGGGGCGGGGCTGGGGGCCGGGGCGGTCCAGTCTGCCGGCTGGACGGTGCCTGTGACTCCTGCGGCCGGGCGGGTCGGCTGGCGCGGGCTGAGGCCGGCACGGGCCCCGTGGGCATGGCGGTGGCGCCGGCAGAGCTGATGCCCAGCACACTCGCTCTCTGCCTCCCGCCTGAGGCCGGGGCCCCCTGAGGCCGGGGCCACCGCAGCGGGGCCTCCCGCGCCCGCGTGTCTGAGTTCCCGTCCGACCCCCACGTGGAGTTGCAGTTGCGGGTACTCGCGTCTCAGCGCTGGCGTTTCCGCTCGGGTCGTAGGACGGTTTCCCGTTGGGTCGGCCCGTCAGCAGCTCGGCCTGGCTCTTCTGCCACCTGCTCTTCTCCGAGTCTCGCTCCTTCGGCGTCCGCCCGCCCGCCGGCAACCGGCTGCGGCAGCTGTCGGCCAGCGCTGCCCGAGCCTGGGTCCTGCTCCTGGCGGGCGGCGGGCACCTCGTCTGGCTGCGGTCCCCACAGGAGCCAGCTGGAGGCGCCCGCGCGGCCTGCTCTTCTGTGTGCCCGGCGTCCAGCCGCACGCTCAGGCGCTTGCTCCGGGGCGCGGCTGCGGTGCGCCCGCCCTGGCTTCCCAGCCTCCCTGGCTTGCTGGGAACTGGCGCTGGTCATGCGTCAGCCTGGTCCGTGTCCTGTTGCGGGGTTCTCCCAGACGTGGCCCTCGGGCCCTCGCTGACATGCGGCGCCATCAGGAACCGCGTCCCAGAGGGTGCGCCGGCCGGACCCCCGCCGCCTGGCAGTGAGGCCGCCCTCTGCTGCAGCGTGGGTCTGGGATTTCCGATGGCTTCCGCCTTCCCGGTGGGGAGCGCTTTCGTCTGGCCGGTGGCCTGGAGAGCGCCAGCACAGCTGCCGCCCCCTCTGCCTGCCCGCCACGCGGGGCCCACGCTCAGGCTTCCGCCCTGTGCTTGCATCCCGCTTACCCGCTCAGCTTGCTCCCGTTCCTTGCTGCTGGGTTGAGCCCGCCTGGTGTCCCGAGTGCCGGGGCCCCGGGGGCCGAGGGCTCACTGTGGGGCTGGTTTCCGGGTAGCCCGGGCGCACCGTTCACCTCCTGTGTGTGAGCGGCCAGAGCGGAGGGCGCCCCTCCCCTGCTGAGTCCACCGGCTGCCTCGGCCGCGTCCCTCCTCTGGCCGGCTCGGGACCAGGAAGCGTGTCCGGCCACTCAGAACGTGCTTCTTGAGTTTGCATCCCGCCGACGACACCAGCAGGCACCAAAGTACGTGGCGGTGTCGGGTGTCTGCCGGGCGTGCGTGGCCAGCCCAGTGCCCCGTCCGGCCCTTTGCCCCATGCGGCTTCCTCTCTCGTCGGCTGTCTCCCAGAATCTGCTTTGGGTTTGCTGCTTTGCAGAGGTCTTTTTCTTTTATCTGCAGTCTTGGCTCGTGTGCTTCATCCTGTTCTTTGGGAACTTTGTCCGGCTGCTGACCCGTCCAGCTGGTGTCCGCTGGGTCTGCGCCAGGCTGGGCATCACACTCGCGCTGAAGCCAGGGGCATCCAGAACTGGCGCGGGTGCTTCCCCTCCGGCTGGCGTCACTGGGCGCTCGAGGACGCTCCGCCGGGGCTCATCGCCCCGAGACCGCAGGAGGTGCCCGTGACGCGCCTTGGTCTCCCGGCAGGTTGGAGCTGGAGGAAGTGGAGCTGCGAGGCCATGTGGGTGGGCGTGGTGGGCCTTGCCTGGCGCCCTTGGGTGGGCATGGTCTGGGCACAGCCTGGGACGGGGCAGCACAGAGGAGCAGGGAGGGCAGGCCCGCGGACGGGCTGAGCCGGAGGGAGCGGCCCGAGGTGATGGAGCAGGCCAGTGGCCCACACACGTGTGCCTCGGCGAGGCCCCTTGGCCGCCCGGTGGCGGTGGGCGGGTGCAGGGAGGGAGGTGAGGGCTCTCGGGCTGTTCCAGGGCGGGGCTTTGTCTCGCCTGACTCTGGGCGTTCGGGGGTGTTGAAGAGTGGGGTGCTGAGGGTCGGTGTTGCCAGCTTCCTACAAAGCAGCCCGCACCCCACGCATGCCGTCTGGCCCTGCCGGGGCGAGAGCGGGGGTCCCGCGGAGGGCCCTGCCTCCCAGGCCTGGCGCTGCCCAGAGCCCACGCCACGCAGGGCATCGCCCCGCACTCTGACCAGGGCTAAGCAGGGCCTCCTTCCCGTTGTAGGGCTGGAGAGCTGGCCCTGGGGGCGGCGGGGGGGCAGGCTCGGCCACCAAGGGGCCTGCCTGACAGTCACAGGCGGGGCCTGCACCTGGGAGCCGGGGAGGCGGGGTGAAGACGCCCCAGGGAGCAGAGGCTCAGACCAGTGCCAGCAGGAAGCCCTCACGGCACCCTCCAGAAGAGGGGCCCACAAAGACCAGCCCGCCCTGAGGGGTGGACTTCGCTGGAGCAGGCGGGTGGGGTGAGAGCAGGGCGGGCGGGAGACACCAAGCATCACAGCACCTCCAAAGCAGCAGGATGCGACCCTGAGGGGCTGCACTCAGGCATGTTCTGTAAACCTGTCTCTCCTCTGCAAGGCCAGTGCGGCAGGAGTAGCCGCCCTGACCGGGGCAGAAGCGGAGACAGCTCCAGGGCCAGGGCGATCTGAGCAACCACGGGGATTATGCACAATCAGAAGTGATTGTACCATCAGCAGAAAAACATTAAGAAGCTTTCCGATTAGGTCCCAGCAGGCTCCACACCTATCTGGGCTCGCAGCAAGCGTCCGCAGGCAAGGGCCGGGGCTGAGCGACCCGGTGGTACTGACTGGGGTGAAGCTTTGGGAAGTGGGCGTCCAGGGCAGGCAAGCGAGGTCCCCACAGCGCCAGGGGCCCTGGGTCCTCCGAGGGACATGGCCAGTGGAGAGCTGCGCCAGCCTGCATCGCCCTCACCTGCGCCCTCGCCGCTGGGAGCGCCCATGTCCACTGCGACCAGCTCCTTCGTCCTGCGCCTCACTTAGGAAATTCACTGAGCTGAACCGGGCTCAATTCCGCCTCCCTCACGCCGACAGAGGCCCCCACAGGCCTGTGTGCAGCGGGCTCCGGGCAGCGCCAGGCCTGGGAGGCAGGGCCCTCCGCGGGAGCCCCGCTCTCGCCCCGGCAGGGCCAGACGGCATGCGTGGGGTGCGGGCTGCTTTGTAGGAAGCTGGCAACACCGACCCTCAGCACCCCACTCTTCAACACCCCCGAACGCCCAGAGTCAGGCGAGACAAAGCCCCGCCCTGGAACAGACACAAGGCCCCTGGCCCACGTGCCGGTGAGCACGGCCGGCGTGACTGGGGCGCTGCGGCGGGGCGACAGTGTAGCCGCGGCACTCACTGCGGCGCTGCTGCACCTCTCCCGTCACGTGTGCTGCGCTGCGGGCTCTTACGTGCCTCGGGCCAGGCCGTGCCAGAGCACGTGTGTTTGGGTGTGAGAAGACACGGACTGCAGGCCTGGCGCTGTGCACGCCGGCACGCTCTGGAATGCGCCTGGCCGGGGGGGGGGGTGCGGCACTGCTGGGGCTCGGCTCACCGGGAGCCCGTCTCCCGGAGGGGGCTTCGCCCCGGGCGGGCCCGCTCTGCCCGCCCTGCGGTGGAGGACGCGCCGCCCCAGCCTCCGTGGCCTGCACGCCGGTGCGCCGTGCCCAGTCGCGTGTGTCCTGGCGCGCCCGCCGCAGAGCGGCGCGTGTCTTCGAGAGGATGGGCGGTGACTGGGCTGTGGTGCACGAGGAGCAAGTGGACGGGATGAGCGGCTCTGGCACGAGAGACCCGCGGGCGGGAGGCCCCCGTCCAGCGGTTGGGCCAGAGTGGGGCTGGTGGGGGCAGGAGGTGCTCGGGGGTCGTGTCAGAGGCGACGGCCGGAACAAGGGCCTGGGCTGCTCTCAGACTTCAGGAAAACGGGCTGGCTGGTTAGCGGGCCGGAAGCAAAGTGGACTTGCATCTAGGCCTGCGTGTTTGCTGCGCGGGCTGCTTCTGCAGGAGGCGTCTCACCAGGCGCAGAGCAGGGGCGCTTCGGGACGCTCGGACGGTCACACGGTGTGTGTCAGAAGTAGGTCCGGCTGCCGTGTGGGGCGTCACAGCACGGCTCAGGACGGCAGAGGCCTGTTCCCGAGCGAGCTCGGTGGCCACGGTCTGCAGGCCGGCGTCCTTCCGCCGCGTGCTGCAGCCGTCCCGTGGCCTCTCCTGGCCCCACCGCCTTTGTGTCCACCCTTCCTTGCTCGTGGCCGCTTGGCACCCCCCCCCCCATGGCCGTGCCCCTTCTGGCCCTTCTTAAAGGACACGTCCCTGGACTCAGGGCCTAACCAGAGGATAACCAGGTGACAGCACCTGAGTGGTCTTCACTGTGTTTGGCAGGCGCCTTCTTCCGAGTGCTGCTGAGCCTGCTCGTCCCACCAGCGCTCACGGAGAAGCGTGGGTCCCACCCCGCACAGCACACGCAGCCGTCTGGCCTCGGTCCACGTGTTCTTCCCGGCCGGCAGCTGCCCTGGCCCCGGGGGCATGTGTTTGTCGGCAGAGGCCCAGGCGCGGCCCCGGGGGCTGCGGGCACAACTGTGCTATCAGGGGCGTCGCGCCCCAACTCCTTTACTTTCTGAGACAGGTCCGCTGGTCGTGCCGGGCGGCCAGGGGCGCTCGTCGCGGCCGCTCAGGTGGCTTTGGCGTGGGACCTGGCCGTCACCCCGAGGACGCCGCGAAGCCCTGTGGCGGGAGCCCGGCCGTGCAGGGTGGGCCTTTGCACCTGTGCTGGGGACACCCCCAGGTGCCTTGCGGGAGGCCGTTCCCGGGACCCGGAGTCTCCCAAGGGGCATCGTGACAAAGGTCTCTGCCGGCTGCGACTTAGGAAAGTCACGTCTTCTGGCTGAAACTCAGCGCTCGCCTCTGGGGGTAACGCCGGGCCCCCGCGGCTCAGGCCTGGCCAGAAGAGCGGTGACCTGCTCCCGGCGCCTGGCACGCCCTCTGCTGGTGGGTGGGCTCGGGCCCAGGTGCTGGGCGGGCGCTGGCGGGAGTGTGGGGCCTCGTGCGGCAGGCGGGGGTCAGGAGCAGGCACCTGAAGAGGTCACGTCCCCGAGGGTCTTGAGGCAGTAACGGCGAGAATGGGAAAAACAGGAAGCAGGGAGACCAAATGGGACCGAAGCCATAAGGCGCCTCGTTTCTCTGTCTCGCGTTCTTAGTTCCATTTGGGTGTCCTGTGCATTTTACGTTTCCTGATTTTGTTACCGCCTGAAAATTCTTAACAGAAAGAGCTGTGGGGTGGATGTCAGTCGTGTCTCCGCGGTCGGCCTGGCCTGGGCCCTGGGCCGGTGAGTGCAGGCCCGTCCTCGGCCGGGCGGCAGGTGTCAGCCCGGGCGGAGCCCTGGCCCGCGTCCAGATTCCACCGCTGGTTTTCCTCCTCCGTCTGCCTGGACCGCAGCTGTTTCTTGGGCAAAACCCCTCCGCCGGCCCCTCAGCCTGGACAGAGGAAGAGCTGGCGCACGCACGCTTGTGGGGCAGGGAGGCGCGTCCCGGCGTTGGCTGCAGGCCTGGGTCTAGGGCGGCTCCCGGTGTCCGCGTTCCGGGGAGAAGCCCCCAGACAGGAGCCCGCCTGGCCCCTGCTCCCGCCGGCTCCGGAGACCTCCCGTCCCGCCGTGTCACCGCCCGGTGGCAGTGCAAGGGCACCCCCTGGCGGCAGAGCCAGTGCCAGGCACACGGGAGGTGCTGGGCCACGTGCTGTGATGCCCATGCGCCTGGGAGCGCAGAGTGGGGCGGGGGAGCAGCCGCACCGGGAAGTGAACCCCGTGAGCCGGGCTCATAGTCCGCCCTCTGTTCCTGGAGCAGGAAGAGCAGGCACTGAGCCAAGGGGCACCAGTGTTTGCCAAGTGCGGGGCTCTGCTGAAGCTGGCACCCGCCTGTGACACGCGGGTCCAAAGGGCCCGGCAGCGGCCGCCGGAAGCCTGCGGACCGGGCCTGCGGGAGTCTCCTGCGGCGCTGGCTCTGGCGAGGGCCGGTGAGCGGGGGCCCGGTGGCGCCTGCGAGGCGCTCGGGCGGGTGGCGAGGAGGTTGCTGCCGTCTGGGCTGGGCCGGCCACACGCATGTGGCCTGGGCCGCCTTGTAGGCGGGGTACGGGCACTTGTCGCTGGAGTGACGGGTGCGGACAGGCGGTGCTGGGAGACGTGCTGGGCCGCGGGCCCCTGCGGAGGAGCCGCCTGGTGGTGGGCTGCCTCTGGGGGAGGCCGTGCCTGCGGGCCCTTCCCCCACTCCGGGAGGGTGCCCGGTGTGGTGCAGCCAAGTAAAGCGAGCCTTACTGCAGGGTCAGGAGGCCGGGCACATTGTGGGGTGCTGCGGGAGGTGCTGCTTTCCTTCCCCAGAAAAGCCTGGTGTTTCTGAGTGGTAGGCTCTTCTTACTCCCTTGAAACAACCCTTCAAGTTGAGATAACTCTCGGCTCCGCCTCGGGAAGACTTGCTTTTACTGATGCGTAGCCCCTCCCTCGGCAGCTGAAGAAATGGATGAAACACCCGCTCCCCTTTTTCTCTTCTGAGGGGAGCAGGCTGCGGAGAAGATTGGGGGCGCGCGGGGCGCTCAGCTGGACCTAGGCGCGAGCATGTGAGCGCCTTGTGGGGTGGTGCCTGGAGCCGCCTCCTCTGCCTGGAGGGGCACTGAGGGTGGGGACCCCTGCACGCGCCCCTCCTCCCGGAGGCAGCCACCAACTCCGTGAGCCGTGCGGGAGGCTCCTCGCGGGGCCCGGGGTGGCCGGTGCTCGCCGCCCAGAGCCCGCCGGCCGGGTGCCCGCTCTGAGGTGAGCCCTTGTGACCCCAGCAGCGCTGCGGTGGGGCTCTGCCCTGGGGGGTGGGCTCTGTGGGCAGTGAGCTCATCTAGGAGAGTGGCGCACTGTCCTCGGAGAAATGGTCCAGCCACAACGTGGCAGCGCGGGCAGCGCTTCCGGGCTGTGCTATGGGTGCGCCGCGCTGTGCGAGGTGCAGCGGTGGCTCTCCACGCCCCGCAGCCGCAGATGCCCAGCCCGTGGTCGGCGAGCCAGCGCCGCTCCGGCCCGGGCCTTCCTGCTGGTCTTCGCCCCCTCCTCAGGGAAGCAAGAACCTGATTTCTGTCTTCGGGGACAGCTTGGCATGGTTTAGAATCCCGTGGAAGCTGAGTGACGGCAGCGTGTGGGCCTGCTCCGTTTCTTTGGCGTGAAGACAGCTAGCTGCTGGTCCTCTAGTAAGCGGGGTCGTTCGGACCGTCGGAGGCTGCTGCGCCTTTCCCGAGCCCCGGCCGGCCGCTCTGCCGGCCTCTCTGCCCGCAGGGTCTTGTGATTTTGAGTCCCATCTCCTGAGGACACAGGGTGTCGGTGGGCCCGTGCCGCCCACCTGTGCGCTCCTGGGCGTGGAGGCCACCTTGCCGGCCTGAGGGCTCCGGGCGCCTGGCCTGGGCTGCCCGTCCCGCGGCCCCTCCTCGGGCCACCTCTGCCAGCACAGCTTTTCCTCTTGGTGTGGGCGCACTTAGGATCGGAGGGGACCAGCTCTTGACGGTCACGCGTGCTGCGTGCCTCCCGAGAAGCCCCGCCTCGCTGCAGTCTCTCCCGAGTCCGCGGGGCAGCCGGGCTGGCGCTCACGTCCCCCGCGGGCTGCGTTCCCGGGCCATGTCTGCGCCGGCTGGCGGTCGCTGTCACTCCTGCGCGTTGCAGCCGCACAGGTAGCGGCCCTGACTCTTTGCTTTTCTTAGTAGTGCTCTGCGCAGTCTGAGCCCTTCGCTTTTCCCAGTTTAAAATGAACGTCACTTTCTAGAAAAACGATAGAAATCACTGATGGTGGCGGTCAGTGCGCTCCCTTCCCGCAGTGCTTGCCTTTCGTCCTGTTCACCATTCCCCGTTGCAGCTGTGAACGCGCAGGAGGACGTGGGTCCGAAGTGCAGGGCAGCGCCCGCGTGGCCCGGGCCAGAGTCCTTTCTCCTGGCTGCGGGGACGCACCCGCCTTTCTCTGCCCAGGCGGTGTTCGTTTGGGCTGCGGTCTCGTCCTTTGCCAGTTTGAGACGCCTCCTTTTTGCTGAGAATTTTTATTATGAGAAAATGTTGAACTTCATCAAATGCTTTTCTGCGCCTGTTGGAAGGACCAGCCCCCGCCCCCCATTTATTGAAAGGATAAACTGGCTGATTTTTCAAATGTCTGATCTTAGCATTGCTCTCCTCCTGAGGCAGTGCCCAGGGGCGGGTTACACGCTGTCCTTTCATTAGGCTTCGCCTGGGTGGGGTCCCTGAAGGCTGCTGTTCCGCAGCTCCCTCCCTCTGCCAGGCGCCCCGCTTGCGCAGCTCTGTGAGCACACCAGCACCTGCCGCGAGGGCGCCGCTTCCCCCTCTGATTTTGGACAAAGTTTGGGTTATTTCCTAGATTTTCACTTGCGTTTCCCAGCGAGGCCGTCTGGGTGTGGGGTTTTGGTACTACCTTCGACACGTGGTGGCCAAGTGAGGATTTTAGTGGGTTAGGCCGTTCGCGGCTTTTGTGTCTTACGTCCACGTCGGGCCACTTCTGCTGGGGAGGGGGTGGCCCCCGTGAGGGCGGGCGCTGGGGCCCTCCCCTCCCCTGCAGCCCAGCGCCGCTCACCCCCGCGGACAGCGGCTCCCGTTGCTGCCTCTCCGCGGCCTCTCTGGGAGCTTGTCTGTGTCCCCGAGTCCGCCGGGGCTGCGGCGTGCCCTGGGGTGGCCGAGGGAGGTGGCTCCTGGCTCGGCCTGTCCCCCACCGCCACGGCCGCTCTCACGGGGCCGTGCACACAGGCTGTGAAGACCCGCTGAGTCTGGCGGGCCAAGTTGGAAAAGTATGTTCAGCCTTTTCTGTCCTGTCCTCTAAAACGCTGGGTCTTGTGCTGGACAACCTCTTCTCATTTTTCAAGCTGCTTGAAGTCCCAGGGGAGCCAGGGAGCTTGGCCAGAGTCACGGGCCCCTCCTCCGCTTGCAGGGGCATCCCAGGGCAGCTGGGCACCTGCCCACTGCCCTGCCCTGGGGTGGGCTTGTCCGTTCTGCCCCAGCAGCCCAGCGGCCTGGGGGCTTGAGAGCACGGGCTGCACCTCTGGGCGACCCCTCAGGCCAGCACCGGAGGGGCCCCGGGCGCCCTGAGAGTTGGAGCGCGGGCCTTCCTGCTCTCAGTCCTGCCGCCTTCCTGCTCCGGAGTCGCCGTGGGGTGGGCTGGCGCCCGGTGCCCGGCGCGGTGGGCACCACCCGCAGCACGGGCGTGAGGAGAACTCTGCCCGAGCCGTCTGCTCCCGCGGTGGCGGTGCCCTGTGCGCCTCCCGGAGGCCTGTCCCCGGAGTCTGTTCTGTGGGACACGGCAGAGGTCGCTTGGAAACACTGTTCACTGCCGTCGGTTGGTAAAAGGGAAGACCAGGAGGGAAAGGACAGAGCCCTCGACCTTACTTCTCAGCGGCACTGCCAGCGCGGCGGCTGGGGTCTCTGCCAGCGAGTGTGCTCTGTGCCTCACACGCGTGTGACGCAGACATGCCCTCCCACCGGGGCTGGCAAGGCCGGGCCTCCCTGGCCGCGCCCAAGGCAGGCGCCTCGACGGCGGAGGACGAACGGCCCGGACGCCAGCGCTGTGCGTGCCCGCCGCCTGCTCCGGGCAGCCTCCCTGCCGGCGTGGTGTCCGTGCGGGGGCTGCGCGGGCGCCTCGGGTGCCCTGCCTGGCCCGCCGCCGCCGCTGTGGCGCACGCGGGTGTCAGACGCACGTGGGCCAGCGACCTCACAGCGCCGACGGAGCCGCAGCGCCGCGGCGGGACAGCAGTGCGCGCTCCCGCATCCCGTGCCCGCGGAGCCGGCGGGCTGGCGTCTGGGGCGGTCCGCGTGTGCAACGCGGTGGGCCGGTCGGCGGTGCGGGCCGGTCGGCGGTGCGGGCCGGTCGGCGGTGCGGGCCGGTCGGCGGTGCGGGCCGGTCGGCGGTGCGGGCCGGTCGGCGGTGCGGGCCGGTCGTCCTGCGCCGCAGCGGACGCAGCCCCGCGCTCCCTGCCGCGCCTGCTTCTCAGACCCGAACCGCCGCCCGCCCGGCCGGCAGGAAGCCCCTGGCTGCTGGCCGAGGGCGCCCGCGTGCACCGGGGCTGCTGCCCGTCGGACGCCGCCAGCGCTCTGGGCTCTGGGGCCGCGCGCTCTGCGCCGAGCGCGCCTCCCCGGGGCTTGTCGCTCCCTCCGAGCGCGTCCCGGGGCCGGTTACCGCCGCTCGCCGCGCCTGGTCCCTCCGCGGCTGTTTTTGACAAACCTTCCGCGTCTTGTCGGTGCTGACAACGTCTCCGTTTTGGCTCGCGGTGCCAGCAGGTGCTGAGACTGAGAACGCTTCATGTAGACAGGATTTTTTTGTTTTTTCCTGTGAGGTTAAGCAAAAACCCTTTATTTTTACCAGAAGTGGCATCAGTGATACAGGCTGATTTGTAACCTGCTCTCCCCGGCCCGCCCTGGTGGCGCGGCAGGTTCAGCGCCGCACTGAGGGGCTTCCGCAGCCGCTGCGGCGCGAGGTGGGTCCCCGGCCGGGAGCGACCCCAGGGCGCAGCGGCCCTCGCCTGCCTCCCGCTGCCCCCGCAGCCGTGTGCTTCAGCGGACCTGCCTGTGCTGCTCCCCGCTCTGTCGCTGGTGAGTCCTCACCCCTGCCCCTCTGGCCTGCACCCCAGCTCTTGAATGCAAAAATAAATAAAATATTTTAAAAAACGAAAATGCATCATATTGCAAATGGCAACGTCCACAGAGTCCTCGCTGGGTGGGAGGGGTGTGTCCATCCCGTGTCCATCCTGCCGCGGCTGTGCGGTGGACGTCACGTCCGGTGTCCCGCTGGCAGCGGCTGAGCCTGCTGTGTGCGTCTTGGTGCTGGCTTGTTGGTGCTGTCTGCTGCTGGCAAGTGCCCTCCGGGCGCTGAGGAGCCCCCCTAGGTCCGGGTCCCCCTCCTCCGGGCTGGCCGCCTTGCCCCGCTCAGGGCTGCTCTCCCAGGCTCCACCCTGAACTCAGCAGTGAAACGCGCCTGTCTTGTTTCTTTTAGTGTCGCTTTGCCTTCATTTTACTCACAGTTCCCTAAAGAAAACAAACCCACCTTTTTTTTTTTTTAAAGATTTATTTATTTATGCACACAAGCACTGGGGTATAGGCCGGAGGTATGGGGGTGGTGAGAGGATTCACCACAGAGAGCGGGGAGCAGAACAGGCAGATCAACAGAAGCACACTGTTGAGGGGAGCAGCGGGCACAGCAGGAGAGGTCTGCTGCGCCATGTGGGTCCCCTCCCTGGCCGGCGGCAGGGATCGAACTCGTGCTGCAGTGGCTGCGGTCTGCTTCATAGTGCGTTGCTTAACCCACTGTGCCACCAGGGAGGCCCACAAACCCACCTTCTGATTAGGTATCTGTGCTTTTTGCTTCTGGCCAGGTCTGCTTTGCCCCTGCCCTGGGGCCTGCCTGGCCACCCCAGCCTGGTGTCCGAGCGGGTGGGAGGTGGGGGCTGGGCACGCCCCACTCTGACTGCCCTGGGTCCTTGGCAGGTGGCATAGATGCCACGGGGGGACCCCCGCCCGCCCAAAGCTGTTCTGGGCTGGAGGGAGGGTCCCCTCAGCAGGCCCTGCCTGGCCCCCTCCCTCTGGGCAGCTTGCGGGAGCGGCAGGCGCCTGGAGGCCTGGCCCGGTCTCCTGGGGCGCTCGCCTCTGCCTGGTGGTGTCTATTTTTGTCTCTGGCCTGTGCGCGAGAGGAAGTCTGTTGTCTGCGCACATCCCAGCTGCTTTGAATGGCCTGCGTCCCGGGGCTTCCAGGTGGGGCTTGTGGGTGGCAGGTCCAGCTCTGGGGCAGAAAGAGCTTCAGGATATGAGTAACGGGAAACGACCAGAATGGCTGGCTGAGTGCACCAGGTCCCGGTTCTCGGCCACCTTTCCAGTCCGTGCCCCGCCCCCGTGATCTGGAGCTATATTTAGCAGAGGACTTCCAGGTCCTCATCCTGCCCACACTGGCCCTCTGCTCGGTCAGCGGCCGGTGACGTGGGCTGGCTCGCGGCTCCGGGTCTCCGGAGGCCTCTGCGCTCCCAGGGCCTTCCTGGTGCTCCCATCCTGCCTGGGTTCTGCTGGGCCGCCTCAGTTCTGGTCCATTCCCAACAGCTGGAGATGTGCGCGAGGAGCGGAGCAGTAGGTGAGGCTCCCGGAGCGGGTGGGCAGCAAGGCCAAGGAGCTGCAGGGGAGAGGAGGCGGAGGGACTCAGCATGCACGGTAGAAGGGACTGCAGATTGCCAGGCCTCGAAGAGCGTGGGTTTCGGCCTCCCGTTTCTTAGATGGGGAGGGCTGGGATTTTTAAAGCTGAGGCTCGGTGGTGTGACCCAGGTGTAGAAGTAGCCTCCGGGCCATGCTGGGCAGGACCGGAGGCCTGCAGGCTGGAGAAGCCGCCTCTGCTGAGCTCCCAAGCGCAGGCCGGGGCGGAGGTCTAGCGGCAGGTCTTGCTGCCCGGCCGGCTCCCCGGGCTGCCGCCCTCTCCCGGCGTGCGCCCTCCCAGGCCCGGTCGGACCCAGGTCCGGAAGCAGCAGATGCGTGTCCTTGAGCCGCCACCAGGAAGTCGGTCACGCACCCTCCCAGCGACGGCTCGTGCGGGGCGCTGGGCTCCGCACCCCAGACCTCGAGACCTGACTGTGTGACGGGGCCCGGCGGGGTGGCACGCGGGGCGACGGTTGGCTCCCCAGGCCCCAGTGCCCCTGCAGACCATTCCACGCTGGGCGCCCGCCTCGGGGCTGTCACACGGGCTGCTCAGTGTGGGGCGAAGTGTGGTGAGGTGTGTGTCCGGCACGGCCCGGGGCAGCTTGCTGGGCACAGGGCAGCCCGCCCCGGACCTCTCCTGCCCGCCCCGCTCTGCGAGGGCCTCCTCTCTGTGCGCATCCCCAGGCTGCGTGGGGGCGGCTGAGTGGACTGCGCTGTGCTCACAGCCCGTGTGACGCTGACGGTGTGTGTCTTCTGGGGCTGCCCTGACCGTGCCTGCCAGCGGCTCCACCTCCTTGCATGCCTTTCCTCCGGGCACCCCCAACCTGGGCCTTGGAATGCGACAGGAGGGGATGCCCCTCCCCTGCGGTTGCTGGCAAGGAGGGGGCTCTGCGGCTCAGGAGGGGGCCTTCCTTGTCCTGCGCCTGGGCCTTTCCAGCGTCTCTCGTCAGGCCTCAGCCCGAGTGGGCGGCCTCCCCCGGGCCGCTCCAAGTCCTGAGTGGACGGCGTCCCGCTCGCTGTCCCGCTGCTTCCCCGGGCGGGGGACGTGGCCACGCTGCCGTGGTGGGGCCGGGCCTGCAGCGGCCTCAGAACGTGCCGCTGCACTGGCTTGGTTTGGGTGTGGGGCGCCCACAGGCGACCCACCCGACTCTTCGCCCAACCCTGCTGCAGGCCTGAGCTGAAGGGGAGGGTATTCTCCATGGAAGAACGGTCAGAAACCCTCAGGGCGGGCGGCTTGCGCCAAAGGGAGCGAACACCTCCTCATGGAGACAGGACGGCCCATGGGCTCAGTGTGTCCAAACCCGAACCCTGGCCCCACCGAGAGGCCTGTTGGCCAGGCCCCGCCCAGCTGGCGGCCGCACCTGTGGCCACGGGTGGGTGCTGAGCACCCCCCGGGGCGCCCTCGTCTGCCCCTACCCGGGAGAGCGCAGGCTCGGGCCCGTGTCGTCTCTTCGCCGTCGTTGCGGCTTCTTTCTGCTGTGGCAAGTTATCCCCCAGCTCCTTAGCAGCCAGGATGCCGCGGCGTCACCCCGGCGGCTCCCGTCCTGCCCAGCCGCTCGTCGCACGTTCAAGCAGCGCCCACGCGCCCCGTGACGCCCGTCCTCTGCCCCTGGGCTTGGCGCTCCCAAGCGTGTTCCTCCTCCGACGCGCTGGCCAGCGGAGCCCGGCCGTCTGTGTCGCGGCGGGTGGGGCCCTCCCCACGGCGGGGCGGGTACCGTAGAGGGCCAGGCGTCCACGTCTCCGTCCGTGGCGGACCCCGGCTGGTGTGGGCGGCGAGTGCACGTGGGTGCAGCAGTGGCTCCCTAAGAGCAGAGCTGTCAGGTCCTCTTGGCTCTGAAATGCCCAGGTCCCTCCGTCGTCTGTGCCGTGGCTGCGCAGGCTCCCCCCACCCGGAGGGCTCCAGGCTGAGGCTGGCCCCGGGGCGTTTCCCGCTGGAGAGCGCGCTGAGCACCCTTTCACGCGCCCGCTGGGCCCGGCGTGTCTGCCGTGTCCCTGCCGCTCCGTGCGTGTCGGAGGTCCTCGTGTGTGTCGGATGTCCGGCCCTCGCCGGATGTGCACCGTCTCCCCGTTCTGTGGGCTCCTTTTTCCTCTGTGGAGGTTCCTTTGCTGTGCAGAAAAGAGCTCTGTAGTTCACTGTTGCCCTGCTCTTCCTCACCCCTGAAGCCGGGCTGTGGCGGGCCCTGGCCCCGTGGGCAGGAGGTGCCCTGCCCGGCCCTGCAGCCACTGGCCAGGCTCCCCTGGCTGGTGGCTTGGGTGTGGCCCTGTCCCCGGGCGTGTCCCCAGGGCTGCTCCAGAGACCACAGGATCCCTAGTCAGCTGCCTGTAGATAAAGGGCTTGAGCTGGATAAGCCTGTCTCGGCCCTTGTCCTTGAGGAGTGTGTTCTGGACTTCTGAGCTGCCGTGTGCACGTGCCCAGGAAACACCGTGGTGGTGGGTGCTTGCCGCGTCAGGCCTTCCCTTCTGAGACCGCAGCGGGGTCTTGCGCCGAAGCCGCCCGGTGCCCTGTGCCTCTGCGGCATCCCAGGGGAGCGTCTCTTGGAGCTGCGGTGCCACTTTACCCCAGGATGGCAGCCTCTGCATGGCCCCCCGTCGCCCCCCCCCCAGCTGTTCCTGGTTACTGCGATTTCGTCACCTGGAGGCCGAGCTGTGAGCGGGTGCGCTGCGTGTCCCGGCGCCTGCAGGGCTGTGCCCGGTGGCAGCTCCGGGAGTGCGCTGCGGTCGCTGACGTGGGGTCGGCTCTCGGTGCCGGTGACCAGGGCCGTGCGCCGCCTGGGCTGGGCTCAGTGTGCACACAGCCCGTTCCGGGGCGCGCCCGCTGCTTGTCGGCAGCTGCGTCCCACTGGCCAGCTCGCACTTGCTCCCCGGGTCTGGGCCGTCCCAGGCGCGCCCCTGGCAGGCGGGGTGGCTGCGGCGCTCAGCTCATCTCCTTGATGCTCAGGGGCTGAGCCGTCCTCACTGCCTGCTGGCTCCTGTGTGTTCTCTGGCGCCGGGCATGCCCGGCGGTGGACATCTGTCTCCCAGTGGCCTACACGGGGCGCAGCCAGATGACCCAGCCGATGCCCGCGTCCCCCGAGCTGGGGTCCCCGCCAGAGCAAGGCGGGGCGCGAACCCCTGCGCTCTGAGCCAGCGGGGGCCTGCTGCGGGCCGGCTCCCGCCCTCCGTTTGCCCACCGCTCCTGGCATCACCCGTGGGCAGGTTTGCGGGGACCGAGGGGGCGCCACCCCGGGGAGGCCGCTTGGGACCGTGAGCCCCGCTCCGCCGGCCTCGGCTTCCTCTCCTAACGCCCACCAGAGGCGGCTGTGGCACGGAGGCCAAGCGAACGCCCGGGCGCTCCCAGCCCCAGGTGCCCGCGGGGTCAGGCGGCCCGTCCCGCCCACATGTGGCTCCGGGCCGGGCTGCGCCGCTGTGCCGCCTGCATCTGCGGCCTGACCCCCTCCCGCCCCGCCTGACGGCACCTCGTCCGTGGCTGGTTCTCCCCAGGATGGCTGGCGGGGCCCTGGCCTCGTCGGAGCGAGCGGCGCCTCCTCCTGGCTGCGGGAGGCCGTGCGCGAGGGTGTGGCGGCTCACTCTCCCCAGCAGAGCCCGTGAGGCTTCTGGGGGGCGTCCTTGCGTCCTAGGCCGCGTCTCCTGACCGTCACCCGTGCCCTGTCCGGCGTCTGCCCTCCAGCGTGCCGGGCGTGAGGCCCTGGCGGCGGAGTCCACCTGGGCGTGCGCCTGCTCGCGCGTCCTCGCCCGTGGCCGGGGCTGCGGGTGCCCAGCAGGCCTGCAGGGGTGTGCGTGGACGTCGCCGTGCGTGTCCTGCTGAGGGGAGCAGGCGTGGGTGGGCTCGTGCCCCGTGGGTGGGCCGCCGTGGCAGAGGGCGGACGGACTTCCCGGCCTCTTCGCACCTCGCCGGCCTCTGCTGATGCGGCCTCCCCAGGGAGCCATGCCGGCTGTTTCCTCGCGCCCGTGGTCACTTGTGCAGCGGCCGTTTGGGTCTTCTGCCCGCGTCCCCGGGCTGCCCGGCCCTGTTGGTGCCGCGCGGCCGCCCAGCCTCCTCGGGCCCGGCCCCGGTGTGTCCTCTCGTTGCGCTCGTCTTCGCAGCGCCAGGGTCTGGAATTTGTGGGTCCCGCTTGGCGCCCCATTGTCTGGCTCTGCTCTTCCACAGGCGCGAGTCTGCCTGTCCTTCATGCACCTGGCCCGTCCTGCAGCTTCGCCGTGCTGCCTGCTTCCAGTTTGCTTTGTCTGATGCTCAGTTGTGAGCTTGTTGCTGGTTCTCACACGCTGGCTTGAACAGCGCTGCACGTCTTTGGCTTCTGCAGTCTCCCGTGCGGCTTGACTGGGTCTGGTTCTGGCCCCCGTGCCACCCCCGGCTGGGAGGTGCGCTGCTGGCTTCAGTGCAGACACAGGCCGCTTCTGGGCTGCGGGAGCGTCCCGCCGTCAGAGGGACGGCAGCTGGGGGACAGCATGCCTCGCTCCCTGGCCCCATGCTGCCTCCTCCAGCCTCATGGGCTCAAACGGGACGTGCTGTCCGGACGCCTCTGCAGAGCTGCGCCCGTGCTGTCCCCAGCATGCCTACCCTGCATGCCCCCAGCCCCAGCCCATGCCCCGTCCGGGGGCAGCCGGTGGGTGGTCAGAGGTGGGGAGCAGATCAGCAGGAGCAGAGATTGGCTGGCTTTGGGAGGCCCGCAGGTCAGGACCAGAGCCTGAAGGAGGAGGGAGCCAGGTCACTTGGCACAAGGCGGCGCCTGTCACCTTGAAGCTGAAGCGCCTCCTTCGGCTGTGCCCTGCGCCCCTGTGCTCCTGAGCTGGTGAGCAGCTTCGCTCTGAGGTCATCTAACTGTTTTTGTTGTGCTGATAAGGATGTTCAAATGTTAAAACTCACCCTGGGTGAGGAGCTGAGTTGCTGGCTGAGGTTTTATAGCTGACAGCTTCCGCCACCGGCAAGCGCCAGCCCCAGGCTCTTGGCACCTGCCGGCCGCGGCCCGACCTCCCTCCCCTGCCGGCCCGACCCCCTCGCCACCCGCCCAGCCTCCGTGGCCGTCGGCGTGATGCGGTTCTGGCTTCTCGCAGCCGTTCTGCCTGAGCAGGAACCTTGCGGGGCGTCCTGGAGCTCCTGGCCGCTGCCTGGCCCTGCTGCCCGCCCGCGGGGGCGCTGCAGTGGGCGCTGGTCATCTGCTCTCCCCTGGCGGCTGAGCTCTGCGGGCAGCTCCCAGAGGGCCGGGACAGACCGGCCATCGGCGCTAAGACCCGTTTCTGACCTTCTGAGTCAGCCTCGCTTCCTGGTTTAAATCAGGGCCTCACGTGGAAGCTCCAAGATGGGCGAGAGTCCAGGAGCGAGGCCACATCATCTGCTGGGGCCGCGGCAGGCGTGTCCCCGCGCCACGGGCAGTGCTGGACGCGCGCCTAGGGCCCGGCGCGGCTCTCGGCATGGCTGGCACGTGGGGTGCTCCGTGGCCGAGGCCCGCGCTGCGACGCCCGAGCGTTTCCAGCGGCCCGAAAGCGCAGGAGCTGGGCGTGGGCGGCATGTCGCGGGGGCCGGCGCCTGCCAAGTCCAGGCCGCGGGAGCCCCGGTGTAGAGCGCCCGTGGCTGGTGGGCGGGCAGCCCTGCCCGCGCATGGTCGTGGCCATCTGGGAGGCCGGGCGGAGCGGGCGTCGCACTGCCCGTGTGCGTGCACCGTGGTCCCTGCAGCGAATCTGCATCACTGTGGCTGACAGGCTGTCACCTCCTGAAGTCTTGAGACGTCAGAATTTTATCTAGCAGGTTTCGGGGTACCCCTTCTCGGAACCTGAGGGGCTGTGCTCCTGCAGCCGTGCCGACCTGGACCCTCCCCTCTGCAGCCCTGCCGGCCCGCTGGGTGGGGGCTGGCGCAGCGGCCGGCAGCCGCTCGTTTCCGCCACGTGTGTTTCTGCAGGTCGAGACGTCGCCGTGAAGCCGCCCGAGGCCCGGCTGGTGGCGGATGGTCGGTCTGTGGCGTGAGCGGCAGGCGGGCCCAGCCACGCGGTCGGCTCCTGCTGCTCGGCAGCTGCGGGCTCTGGGGCGGCAGCACAGCCGCTCTCCTTCCAGGGAGGGCCCGTGGCCCACAACCGCCCGGCCTGCGTGCCCCGTCCCGGGGTGGCGGTGCGTGGGGGCTGGAGGCTGCTCCGGCTTCCAGTGGCGCGTGATGACCACCCTGGCACTCTGCCCAGTGGGCCGTCTGCGGGAACGGGGACTTTCCTCCAGAAGCTTGGCCAGGCCGGGCCCGGGGCCCCGGGTTCCCTGTGCTACAGGCCCGCCACGTCTCCTTCCAGGTCATCACCCCGTGCAGGAGACTCATCCTCTGTGCTGACAACAGGAAGGAGATGGAGGACTGGATCGCGGCCCTGAAGACCGTGCAGACCAGGGAGCACTTTGAGGTGAAGCGCGCCCTGGCCGGGCCCAGGCCTCGCCCTTCCGCCTGTGCCTGCCTCCAGGCCCCAGCCGGCCGGTGCGCCGGCCGCCCCCACGCCCCCGCGTCCCGTCCAGGCCGTGCGCCCGGGGCGGCGGGCTCACCCCGCGCCGTCTCCTCCGCAGCCCACTCAGTACAGCATGGACCACTTCTCAGGGACGCACAACTGGTACGCCTGCTCCCACGCCAGGCCCACCTACTGCAACGTGTGCCGGGAGGCGCTGTCGGGGGTCACGTCCCACGGGCTGTCCTGCGAAGGTGCGAGGGCCTCTGCTGGGGCGGGCCGGCGGGGGGGCGCAGGGGCTCCAGACCCGCACACGCCTGCGGCTCCACCCCGCTTACCTTCCTCCCGGGAGGAGCCCTCGTGGGAAAGCGGGGAGCTGTGCAAGGAGACGTGAAGGGGCGAGGGGGGCAGAGGCTGGGCGGGGCCTGCCAGCCCCTGTGGTTACTCCCGCTCTCCGGGTGGGTGGGTGGCGGCGGCTCGTGGGTCAGACACTGCCTCCTGGGGGGGACCCGAGGGTGGGTTGACCACAGGCACCCCCAGGTGCCAGCTCTGCCCCTGCCCTCCTGCGCCCACCTGCTGTCTGGGCATGGGAGCCCGCGGATTTCAGAACGGCTTTCACATTTACACGTGGTTGGCCAAATCAAACGAAAACGACTGTTCTGTGACCCAGAGTCGTGGGCCGGCCCGCTCCTCTGCGGGTCTGCTGCTGGAGGGGCCTGTGTGGCCCCGGAGCCCTCTGGTCGCTCGGCCCCTTCGAAGGCCAGGGCTCCGCCCCCTGCCGACCTCTGCGCTCGCCGGGCGCCCAGCTGCCGCCGCGGGGGGTGCGTCCCCGACTGCGCACGCCCTGACGGCCCTGCGCCCCCACAGTGTGCAAGTTCAAGGCCCACAAGCGGTGCGCCGTGCGGGCCAGCAACGACTGCAAGTGGACCACGCTGGCCTCCATCGGCAAGGACATCATCGAGGACGAGGACGGGGTGCGCTGACCCCGTGTGAACCCCGGGATGTGTTCACCGCGTGCCCCCAGTGTCTGTCCGGGCCGCGAGGCCACGGCGGTGCGGGCTCCGGTCCCGCCCTCGGCCCTGGGGCTGTGGGCGTGGAGAGGGTGTCTTGGGTGGGCTCGGCTCCCAGCTGGCCGGGGCGGGGCCGTGCGGCTGCCCGCCGCCCCCAGCCCTGCTCTGCCCGCCGCAGGTCTCCATGCCGCACCAGTGGCTGGAGGGGAACCTGCCCGTGAGCGCCAAGTGCGCGGTGTGCGACAAGACCTGCGGCAGCGTGCTGCGCCTGCAGGACTGGCGCTGCCTCTGGTGCAAGGCCGTGGTGAGTGGCCGCCCCGCCTGCCCCGCCCCGCCCCGCCTGCCCCGCCCCGCCCCGCCTGCCCCGCCCCGCCCCACCCCGCCTGCCCCGCCCCGCCCCGCCCCGCCCCGCCAGCCGCTCCGGCGCCGCGCTCACCTTGCTGGGCTCTCTTGCAGGTGCACACGTCCTGTAAAGACGCCTTGGCGGCCAAGTGCCCGCTGGGCCTGTGCAAGGTGTCAGTCATCCCCCCCACGGCGCTCAACAGCATCGATTCAGACGGTGGGTGCCCCGGCTGTGCACACTCTCCTCCCCGCTTGGGGCGATGCGGTGACTGGGGGCGGCGGGGCGGGGTCGGCCCGAGGTGTTGGGCACCTTAGACTTGGCCGCGAGGGCTGTGGTCGGCTCTCGAGCAGAAGCTGACCGTGGAGCTTCCGTTGCATTCTCTGCCTGTGCACCGTCAGGTGGCTTGAGATGGCGCGTCTCAGCGCGTCTGGAAAGGGGACACCAGGGTGCGGGTCTCCGGAGCTCCACTCTCCAGATGGAGTGTGTTGGGGAGCAGGGTCCCCCGAGATCCAGCACCGACTGTGCCGTGCGGTCGGGCTGGGGGTCCCCGCCCCGGGCATTGCGGTGCAGACGTGCGGTGGGGCTGGCTGGTGGGCGCGGAGCGGGGGCCACAGCCTCAGGCTCTCCCGTCCTCTGGCTTGCACCCAGGCTTCTGGAAAGCCACGTGTCCTCCGTCCTGCACCAGCCCGCTGCTGGTCTTCGTCAACTCCAAAAGCGGGGACAACCAGGGGGTGAAGTTCCTCAGAAGATTCAAGCAGCTGCTGAACCCCGCCCAGGTCTTCGACCTCATGAATGGAGGCCCGCACCTCGGGTAGGCTGCCGCCCCAGCCCCAGCGCTCACGCCGTGGGGTGGCGCCGCTTCGGAGAAGACTGGGCGACGCGGGCCCTTCTGCGGGCGGTTGTGCGCCGGCCCCACTGGGTCCCCTGCGCGTCCAGCCTTCTGAGGTCGGCTGCAGGCGAGCCTCCTCTCCTGTGCCGCGCGTCGGGGCGGGAGCTCTGTCCTCAGCGTGCATCGGCAGCGGGGCCTGCTTGGAAGCACAGTTCTTGGCGGGCAGAGGGGGGGCCTGCGGGCTGCTCTCCACGAGCTTTCGGGGGCAGCCTAGGGAGCATGTCGGGTTTGGAGCAGGTGCTGCTGGGACAGGGACTGGGGCGCCGGCGGGGAGCTGAGTGAACCCCGCTCCTCCGGGTGCCGCTTCGTCCACTCACAGCAGCTGTGGAGGAGGTCACGTGGCACCTGAGGTCCATCCCGCAAATGAGCAGTGTCCTGTGGGTGCTGCAGATGGACGTAGGGTGTGTCCAGCCTGAGTGATGCAGGAACCGCCGCGTGAAACACGGTCAGCCCCGCAGGGACGCGCCCCACGCCCGCTGCCGGCCCACAGGCTGCACGGTGGGCCTGAGGGGTGGGCTCGAGCCTCAGCTGCCGTGGGGTGCTGTGCGTGCGGTGCTGCCGTGGGGTGCTGTGCCCAGAGCACCCCGTTCTGGAGGCCCTCATCTTGGGGGTTCGTAAGGGAGCTTGGAGCCGTGCCTTCATTTTCGCATTCCATGGCCAGGACGAGCCTCCTCTTCAGAGACGGGGGCCGGAGAGTCAGTGCTCTCGGGGAGCACACGGGCCGGCGTGTGGGGGCCCTGCCACCCAGAGCGCCGCCTGCTTACACCTCCACCCCGGAGGCTGGTGGGCGGCCGGCTCCTGCTCACGGGGGTGGCCGGGAGGCCCCCCGGGGAGGTGGTGTGCAGGCCTCTGCAGCCGGAGGACGGGCCCCGCGCCAGACCGGCCCTGTGCGTCCAGAGGTGGGCACTGGACAGAAGGTGGGCCGCTGCCGGCCATGGAGGTGGACAGGGAGGCTCCCCTGGGGGCAAGGGGCACTTTCTCACAGCTGAACACTGGCCAAGACCTCGGGACGCCCCTGCCGGCACTAGGAGCCGGAGCTTCCCGAGGAAGGTGCCAGGTGGTGCGGGCTCTTCCTGGTAGGGGCTGTGAGGGCGGCGAACGAGCCCGCTCCGGGGCCCGGTCTGGCTGGTGCCCGTAGAGGCTGGCACTGCCGTCTCCTGGGAGGGAGCGCAGAGACGCGCGGGGCCATGCCTCTGGCCAGGCCTCGCGACTCTGCGGCCCTGAAGCCCAAGTGTGCAGACGGCCCCTCGGGAGAAGGGTGCGAGCGGGCCGAGGCCCTGTGTCCTGAGGGGGAGGCTGGGCGGCTGGAGGGACAGGCGGCACACCCAGCATGGGCTTGGGGCTGGCGGCCACGGGGCTGGCGGCCGGGCCAGGGGGCCGGCTGAGGTGGGGCCTGGCGGGAGGCGCGGCCCTCAGGCTGGTGAACCCCGCAGATGGGCCAGCGGGGCTCTGGCCGAGCAGCTGCCGGGGGGCAGGGTCGGTCAGCGTCCTTGGGCAGGCGTTTCCTGGCCGACGCTCTCTTTCCTCGGCAGCCTACGCCTGTTCCAGAAGTTTGACACCTTCCGGATTCTGGTTTGCGGTGGGGATGGCAGTGTTGGCTGGGTCCTCTCTGAAATCGACAGCCTCAACCTTCACAAGCAGGTACCTGGGTGCAGGCCCTGGGCCCCAGGAGTGCTGCTGTCAGGACTGTGGTCTCGGGGGACGCTCCTATCCCTGGGGTGCTCGTCCCCTGGGCCTCTCCCCCACCCCCCCCGGACCAGCTGCAGGGAGGAGCAGGGGGCTCCATGGCATCCCGGGCCCAGGGGCTCCCAAGTGAAGAGACCTGAAGCTTTACAGAGCCAGAGGTTCGGGGGAGGTGGCCCCGGGGCGGGGTGCTGCCCTCCGCTTGCACCCCTGCCGGCGCTTCCCGGGGAAGCCCGTGCTGGCGCCTCCTGCTGGGCAGGGGCAGAAGTGGGCCCGCACCTCAGACAGCCTCAGGCCCGGGGAGATCAGCCCCCTGGGGCGGTGCCGTTGGGCATCTGACGAGGCCTGAACACTGCCCCCCACACTGTCCGTGTTCTTTCTTAAAGATTTATGCACACAGCTGGGCGCAGGCCAGAGTCAGGGGGTGAGAGGAGTCCCCAGAGACAGCGGGGAGCAGAACAGGCGGATCCACTGAAGCACACGGCTGCGGGGGCAGCGGGAGGCAGGGAGACCTGCTGCGCCCTGTGGGTCCCTCCCTGGCCGGGATCAAGCTTGTGCTGCTGAGCCGCAGATGCTTAGCTGTGTGGCGCCCAACCCGCTGCGCCCCCAGGGAGGCCCCGTTTTGTTCTTTATGTCCATGACGTAGTGCCCGAAAGCTCGTCGTGTTTAACTGCCGGCGAGGTCAGCATCCCAGTTAGCTGTGAACTTTTTTTTTTAAAGATTTATTTATTTATGCACACAAGAGCTGGGGTACAGGCCAGAGTCGCGGGAGGTGAGAGGGTTCACCAGAGACAGAACAGGGAGCAGAACGGGCAAATCGACTGAAACAGACTGCCGAGGGCAGCAGCGGGAGGCAGGAGAGGTCTGCTGCGCCCTGTGGGTCCCCTCCCAGCCCAGGGCAGGGATCGAACTCGCGCTGCAGTGGCTGCGGATGCTTCACAGTGCGGTGCTTAACCCACTGCGCCACCAGGGAGGCCCTAGCTGTGAACTTTTAAGTGAATCTCTTGGCGCGTTTTTTTGGCTAGTTTTCTTCTTGGAGTATTTTCGTTTGAGAAAACGGATTTCCAAGAACTCGCCCTTTTAGGGGTCCGGCTCCTTGAGGGCTACTTCTGGGTTTGGCGTCAAGCATTTTTTTTTACTGTTTGTTGTTTTCATTGAAAACCCTCAACCTGGCTTGAGCCTGGTTACCAGAGCTCCCCCAAGCCCCTCGGGGCGGCAGTGGCCTCAGCAGGTGGGTGAACGCTCTGTTGCCCAGCTGCAACACCTTTGAGGCCGGCAGTGGCAGCCCCCGGGGCCCTGCGCACCGGGAGCGCGTGCTGCCCCCTGGTGGCGACGCCAAGCAGGACGCCGCGGCCTGGTGCGAGCTCTTGCCTCCAGGGGGTCACCAGTTCTTGGCGCCTGCAGCTGAGCCGGAGGTGCCTCTCCTTTGGCTTTCCTGTGGCTCCCGCTCACCGGCCCCTTGGTGACTCCAGGCCTCCTGCTGCGCCCCCTTGGTCACATGCTTCCTCAATCCTCTCGGCTTGGCTTCTGCTGTCGTCTCTGTCCGGGGGACACCTGCCAGGTGTCCTCTCGGTGCCTCCAGGCCCCGGAGCCCGGCTTTTCCAACCCGGGCACACTGCCCAGCTCCCTCCCGTTGCCAGCTGCCCTCCTGGAGCTGGGAAACACCCACCCAGTTGTCCGGCAGAGACCTGCAGATGTTCTTGATCGTCCAGGCCACACCGTGTGGCTGGCCTGGGCCACCTCTGTCCACTCCTCCGGAACCCTCCCTGCAGCAGTTCCACCCTCGCCACCCTCCCCCACCCAGGCTTTCCTTGGTGGCTCCGAGCCTCCGCCTGGGCCCCCACCCAGCTCGGGGCCGGGCTGTGAAGGCCCCGCGCCTTCGGCCGCTCCCCTGCCCCGGGCGGACGCGTGCACTGTGGGGCGAACACCGCCTTCCTCTGCCGCAGTGCCAGCTGGGAGTGCTGCCGCTGGGCACGGGGAACGACCTGGCCCGCGTGCTGGGCTGGGGCGCGGCCTGTGATGACGACGCCCAGCTGCCCCAGATCCTGGAGAAGCTGGAGCGGGCCAGCACCAAGATGCTGGACAGGTGAGTGCCCCTGGGGAGGGCCAGCACCAAGATGCTGGACGGGTGAGTGCCCCTGGGGAGGGCCAGCACCAAGATGCTGGACGGGTGAGTGCCCCGCACAGCCCGCCGGGCGCTCACCGTGACCGGTGCTCCTGGCCGCAGCCCGGGGCAGGGAGGCTCTCTCTGCGGCCGCCAGCGGGCGGGGCCCCTCTGCTGGTGGTGGCCTCTGACTCCCGCCGGCTACGAGGACCATGAACCCAGACAGGCGGTTCGGAGGGTGCCCGGTCCTGGGGCCGCGAGAGCAGGAAGGCGGCTGGGCGGCCACTGGCCTCCTGGTGGCCGCCGGAGGCCCTGTCCCCGCGAGCAGCTGGCCGCCGTGTCCGCTGGCGGCGGGCCCAGGTGGGCAGCGGGCAGAGCGCCCCAGCTCCAGCGACACGGGGCTGGCCTCGCACGCAGCTGGGCTGCCGAAGGGCCCGCCGGCCGCGGCCCGGCCTCTGCGCCGTCGGAGCAGGCGGCTGGCTGTGCGTTGGCGCCGTCGCTGCCGGGCCCGTCCCCGCAGGGCGCCGCGTCCCAGCGAGCTGGCGGCCCGTCCGGGTTGCTCGCTCTCCGATACGAGAACGTGACGGGGGCGGCGAGGGGCCGGCAGGTGGGCGGTCACCGGGACCTCTGGCCTGCGGGCACGCAGGGCCCGGCCGCGGCGCTGACCCGGCCGCTCGGTGTGTGCAGGTGGAGCGTCATGGCGTACGAGACCAAGCCCCCCCGGCAGGCCTCGTCCTCTGCGGTCACCGAAGACTTGAGCGAGGGCTCCGAGGTAGGCCCCGCCCCCCGGCGGCCAGCCGCTCCATGAGCCGCGGGCTCGGGCTGCAGAGGTCGGGCAGCCACGGCCGGGCCAGCCCGGAGCACTCCAAGGACCCTGTGGGCAGTGGGGCGGCCTGCGCTGCCTGTGCTGCCCCCTGGCTCCCTGGGACTCCCTCTGTCCAGGTGCGTTCGTTCTCCATGCCCAGCTGCGCCTGCACTGCCTCTGAGGTGTAGGGCGGCCCGGCCCATGCCGCCCCGCGCTCTGGCTCCGGCCCGGTTCCTGCAGCAGCCCCACCCGCCGCCCGCCTCTCCCGCCCGGCTGAGCCCGTCTTCGTCGGGCTGTGTCCCGAGGTCCACTGGGCCCTCCCGCCCGGCGTGCTGGCCTGGTGCGGCGCGGGCTCGTCCGCCAGCCGAACCGGCCGTTGCTGAGCGGGCGAGAGGCTCCCCGAGGGCCGGGCGGGGCGGGGCTGGCAGGCTCGAGCCCACGCGCGGAGAGTGGCTCGCGCGTCAGGGGGGAAGGAAGCCGGCCGGAGGCCTTCGCTGAGGTCCGTACTCTCCGCTGGCCAGGCTGGCTGGCCGCTGGCCAGGGCCTGAGGAGAGGGCAGGGACGGTGGGGAGGCGGGAGCCACGCTCAGGCCCCTTGTGCCGCGAGGCAGCTGCGGGCGGGAACGAGGGCCCGGGGAGGGGCGGGCCTCGGGCGAGCAGCCCCCGCCTGCAGGCGCCCGCTGGTCTGGGCCTCGGGCCTCGGGTGAGCAGCCCCCGCCTGCAGGTGCCCGTTGGTCTGGGTGCCCGCAGGTACGGCAGATTCTCTTTTATGAAGACTCAGTCGCCGCCCACCTCTCCAAGATCCTGACCTCCGACCAGCACTCGGTGGTCATCTCCTCGGCCAAGTGAGTGCCCGGCTGGCCAGGGGTCCCTGCGGGCGGCTGGAGTCCAGCCAGGACGGTCTCGAGTGGGCCCTGCGTTTCCGCCCGCAGAGTGCTCTGTGAGACGGTCAAGGACTTCGTGGCCCGCGTGGGCAGGGCCTACGAGAAGGCCACGGAGAGCTCGGAGGAGTCGGAGGTCATGGCCAGGAAGGTCCGCCCCTGGGGAGGGCCCCCGGGGGAGGGGGGCAGGGGTGCAGGGCACGGCTCCACCCCCGTTTCCCGCCCAGTGCTCGGTCCTGAAGGAGAAGCTGGACTCCCTCCTGAAGACCTTGGATGACGAGTCCCAGGCCACGTCCTCGCTGCCCACCCCGCCGCCCACCATCGCCGAGGAGGCAGAAGATGGGGACGGCGGGGGCGGCTGCGGCTCTGCGGGGGACCGCCCCGTGGGCTCGGCCTGCCCGGCCCGGCCGCAGCTCTTCCGGCCCCGGGAGCAGTTGATGCTGCGGGCCAACAGCCTGAAGAAGGCCATCCGCCAGATCATAGAGCACACCGAGAAGGGTAGGCTGCTCCGCGCGCGAGGCGGCCGGCGGCTGTGGCCCGTCCAGGCTACCTCTGGACACCTGGCGCTGGCCGCCCTCCCTGGGGACACGCCGGCAGGCGTCTGTGCGCCCCGAGCTCGGGGGGTGCGACGGGCGGGCTGCAGTGGCCCCGGGGAGGACAGCCGCTCAGGCCACCCTGCCCCGCAGCCGTGGACGAGCAGAACGCCCAGACCCAGGCGCAGGAGGGCTTCGTCCTGGGCCTCGCGGAGCCGGAGGAGAGGGCGAGCGCCAGTGAGGGCTGCGCGGCCGCCAAGCCCAGGAGCCTCCGCAGAGGTAGCTCGGCGGTGCGGGCGGGGCCTTGAGGGGAGCCCAGCGCCCGCCCCAGGTCCCGCCATCGCTGTGCTCGGGGCTCTGCCCCGCGGGGCTCCACGGTCCTGCCTGAGACTGGGGTGCCCGCCCTCAACCCAGCCGACGGGGCCTCCCTCCTCGCAGGGCTCCACCCTTCCCGCCCCGGCCTCTGGCCGGTCCTGCAGTGTCCTCTGCTTGCAGTGGCCAAGGCCCCGTGCGAGAAGCTCATCGGCAAGGGGAGCTTGTCCCTGGGCAGCTCGGCCTCCCTCCCTCCCCCGCCGGGGAGCCGCGACGGCCTGCCGGCGCTCAGCACCAGGATCCTGTTCCCCAGTGAGTGGCACCGGCGCCTGGACACTGGGCCGGGGACGGAAGGGGCCGGCGCCTGCGTCCTCTCGGGCGTGAGGCACCTGGTGGGGCCGGGCGCAGGGGAGGGTCCCGGGCGGTGGCCCTGTGCTGGGGCGGGGCAGGCTGGCAGGACACCCACTCTTCCGTCGTGACAGGCCGGCCAGCCCCGGGAAGCCGCCACCCCCCTCGCTTGCCCGCAGCGCCTGGCGGCTCCCGCGGCCCCTGAGCAGCGGGTGGTGTGACGGACGCGTGCTCAGAGGCGCGTGGAGGCGGGATCGGCCCCGTGCGGGCTGCAGGGTCACGCCTCCGGGCGCTCCCATGCCGCTGGGCCCTCTGGCTGTGCCTCGCGGGCCAAGGGGACGTTCGGCAGCCCTTGGCAGCGAGGCTGGGGACGGGTGGGGCAGGCCGTGGGGGCCGCAGAGGGCAGGCAGCGGGGAGGCTTCGGAGCCCGTCTGGGGTGACACCCAGCCCCCAGCGTCCGCGTGCGGCTGCCCCCCGGGGCCGGCCCTCTGCACGGGGGCTGTCCTTGGGGCGTCTCTCGGGCGCGTCCCCCAGGCTGCTTCCTGCCCGTCCGGCCACGTGAGGGGCCGCGGGCCCAGCAGTGCCCACACGGTGCTCAGGCCCCGTCCACGGCGTCCCCATGTGGTCCTCACGGCCTCCTCTCTCCTGCAGCCGTGCGGGCCGGGATGTCCGGGTCCTTGCCCGGGGGCTCCGTCATCAGCCGCCTGCTCGTCAGCGCCGACCCCTTCCACGCCGAGCCCGAGACGCTGTGAGTGGGGCGGCCGCGGGGCCCGGCCGGGGCGCAGGCCTCCTGTGCGGCTGGCGCAAGCTGGCGGGCAGCCGGGGCTCGGGCGGGGGCGCCGTGAGGACTGGCGAGCCCTGGGGCTCGGGGCCCGCTCTCGTGCGCTAGAGGGGGCCTGTGTGGGGCAGCCCGGGCCCCAGAGGCCCGGCCCAGGTGTTCCTTCGTGCACACCCTGTGTGGACGGCCGTGGCGGGCGGCGCTGGGGCGGGCGGCCCACGCTGACGGCGCAGCCACGGCTGGGGCTGGCGCGAAGGGTCGGCCTTGCTCTGCGGTGACTGACGGCCCCAGCGAGTGAACGCGCCCCAGGAGCTGCACGTTCTAAATCGCTGAGCGGAAGCCGTTCGCCAAAGATGCCACGCGGGGCCGGTGGTGCCCACGCGGCCCCGCCCCGGCCTGACCCCGCCCTCCGCAGGGAGCGCTACACGGAGCGGTGCGTCATGAACAACTACTTCGGCATCGGCCTGGACGCCAAGATCTCCCTGGACTTCAACAACAAGCGGGACGAGCACCCCGAGAAGTGCAGGTGCGCGTCACCCTGCCTGCGCCCCGGCTCCTTCGTGGGGACGGCGTCCCAGGGGCGCGGGGCTCCAGCCTCAAGGGCGCTGGGCCGGGGCGCGGGCCCCGAGCACCTGCTGCGGGAGGTGGAGGTGCTGCCAGGACGCGCGGGAGCGGGCGTGGCCCAGGCGGCCACCTGCAGGGGCCGCACCCCGGGAAGCCGCTGACGCAGGTGCCTGGGCCCGCCCGCGCCGCCCTGGCTGCCAGCCCGGCTCGGCCTGCCCTGGCCCTGCCTTCATGGCAGGTCGGGCCCGAGTCCGCCGGACACGCCGCTGTGGCCACTTCTCCCCCCACTGACCACCTGCCCTCTCCCCCGGGCCTGGAAGGATGGATAAATGGGGGGGGAGGACGATGGGCAGGCCGGTGTCTTCTGGGGGCGGGTCCGCTTGGGCGTGGGCGGGCTCGTGCGGTGGGTCTGAGACGGCCTGTGCCCCAGGGAGTTCTCCCTGCTCCAGGGACGCGAAGGCAGCGGAGGGAGAGAGCCCACCGGGCGCTGCACGCTCAGTGCGACGGGGTCCTGGGCAGACCCGCTGCAGCTCGGCGCTCAGTGCCCGGGTCCAGCAAGGGGCGGGTGCCGCAGACTGTGGGCCCTGCCTGGCGTGACACCTGCTCGGTACCAGCAGCTTCGGGGGCGGGCGCCCTGCGCCTGCAGACCTGGCCTATGCCGGGCGCGTCCTCTGGGGCTGTGGCAGGAGACGGCCGGTCCAGGGGCTGAAGGTGGGAGGCTGCTGCCCGCCGGGCGCAGCGGGGCTGGCTCGGGGGCCGGCGGGGGCGGTCGGCGGCCTCACCGCAAGTGACCTGGACCCCCGTGCGTCTTTCGTGCGGCTGGATCTGCAGGCGTGGGCCACTTGGCGACTTTCCCAGCTCTGCGCGCCTGGGGAGGAGCCGGGATTTGTAAAGCTTCCACGCGCTTCCGTCCCGACATCCCGCCTCGGCGCACTTGCTCTCTGGGAGCTCCCGGCTGCGCCTCAGCCCCTGCCCCCACCTGCAGGAGCCGCACCAAGAACATGATGTGGTACGGCGTGCTGGGCACCAAGGAGCTGCTGCACAGGACGTACCGGAACCTGGAGCAGAAGGTCCTGCTGGAGGTGAGCCGCGCCCGCCCCGCCCCGCGCACGCCGCCCGTGGGCCGCGCTTACCGCCCGCCCTCTCCCTGCCAGTGCGACGGGCGGCCCATCCCGCTCCCCAGCCTGCAGGGCATTGCTGTCCTCAACATCCCCAGCTACGCCGGAGGCACCAACTTCTGGGGCGGCACCAAGGAAGACGACGTACGTGGGGAGCGGCAGTGGGGGCTGGCCCCGGGGCGTGGTGGGTAGGCCGCACCCCTCGCGGAGCTCCAGCTGTGCCCGGCGCTCTGCGGTGCGATGCCGGTGCCCGGCTCCGAAGGGGGTGCTGAGCGGGCCGGCTGGGGCGGGGCCTGGGCGGGGTGCAGAAGCCAGCCCCAGCCGGCTCGGGAGGTCTGGGAGGCTTCCGGGAGGAAGGGGCGTCTCTGCTCGGCCTGTGGGTGACGGAGTTGCAGGTCAGCGGGTGATTGTGGGGCTCTGGCAGGAGGAAGTTGTGACGAGTGACGGCAGTGCAGGGAGCCGGCGCCGGGCGGGGCTCCGTGCCAGGGCAGGGGAGGGCGGTCCTCAGGCTCAGCGCGGTGGGGCATCCGGCGCCTGCCCGCTAGGTGTGCCGAGGAGGTGCGCCCTTGGCTGCGGCCCCATGGGGAGCCTGCAGACTCAGCGGGGCCCGGGGCACGTGCGTGGCCGAGACCTGGGGCCCCGCCCCAGCAGCAGCATGAGGGCCAGCGGCTGCCCGCCAGAGCCGCCGCGTCGGCGGGAGGCAGGTGGTGGCCTCGGGGACAGGTGGCGGTCAGCTGTGACGTCCCCTCAGACCTTCACAGCCCCATCGTTCGACGACAAGATCCTGGAGGTGGTGGCCGTGTTCGGCAGCATGCAGATGGCCGTGTCGCGCGTCATCAGGCTGCAGCATCATCGCATCGCCCAGGTACCACCGGCGGCCTGCGAGGGGCCGGGCCGTCCCTCCACGAGCACCTGCTTCCCGGCCGCTGCCACGCCTGACAGCTGAGGGGCGTGGGCCGCTGGCGCCCGCCGCAGCGCTGCCCTGACTCGGGCCAGCGGCCCCACCCCTGCTCCGAGGGGTGAGCCAGGCTGGGCAGCGCCTGAGCTTGGGGAGGGAGGCCGCGTGGCTGTCGAAGGCGCCCCCACGCCTGCTTCCTTGCCTGCTGTGGGGCAGGAGCGGCCCCGTCTGTGGCTCTGGCGGTGGGGAGGCGGCTGTGCCTGGGCATAGACCCGGGCCGTGCTTGCCCGTCCACTGCCCTGAGCCCGGGCGCTGACTCTCAGCTGCCTGCCCCTGCAGCCCTGTCCGAGCTGCTGGGTGCTTGAGCTGACCGCTCAGCTGCGTCTGGCCCGGGGCAGCAGGAGCCGCTGGCCACGGCCAGGCGCTGTCACACCTGGGTCACGAGCCCACCCAGCCTGCTGCCGCGATCTGGACCTCGTGCTGGCTGCAGGGGCGGGCGGGACGGGCGGGCAGGCCTGGGCTCCGTGGGGGCGCCGTGGGCGGTGGGCCCCGTTGCCTCAGTGACGCTCTGCATTCGCTCAGTGCCGCACCGTGAAGATCTCCATCCTGGGGGACGAGGGCGTGCCTGTGCAGGTGGACGGCGAGGCCTGGGTCCAGCCCCCGGGGTACATCCGGATCGTGCACAAGAACCGGGCGCAGACCCTCACCAGGGACCGGGTAGGGGCCGTGCCGCACCCCGTGGGCCTGGGCCGGGCGCCGGGGCTGCTTCGCCCACTCGCTGCCGGCGGTTGGGGGTCAGCCTGGCGTGGGCGCTGGGTGTGACATGCTGGCTGCTGCCCCAGGCCTTCGAGAACACCCTCAAGTCCTGGGAGGACAAGCAGAAGTGTGAGCTGCCGCGGCCCCCGGCCTTCTCCCTGCACCCGGAGAGCCTGTCCGAGGAGGAGGCCACCCAGATGGAGCAGTTCGGGCAGGCAGCGGGCGCCCTCATCCACAGGTGGGCCCCCCGCACTCTGACTGCCGTGTGCTGCGCCTGGGGCCCAGTGGTGTGGGCCCGGCCGCCCTGCCTGCTTCCCGGGAGCTGCCTTCAGCTGCGCCCGCCCCTTCTGCCCAGCCCGCTGGGTCTGTGGCGCCGCTGTCGCCCCCACGTGGCCACCTGTGCCTCGTGGCACCTCCTCCGTGGCCCCCTTGGCCACCCTCAGGCTCCGCCCCTGCCCCCTTCTGCCTGTTCCCAGGCGCCTGCTGGCTCCGGCCTGGCTCTGGCCCTGGCCCTCCTGGCCTCCCCACTCTGCCCACCCGAGCAGTGCCCGGGGCCTCCAGCGGCCTCCCCCAGCCCGAGCGCCTGCTCTGGGTGTGGGTGAGCAGCTCTCCTGGGCACCCTGGGGTGCTGGGCTCTGTGTCCGTCCTGGCTCCGCAGCCCCCTGGAGCGCGTGCCCCGCGCTGCTCGGCCGGCTGCGGCACCCCCTCCGCCTTCGCCCGATGCCCTGTCCCGCCCGCACTGTCCTCCCCCAGAGCCTCGGGGGGCCTGGGGGCTGGGCTGCTGCCCGCGTGGGGTTCCCAGGTTAGCACAGGGGCCTCTGCAGCCCTCCTGCTCCCTTTCCTGGTGGCCCCTGCCCTCGGGTGGGGCAACTGCTTGGGCCGGGTCCCCAGTCTGAGCTGCTGGCCACACCAGGACTGTCCTCTCCAGGGCTGGGTCCCTGCCCCACTGGCTGTCCCTGTGGGCGGCCTGGGGCGGCAGTTCGTGCCGTGCGAGGTCTGCGCCTTGGCGGGCCGTCCCTGGCGAGCCCGGGTCTGCCCCGGCCCCGCTGAGCTGTCCGCTGCCGCAGCCCGAGGCGTGGGTGGCGGCACCGCAGGTCCGGGGCTGCGTCTCCTGCACTGATGCGTTTCTCGCCCCAGCATCCGGGAGGCCGCGCAGTCCCACCGAGACATGGAGCAGGAGCTGGCCCACGCCGTCAACGCCAGCTCCAAGGCCATGGACCGCGTGTACGGCCGGCCCCGGACCACCGAGGTACCCGCGCCTTTCGGTCTTGCCCGCCCGGCCGGCGCAGCCGGGCGCCCCCCACACGGCGTCCCTCTGCTTCCGCCCAGGGGCTCAACTGCAGCCTCGTCCTGGAGCTGGTGAACAACGTCAAGGCCCTGCGCAGCGAGACGGAGCTGCTGCTGGCGGGCAGGGTGGCCTTGGTGAGCGGCGCGGCTGTGCCTGCCCGGGCGGCGCGTGGCTGCGGCGTGAGGTGCCCTGGGCGAGGCGCCGGAGCGCGACCCGGCCTCGTGGCCGGCGACCCAGGTCGGCCCAGATGGCCTGCTCGGCAGCCGCCCCGCGCTCAGCAGACCCTCCTGGGCTCGGGAGCCTCTGCAGCAAGGTGGCCTGCAGGCGGGGCTGGCTCGCCTGCGCGAGGAGTCTGCCCCGCCGCCCGCTGCTGGCGTGCACGTCGGTGCTCGCGGCGCCTGCGCTCGTAACCGCCTGCCTCTCCCCGCCCACGCAGCAGCTGGACCCGCCCCAGAAGGAGCGACTCGGGGCCGCGCTCGCCGAGATGGACCGGCAGCTCCGGAAGCTGGCGGACACGCCCTGGCTGGGCCAGGCCCCAGAGCTCGCGGACGAAGAGGTGGGCCGCCCTGCGTGGGCTCGGGCTGGGGCTGGGGCGGTTTCAGGCTCGAGACCGTGACCGCCAGACCGCAGGGCCTGGCCCGGGGTCTGCCGCTGGCCCGGACGCGCTGGTGCGGCTGCGCCGGCCACTTCGCTGATGTGTGTCTAGAAGCCCCATGTGTCCGGGTCCTGTGGCGGAGGCAGCGGGCCCCGGAGGCTCAGGCTGGGTGCACCCCGGCCGCGGAGGGAGCAACTGGGGCCTCTCCACAGCCTCGCGCCCTCGGGGCGCTGCCCCAGGCCTCCTCGGCAGCTACTGAACATGAGGCTGTGAGCTGAAGGGCCAGGCCCAGGCCGCTGGAGTCGGCTAGGGCTGCAGGCGCGGCAGAAACCTCAGTGGAAAGACGGTGCCAGTGCACGTGCACGCAGCGGGCGGCCCTGGGGGCAGATGCCCAGCGGGCGGGGGTCTGCTGCCGAGGGGCCGCCCAGGCGCTCCGACTGCCCGTCTTCGGGCTCCGCGGCCGGCGCCCCATCACGTGCTGTGCAGCCCCGCAGCGCCCGTCCACCCGGCTCTGCCCCGGAGTGCCCGTGGCGCACGTGCCGCTTCGAGGCCCGAGGGCTGCGGCGTGCAGGGGATGGGGGGCGCCTGCCTGGTCGGGGCGTCTCCGGAGCTCGGCTGTGCCCTGCGCCGTCTGAGTCAAGTCTCCTCCTCAAGGCCCCTCTCACAGTAGAAAACTTGGGGAGCAGAAGGGGTGCGATCAGGAGCCTGTGGGGGGCGACAGCACCCGCAGGGCAGACTTGTCCTCGCCCTCGCCTCAGCTTGGGCCCAAGGGCCCGGCGCCAGAACCGGGAGCCGGAGAAGCGGAGCCGGAGGCACGGCAGGGAAGGGGCCAGGGAGTCGGGACGCTGGACGGTGCAGTCGACCGCGGCCCGGTGGCCGTGGGGGGCCTGGCAGCCCCCCACTAGCTGCTCTGTCTCCCCAGGGTGCCATGCTGGACCCTTGCAAACGCAGCCGCAGCGGGAAGTTCCGCCTGGTGACCAAGTTCAAGAAGGAGAAGAACAACAAGAACAAGGAGGCGCGCAGCAGCCTGGGCGCCCCGGGTACTGGCCCCGCCCCGCCCGCCCCCCTCCCTCCCGTCTCTGCCGGGCCGCGCCCCCACCCTCCCTCTCCGCCGGGCAGCAGGGGCTGCAGGCCGGCGCCCATCCGTCCGCAGGCGCAGGGGGCACACCGCAGAGGTGACCTCAGAGACGCAGAGCTTGCCTGCTGCTGCCTCCTCACGGCCCTCGGGCCTGGGGTGAATCACGGTGGCTGGACGCGGGGGGGGGGTGGCCCGGACGCCCCCTCCTGGGCTCCACGAATCAGCAGGCCGGGCTCTGCTCTGCAGTGCCGCCCTGGGCTCAGGCCCCGTCCGCGGACGCCGGCCCTCCTGGGCCTGGGGTGGCCGTGTGCCTTTTGATCTTTCCTCCTCGTGTCTGTCCAGAAATTGGGTCTCTCAGTGATGGCTCGTGATTGCGGCATCTGTTTGTCTCCTTCCTGCTGTGGCCACAGTGACGGGAGCCCTCTAGAGGCAGAGAACAACCCGCCCAGGACGTGTCCCTCACGCTGTGTGGCGCCTGACCCCTCCTGGGGCCCAGGAATGTCCAGAGGGCTGGTGGCTGGCCCGGCAGGAACTGAGCGACAGACGCCTGCGCCCACCGGGGGTGCCAGCTGCCTTGTCCCTCTGTGTGGCTCACCTGCTGCCAGGGCGCCAGGGGCTGGTGGCCGGGGTGCTGGGGGCTGGTGGCCGGTGGTTGGTGGCCGGGGTGCCGGGGACTGCTGGCCGGGGTGTGCCTGGGCTGGTGGCCGGTGGCCGGGGCGTGCCTGGGCTGGTGGCCGGTGGCCGGGGCATGCCTAAGCTGGTGGCCGGTGGCCAGGGCGTGCCTGGGCTGGTGGCTGGTGGCCGGTGCGTGCCTGGGCTGGTGGCCGGGGCGTGCCTGGGCTGGTGGCCAGTGGCCGGGGCGTGCCTGGGCTGGTGGCTGGTGGCTGGTGGCCGGGGCGCCGGGGGCTGGGGCGTGTCGGGCGCCTGCTGCTGGGGCGCCAGGAGCCGGGGGTTGGTTCTGGCGTCTCCGCCGCCCGCCCGGCCTGCTGCGGCACTCACTGCGTGCGTGGTCTCCGTCTCTGACAGTCCACCTCTGGGGCACAGAGGAGGTCGCTGCCTGGCTGGAGCGCCTCAGTCTCTGTGAGTACAAGGACACCTTCGTGCGGCACGACATCAGGGGCTCCGAGCTCCTGCACCTGGAGCGCAGGGACCTCAAGGTACTTGCAGGCGGCTCCTCCGCCCGTCTGCCCCTCCCCGGCCGGCAGGTTGGCGCCACGTGGTGGTGGCCGGCGGCCCTGCTGCCCGCCACGGCCCTCTGCCCCAGGAGATGTGCGGGCGCGGGCCCTCCGGCGCTCCGGTCGGCCGCCTGTGCTCGGGCCGGCACGCTGTGTCCCGTCCGTCCTTCGGGGCCAGGGCCGCGGGCCGCGTGGCTTCATGCGGCGGCCACGTCCCCCGCGGTTCCGAGCCGCTGTCCTCGCCCTCGCTGTCCTCCCAGCCCTCGGGGGCCTGGGGTCTCCTGCAGCCTCAGGCCCTGTCCTCTCCTTGCAGGACCTCGGCGTGACCAAGGTGGGCCACATGAAGCGGATCCTGTGCGGCATCAAAGAGCTGAGCCGCGGCGCCCCCACTGCGGAGGCCTAGCCACTGCCCTGTTGGCCTGTGTCCCCCGCGCCGCCCGAGACTGAGCGGGCCCCTCATGGTGCTACTCCCTTCGCTCGCAACAGGAAGCCTCTGACCCCGTGTCCCGACACCAACACAGCTACCTTAGAAACCGCCCGTCCTGGTGGCGTGTCCGCAGAGGGCCCGGCCTGGCCGCCAGGGCCGCCTCCGCCTCTGGCAGACCGGGGGCTGCAGCCTGTGCTGGGGCTCCCCCCGCCCCAGGCCTCATCAGCTGGCCAGCTGCTCGCAGCCCCACGCACCGCAGCTTGCCCCGATGGCCGCCGCGGGGGGGACCCTCTGCCCACGCCACGCTGCCCCGTGTGGCAGGTGGGCAGGCGCCCAGGGATGGGGAATGGGAAACGGGCGCAGTGTTGCCCTGCGAGGCCCTGGGCTGCGGGGGTGTTCTCCGCTGCCCACAGAAGCAGCCCCTGGCCGGCCGTCACCACCCTGCCTCGCCTCGCTTCCATGCGCCGGACTGGTGTGGGGCCGCGGCCTAGCCCTCTAGCTCCTCGCCCCGGTGGGGAGGCCGCGTGCCCCGTCCCTGCCGAGCTGCTGCACTTGGGGTGCTGAGGGGTCGTGGCCTCTAGGAAGGCCCCTTGGGAGCTGATGGCTGGCGGACAAGCTCTTCCGCTTGCTTTGCAGGCCCTGCTGGGGGCCCGCCCCATGCCGTGCCAGGCCGGGCTTGGGCTGCTCCCGCTGTGCTCCTTCCCGCCCGTGCGGTTTGGGGCGAGGCTGTGCTCTGCACCTGGCCTGCGCGCAGCCTCCCTCTTGGGTGCGGTCCACCCCCGCCCCCGTAGGAGGGGCTGGTGGGCGCGGAGGGCCGGCGGGAGCGGTGGGGCGCACGCGCGGGTGGCCCGGGCCTGGGCGGGCGTGCCCTGAGCGCCGTCGTGACAACAGCGGCGCTACTGACGTGGAAGCTGTTTCTGGCTCTGGTCGGAGGGCGCGACGGGCTTACCTGGGCGGAGTGATGCCCGCCGGGCAGGGCGCCCCAGCCCGGCCAAGCGGTCCTGTCCGAGCAGAGGGGTCCCCGCAGCCTCGCGGAAGGAAGGCTTGTGCCCTGGGGTGCGCTCAGCCCCTTATTTATGACCTAATTTATACAGCGCCTGCCGGGCACGCGCCTTCGCCCCGCGCGGACCCCTCAGGCGTCCACATGCGTTCGTGCGAATAAAGCCGTTTCGGACCGCCCGGCCCGTGTCTTCCTTGTGCTGCGCAGGACGCGGCCCACGCGCTCCCGGCTGGAGCCGGAGTCGGGGTGCTCGGTGGTGCTTGCTGATGGAGAAGCGCCGGACGGGGCGGCCCTACTGGAGCCCCCCTGCAGCCGGGCCTCGGGGCGGGCAGGCGCTCTCACCCCCCACTCCGAGGCGCCTGATGCCGTCTCTGTGCCTGTTCCGGGGGTAGCGGCGTCTCCAGGTTCACGCACGTGCCTGGACGAGGTGGCTTCGGGGTTGGACTTGGAGCGCGGTCGCCGCCTGTGGCGCCTGCGTCATCCGGGCACTGTCCCGGCGAGTGCCCTCCTCACGGGCGTCCGGGGTCAAGCCTTGTGGCCACAGGTCGCAGCCGCTACTCCAGGCCTCCCTCGCGTCCGGACAGCACTATGCCCGTGGGCGAGCTGTGGGGCGGGGTCGCTGGTTCTCTCGAGCTGCAGCGACCGCCTCAGCAGCTTTGGCCCCGCTGGCCACCCTGGTGTCTGCAGTCGTGTCCAGCTGGGACCAGGACCGGGGTGGGGTCCACCCCATGCCCAGCGTCTGCGTCCCCACCCGCCGCGGGCATCTGCGTCTCGCAGGGCAGGGACAGGCTCAGGAGGCCCCGCCTGGCCTGGGGGCAGGGCCCGCTGCTGTTTTGGGCACCCCCCACCCCCTTGGGGTCATCTGGCGCGAGGCCTGGAAGAGGCACCGAGCCAGATGCGCTGTTGTGCCACCGCCTTGCCCCCTCTGCTGGGCAGTGGCTCCCAGAGGGTAAAGGTGCCCGTGAGCGCGCCGAGCGCTGTGCCAGGAACGGGCTGCTCCTGTCCCGTCCAGACGCAAAGGGCACTGGAGAGGCCAGCACCGGCGACCCCGCCCTCCTCCTCCTGGCCAGGTGCCCAGCACGCCTTCGGAGGGCCGCGGCGGTCGGGTTTCCCGCCAGGACTGTTTCCCCGCGCGTCTGACTTCGGACTGAAACGTGCCGTCTCCAAAGCAGCCCCACCCCACCCTCCTCACAGCCACTCTTCAGCCTCTGGGTGGTTTCGGGGGGATGGCCGGAGGCGCGTCAGCAGGCAGAGCATCGTGCGGTCACAGCCGGACGGGCCGCCGGCCGAGCAGCTCACTGCCAACTCCGCGGCTCTCCCGGGCCCGCTGCACTCCGAGCGTGAGGCCCGGGGCACCCACCGGCTCGCTTGGTGCCGACGGCCACGGGTGCCCTAGTCAGTGAGGCCGCCGCGGGGTCCCCGGAAGCAGGCACGCCGCCGCTGGAGACAGGTGCAGGCGAGGGGACAGACAGCTTAGCCTGGGGGCTCCCAGCGGCGGGGTGAGGCTGGGGACAGGGCCCCTGGGCTGGCTCAGCGGGGCGAGCCGTGCCTGTTCCCAGCAGCAGCAGCAGGACAGAGGGTGGGGGAGGCGGAGGCGGCGGGACGGCGTTGCCAGCGTGTGCCTACAGCCCGCGCTGAGGCTCCCAGGCCCCCTAGGACCTGAGCAGCTGGAAAGCGACGCCTTTGTCAGGAGAAGCAGTTAACACCTTTAATAGCTGCCAACGTTGGCTCGAGGCGCCTGGTTCCTGTTCACCCGTTTTAACGAAGGCTGCTCGGACGGCCAGCACGATGCCCCGGCGCGCGGCACTGCATGGGGGGCAGTCGCCGAAGGTTCTGCCAGGCCGAGCGGGTCACAGGCTGTCAGCTGCCGCCTGCCCGGCACTGCAGGAGACCGCGACGTCCGGCGTCTGGGCAGAGGGCGTGGTGGGGGGCCCAGCAGAGCCGGCACCTGGAGCCTGGGCGTCGGGGCCTCCGCTGACACGCAGGCCAGCGCGGCGGCGAGGGGGCGGGGCTTGCCGGGCTGGGCTGTCCGGGCGCACGTGCGCCTCCTCCAGGCCTGTGGCGGGTGCGCTAGCGCAGGATTCGCGCAGCAGAGGGCCCAGTGCCAGCGGGCGGCGTTGCGGGAGTGATGTGGTGTGGCCTGGCCTGGCGGCGCACAGGCCCTGGCCTGAGGCGGGTCGTCCGCTGAGCGCGACGAAGCCCAGGCTCTGAGCCCGTGTCTCTCAGCAGCAGCCACGAACCCGCTGGCCCGGAACCAACTGGAGTTGTGCCCCGGGCAGGTCCGGCTGCTGTGCCCGCAGGGAGGCGCCCGGCCACAGTGCTATCTGAAGCTGCCCACGTGGATGGAAAGAGAAGCTTCTGGTCCTCGGGGCCGGGCAGTTGTCTCTGCACCAGCGAAAACGTCACTGCTTTGCACACGGAGCGCTTCTTGGCTGTGGGAGACAGGCTGTTACGTCAGGGACACAGGTCGGCCGTGCAGGAGGATGCCAGTTACCCCACTTTGGGGTCAGGTTAGAGCAGACCCAGGTGCTTGCAGCTCTGGCAGCTGACGCCCCAGCACCCTAGGGGGCGGGCAAGGAGAGAAGCCGACAGGAGACTGGGTCCAGGACGGGTGAGGCGGGACCACCATGAGCCGGGGTGGGCCTGGGCCTCAGTGGTGAGTCAGGGCCAGGCCTGTGAGGCCTGAAGCCCAGCAGAAGGAGGGGAGCTGAGGAAGAAGGGGGGTGAGTCTACCACACTGAAGGGAGTGAGCACAGCAGGACAGGAGCGGAGGTCGGCCGGCCCTGCCCAGCCAGGCAGCCCGGGAGGGCATGTGGCCCTGAGTGGCCCAGGAGGCAGAGAGGATGGTGGGGTCGACAGCCAGTGGGGGAACACCTGAACCTTAGGGTGCTGGTTTTTGAAGGAAGATGTGGGAAATGGGAGGAACTCCCAGCCTGGGGAAGTGCCACTGGGGGCGAGCGGGCTGCAAGGGCAGCCAGGGTACCTTCTCTTTCTCTCCAGAGTGAGCTGTTTCTGCCTCTCTCTGCCAACGTCGTCGCTGATCGTGCTGAAGTCGTCGTCGTCTTCCACCAGGAGGTTCTAGGTGCCAAAGAGCAAATGAGCACGCCTGTAGCTGCCCGGCTCGCCTCAGCAGGTGCGTGCCGCGCTGCTGACACTGCGGGAGCCGGGTGGGGGGCAGAGGCGAGCAGGCTCCGTGCCTGCTGGGGCCCGACCTCAGCACGGGAACTCCAGGACTCCCCTGAAGCTCCTGAGCAGGGTCTTCGGTACCAGCTGCCCGGGGCCTGCAGCTCTGTTGCCGGCACTGCCCACAGACACAGACCTCGGAGGGCTGCTGTCCCGGACACCCACGCGAGGACACAGAGCTGGGCGTGGGGCTGGAGTCAGCAGGACAGCCGAGGGCCGCCAGCCCATGCCGGGGACCGGACGCCGGCACGAGCGGGCTGTCCTTCCAGTTACGCCCTGGCGGCCCTTGGCAGACGGACCGCGCGCCGACGCCTCCCCGGCCAGGCGAGACGGGCAAGTGCCCGCTTCTCCCGCAGGGAACTGCCACTCACGTGGTACACGACAGGCTCCGAACCTGTCGAGCACAAATGCGATTACGGAGCAGACGTGCTGCCGTGGGGGAGTGGGCGCGCCTCCCAGGCCCGACGCCCACGCCTGACTCCCTTTGTCCAGGGACGGCACCACCGCGCGGGGTCCTTCCCGGCGCCCACAGCCCTGCGAGCGCTGCTGCCTGGCCTTAGCCGCGTGCATGTGCACGTTCTGGTGCCCAGGACAGAGGCAGCTGCCCCAGCCATGCCAGCGTGCCCCGGGCCTCCACTAGTCGTATCTGCTCTTCACGGCTGTGCCGCTGCCTCGCGCTCCGGGACGCTCCGTCACCGCCCCGCGGCGGGCAGGCAGGACGACTTCCCTGGCGGTCCCCGGCTCTGCCCGCTGCCTCCTGGGGTGCTGGGGGGCTCTTTGCTCATCGCTTCCTACAGGTCACTGCGTGAAGAGATCAGCTGATGCCCTCACACACTCGGGATAAAAGCCCCGAGAGCTGTAGCTTCTCCGGCAGGGGTTTGTGTTCTCACTTAGCTTCCTTTGGCAAACGGAAGTTCCTACTCTTACCACGGACAAACCCATCCTTTTCTTTGTACTTTTTATATGTTTATTTTACAAATCTAATGCTCAACCCTTAAGTCTTGCTGAGCAAGGTAGAGATTTATGGGGCTTTGAGCTCGTATAAATTCGGGGACCCTCTTTATGAAAATGAAATAAAAGTTGCGACTTCGATAGTTCCTCTATTAGAGCCAATCCGCCCAGCACCATTTCCTGAACGGCCCATCTTAGCGTCTCCTTGCGCACCTGTCACGTTTCCTCAGGTGGCGCCGTCTGCTGCCCCAGAGCCACAGCTGCGTGCTGTCTTTGGTCAGGCAAGACCCTGATCTCGTTCTCCTTTAAAAACACCTTCGCTCTCCAGCCCTTGCCCTTCCACGTGGACCAGGGGTCCTTCCTGGGTTTACGGACGTGGGGAGACCGGCGCTGTCCCGTGGCGAGGCTCCTGTCCAGGACTCACTGTCCAGCTGGAGCGGTGGCCCTCCCGACCCTGCTGCGGCTGTCGCCAGGGGCCTGGGGGTCTACACAGCCGTGGAGCCTTCTAGCTCCTTCACGGGCCGCCACCCCCTGCACCCCATCCTGACGCTTCCCTACCGCTGCGGGGGTGCTGAGCGAGTGCTGAAGAGAACGCTTGTTTCTTAGTATGAGCATCATTACCCCAGGAGTGCACTGTCACTCCTTCGTGTAGAAACAGGAGGCTGCCCTGGGGATGCAGCGGGCCTGGCGTGCACACGCCACTGACCAGCCAGAGAACAGGCATGCAGCCAGCAACAGATGCAGAAAAAGCATCAAATAAAAGTCCAGTGCTCGTCCATGACTTTAAAAGAAAGGAAGGGAACATCCTGAGCTACTCAAAACCAAGAGCAGCACACAGTGAAGGAAGCTTCAAAAGCACTGTCCTTAAAATGAGACCCCAATCAAGAAGCTGATACTGAGGTTCGGTGAACCTTAAAATTGAATTTTTTTCTAAAAAACAATTTACACGAAATTATCTATGCCTTGAAGATCTGGTAAAACTTCTCTCAAAAATCACCTGGGCCTGGTATTTTGCCCCAAACTGTCTACCTATCGCTGAATAACTTACCTTAATGCCAATGGTGTCTCCATCTTTCAAGTAATAAGGCGCCCCTTGCAAATTATCTTGCCTTTTCTTCTTTTTTCTCTTGGCAATCTGTTGACTCTACAGAAAAATCAAGCATCTTGAATCAAGAAAACTCAACCTTAAATTCCACTCGCTCAGCCAGTGAGGCCCAATTTCCCTAAAGAAGCCCACGACTTTACCCAACTAGATACTGGAAGCCACTCAAACTTTTCAGGGAAGTGTTTGGCGATTTCCGTTTTCTCCACAGGAAGAGAATAGAAGTCGGCGACTCGCTGCCTCAGGGAGCCGGCGGTCCAGCCGCGCGCCGTGTCCCACACCAGGTCCACGGCCAGGGAGTACGCCCTTTCGCCGGGGATGCGCATCTGCGTCCTCAGCAGCACGTCCTGTGGGCTGCACCCGGAGACAGAGGTCAGGCAGTAATCAGGAGCACTTGGTGAGCGGGATGGGGGAAGCTTGGTGTCCACAAACACAGCGCTTCCTTGCACCTGCATGCGGGGTCCCTTTCATTACGGGGTCTACTGCCAGCCTAGAGGGGGTCCCTTGGGAGGCAGAGCTGCACTGCAGGGGTAAGGGGTCAGCTGACCAGACTCCTAAAACAAGCTGGTGTCAGAGCGAGAAGCTGCAATAACAAGGCAATTTCAGGTTCAAGAAATGCCAAGTGGGGTCCAGTTCGGAGATGGGAAGACACAACTGTCCCCTCTCCCCTCCGGAAGCGGCACACAGATCCCGAGAGCAGGGAGGAGCAGCAGCAGCGGCCTCTCCAGGTGGGAGAAAGAGGAGCAGGGTGGAGAGTGACGGGAGCAAGAACTGGGAGGCAGAGAGGGAGAAATGGACACCTTTGTCAGGAAGGTGAAACAGTGACGTTAAGTGCTGCTCCCGCTGGTGTTTCTACCCAGAGAGACGCTAAGGCAGGGGAGGAGGAGCCGGAGAAGCACCAGGAAGGAGCGCAGCAGGGAGGCGTCTTTCAGAGACCACAGCTGGAGGGCGTGAGGGTGGAGGGAGCTTGGCAGGGACAGGCAGTGGGGAGGCTGGAGGCGGCAGGAGCCGACAGGTGGAGCTAAGACAGGAGCACGGCCTTCCAACGGGCGCCGTCCCACAGCCACCACCGCCCAGTTTCCTACAGAGTGCATGCGAGCGGGGTGAACTTTCCCAACCCTGTCATGAAACTAGGCGCACTGGACTTCTTCACTCTCACAAACCAGACCGCGTGAGCCCTTGAGCAAATGCCACTCACGAGCGCTCTGAGCAGTACCTGCCGGTTTTCATTTTAGCAAAACTTCATGGTAAGCGGATTCAGTGTCGGGTGAGGGGAAGTGACAACTCAAACAGAGCTGTCGGGAATGTAAGTTGATGCCCACACCGTATCAGACAGGACACGGCCGTCTGTCTTTGGTCACCGTGACAGAAGGGCTCATAACAGATTTTCCGACAGTTGAAGAAACAGCTGGGCCTGCAGCGCCAGACTCCGGGCAGACAGCAGTGGCCACAGACAAGGCACCCCCGAGGCGTCCCTGCACAAGCAGGGGGTGCAGGTGAGACTGCGTCATACATCTGGGGGCAGAGGGACCACAGGCAGTTCCGTGTGGGTCAGGAGGGACACGAGCACCTTGCTGACACTTGAGGGTCATTATCACTTGGGATTTCCTGGAAAGGTCTGCTTTTATGGGAAAGTGTTTCATGCTAAAGCTGCAGACTTCCTAGAAGACATGCGTGCACTTACCCCAAGTTCTCTTCTTTCTGGAGAAGTTCCAAGCACACCTCAGTCTTCCTTCCCAGTTTATAGTCTCTGATGATAGATTAACAAAATGCTATCAATCAACGTATCTGTAACATTTGGGAGGGCACATTTAAACTTCTTAATCAAAGATGATGCTGTTTAAGAGCACTCACGATTTAAGAGAATACAGTGAACAATTTCATGCCAGTAAGTTACGCACACAACCTAGGAGAAACGCTTCTGAGAACACAGACACGCCTGGGTGGGACTGTTGAGCGGGGCCTGAGCAGGCTGCAGAGCTCAGAGGCTGCCCCTGCAGGGATGCTGCCCCAGCGGGAAAGGGCGGGGCCGGCCGGTCCCACCTGAGTTCAGCAGTTCCTTAAAAGGGGCCCACGACGCGATCAAGAAGGGTTTATTCCAGAACGCAAGGGGGATTCAGTGGCCAGCGACTGGCCAGTGACAACCACGTTCACGGAACAGACAGAACGCACATGGGTCATCTCAACAAATGCAAAAAACTGGACAGAATTTGTTATCCCTTCATGACGGCCCTCAGCAAACTGGGCAGAGGAGACACCCAGCTGACGACACCTGTTGTGTGGTGAGAACTGGACTTGTCGTCGGCCCCCGTGAGCCCAGCCCCCACGCCCGCTCTGCACTGCCCGACAGAGACAGAAGGCAGCGAAGCAGAAAGGGAGCAGTAAGATTGTTTCTGCCAACAGATGGCGTGTCTGTGTGTGTGCACCTGAGCGCGCCGCTGAAAACCTGCTCGGATAAGTGAATTCTGTAAAGTTGCAAGACACAACATTAATGCACAAAAATCAGGTGTGTTTCACTAACAATGAACTATTAGGAACAGAAATTTAAGGAAAAAGTCCCCTATCGATAGCATCAAAAAGAATACTTAGAAATAAACTGAATTAAGGAGGCGAAGGATTATACACTGAAAACTGTTAAGACACTGATGAAGGAAATTAAAGGACTGCATTGCAATTAATGGATTGGAATAAATTAAAACTTACTTATTAATGGATTGGAACACTACCCTTAATACTCAAGATCTATAGCTCTAGTGCAGTTCCTGTCAAAACGTCAATGGGATTTGTACATGAACAGAAAAGCAGTCCTGAAGTCCGCATGGGGCCATGGAAGCCTCCTAAGGTAATGGCAGCCTTGAGAAAGGAGGGCAGAGCTGGCAGTCACACCCCAGACTAAAGGCAAAACATAAAGCGTAGTTAGCGATGCTGGCATGAAACAGACACACGGTCAACAGAACAGAACAGAGAACCTGGAAATAAATCCACACCCACAGCTGTGGAGACGGCCGTGTCAGGAAAATACGTCCGTTAGTTTCAACAAAGCAGCCAAGAATATACAGTGGAGAGGATAGTCTCTTAAAAAACAAGAAACTGCACACACACACAGAACTCAACTCAACTGGGCAAAGACTTGATTGTAAGACCCGGAACCATTAAGAGCCCTAGAAGAAATCGGGGGTTAAGCTCCTTGAAACTGCTTTGGTGATGACGTTTTGGGGTTTAATACCAAAAGCAAATGTAAAGAACCAGGAGCACATCAAACTAATAAGCTTCTGCACAGCAAAGGAAACCACTGACTGAGAGAGAAGACAACCTCTGGCACGGGAGGAACTGCAGCAAATCAGGTGCCTGAAAGAGGAGTAACGTCCCAAGTACATAAGAGCTCATACAACTTTTACGTCCAAAAAAAAGGTCAGATTAAGACACGCGCAGAGGAACAGAGGACACGTTCCACCAAGAAGACGCCTACAAACGGGCGGCGGGTGCCCAGGAGGACGCCCCAGCCCTCACTGCTCTCAGGGAGAAGCGGATGGAGGCGGCCATGGCCACGGCACGTGGGGCTGGCTGTCCCAGGAAGGGCAGGGCACACGGGCGGGCAGCTAACTCATAGCAAAGGGGCCAGGAACGTGACCTGGAGACGTTACTCAACAAGCTGCGCTGGGACCCCTGGACAGCCGCACGCAGGGGCGCAACACCATCTCACACCTAACGGTAATTAATTCAAAGTGGATCAGAGACTTGGAAGGGTGCACAGAAGCAAGCAGGCAGAAGACACGGCCACCTGGCTCCAGGCAGTTTCTGGCACCCCAACAGCAAGGGGAACAAAAGGAAAAATAAACAAATGGAGCTACATCAAAAGAGGAAGCGCTACAGCTGTTCCATTACCATTAAACTATGAACAAGCAGTAAATAATGAAATGCCCCACTGAAGGGGAGAAAATATTTGCATTTCATACATCTGACAAGGAGCTAATACCCATGGCTGATAAAGAAAGACCCAGGCAAGTCAACATAAGAAAACCACCCAATCAAAACACGGGCAGGAGCTACCAGGCACGTCTCCAGAGAAGACCTGCAGGTGCCAGCAGGCACGGCGCATGCCCATCGTCACTGTCATCAGGGAAATGCGCATCGACCCAGGGTGAGACCACCTCGCACCTGAGTGTGGCCCGCGTAAGACCACAAACAGCAGCACGGGCGAGGGTGTGGAGAAGAGGGGCCCGCACAGCCGGCGGGGCAGACGTAGACCGAGTCACCCCTACGGAAAACAGTAGAGGGGCCTTGCAAATGAGATTACAGAAGCGTCACAGAACCCCACAATCCGGCTCTGGGCCGACACCTAAGGTGGATGAAACAATCACCTCAGCGCTACTGCAACCCGTCTGCAGCAGCCTTCTCCGTGGAGCTGAGACATGGAAGCCTCGGTGCTTGTGAGCATCGTGTGAGCGACACACTCGCCCACGGTGGGCTGTTACTCAGCCACAAGGAAGAAGGACGCCCTATCGCTTCTGGCGACATGGGTGGCCAGGACAGCACTCATGCTAGGTGGAGTCAGAGAAGACGTGCTGTGTAACGTCGCTTGTACGTGGGATCTAAAAGAGCCACGGTCACAGAAACAGACACCAGAGTGCTGGTTTTCAGGGCCTGGAGGAACAAGGGAGAGGTTCAAAGAGTGGCAGCTTCCAAGCACGTACTCAGCTACCTCTATGCTACTGTGGAAAAATGAGTTGTCCCAGAATCCAATTACGAAAAAGCACCTCTGAGGGGGACTTTCTATTTCTGTCTGTCCTTCCCACGAGCCTGCTTCCCCACCTCCAGAGTGGGGTGCTGGAAAGGGAAGCGGGGTGTCCAGCAAGGAACCTACTTGAGCTGCTGCTGGTTGGTACGCAGAAGCCTGCTGGGGCGCTTACTCTCCACCGTCCAGGCCCTGAGGAGCGCTGGGGACGGGATGGCAAAGTCCCAGAAGGAGGGCAAGGTCATGGCCTAGAAAAGAAAAGACATTTCTCCAGTGGTTTGAAAAAGCGCTCTGACAAACAGATCACTTAAGGAAAGAAGGACGCACTACACGGTGGCAGCTGAGGGAAGAGAATCTCAAGTACTGACACAAATCTATTAAAGATTCCCAGGACTGGCTCCTAAGTGACATTAACCCGGAGCCACTTTTGTATTCCTCTCTACTGACGTGAGCTTGAGGATTAAGTGAATTTCCTGATTTCAGATGTTATTCAAAAGGTGCCTTTTAATTTTAACGTTTCCTTCTGAAGCACGGGCTTGGATGTGAGTCCAGCTCACGGAAGGCAGAGACTGCTCCAACGAGGGTTTGTTCTCTACTTTGCTTGGAGCAAACAGAATTCAGTGTTTGCTCTGCCAACGAAGTAAGTCTGGTACTGGAGTATTTCAAATCTTCTGATCTGCTGTGAGGCTCTAATTCTCTGAGGCAGATGGCGTTTCTCTATTTAGGCTACGGTAAGTAGAAAGGCCAGTATTCATCTATGTGTAACCTAAAAATAGAACCGATATTTTATCTTTCAATCCCATACAGGGGAGAAAAAAAAAGCACCTTCCTATTCGTGAGAAATGACTTCCTCAAGAGAAAGCAAATGGTCCGTGTCCTATGTGAGGCCAGTCAGTGTCAAGACTGTTACTCATGTGATGCGCTCACGGTTTTTCCTCTAAGAGGAAGAAGGGACGGTCACTTCTGTCCAACCGTAGTCAGACGCCTCTTCAACCCCTTCTTCCCATCTGGACAGAACATTCCTTTCTACAAGTGGGGACACAGGGGCACGCGGCGCATCTAGGTTAACCTAACACGAGAGCCGATGCTCCCACCACCCAGAAGTGCCTCACATGTCTTTTAACTAAACATTCAGCACATGAATCACAATGATACAAAAACAATGTAAATAAAGAAGTGAATGCTTTACAAATGTCTCAATAAGTCACTCTTCTCTAAAGAAATCAAAATGAACAGAAGCCGCGTGTCACCGAGGACATATCGAATGAAGCACAGCATGCCTGTCGAGTGGGGGCGGGGCCGGCGGGACAGAGGCCAGCGCTCGGCGTGTGCGTGTTGCCTGCAGGGTACTTACCACTGAACATGGCATATAACAAATGCCCTATCAGAACAGACTGTAGTTGAGGGAAAAGGAAACAGAGAACACGTTAATATCTCACTGGAAGAAGCCAGACCACCACCAAGGTTTGCTGCGGGAAGAAGTCTCACCTGGGACTTCAGCTCCGCCAGGGTGGCGTCTTCCGAGATCTCAACGTCTCCCAGGTAGTGGAGGGGCACTTCCGCCTGCAGGGCACTGGGCACACCTACAACGGACAGCATCAGGATGTGAAAGGCACTCACGGTGTCCTCGGTCCTACTTTTGAACACACGGCATGTCCAGAGGCCGCCAACAGGTTCAGCGCGATTCAAGACACCTGGGAGCCCATCACCTGACTCACTGCCCTCCTAACTTCAAAATTCAACATAAATTTCACTCACTTTTGCTCGAGTGTCTCTTTTTATTGCTGGCACAACACTAACGCTGTGTAAGAAACCTGACTGTATGTAGATTCCGTGGTCCCGGGGACGCTGCCACCGCAGAAAGGCGCCCTTAGGGAGACGCCTCGCCTCAGAGACGGGCCTGCCAAAGATGCGGCTCCCGGACTCCGTGGAGAGCAGCGACTCAGCAGGCTTTCAGAGCTCACGCAATCTAGCGTTCTATGAGCAGATCACTTTTTAGAATTAGTGTAGCTAATATAACCCAACAAAGATCAACGCAATCTCACAACTCATTCAACAAGAAAAATCTTACTTTTTCATATAACCCTAACCTCAAAGAGAGTAGTTGAGGATTCAAGTAAATTAATTTCAGTACTGCGTAAACACAAGTCACTAAAAAACGAAATAATTGAGCAAAGCCCGAGAAAAGACAGTGTGTTTCCATCCTGACGTCTCCTCAGAGTCGGGTGAGGCGCCAGCCCTGGCCCTGCGCCCCAAGGGGGCTTCTGCTCTGTGCTGGAGGCTCTTAAGGGATGGCAGCTGGCATCCTTGAGGAACGAAGACAGTGACTGGCCGTCCTTCTGGCGCTCCGCGGCCCCCCATAAACGGGCTGTTGCGCCACCATGGAGTGACGCCGATGCCGACCTCACGTCCCTTTTACCCCCACGGCCCCGGAGCAGCAGGGCCCTCTGGCCTCTCCTGAGAGCAGCAGACTGACCTGCTTGCCCCTCACCTCTGGTGGAAGCTGCTCTCCAGTCCCCTCCTCGACCAGGGGGGCAGTGCATCTGGTCCTGCTGGCCTGTCCAGTGACCCGAGGCGCCCAGAGGCTGGTACCACCAGATGGGCACCTTCAGGAAGCCCTGGAGGAAAGAGCCGTGTGATGCACACAGGTTACATGAACTTTGACTTTCACACGGAAAAACTTCTTGATAATAGAAAATAGTCCCTAATTTATTACTCTTACAGACATATTAACTGTCATATGTTATACTTGTTCCTTGTTTTTACACCAGTCTTGAGGTGATCGGGACTAAATGGAGGTATCTTAATGGCTACAAGCAGGAAAGTATCTGACCGCACAAACGTGAACGTTCCAGGTGTGGTGAGGGCACCACCACCGGGGGCAAGCAGCTCTCACCCACGAGGATCCCCCGAAGCAGCAACTGCTGATCCTACATCCAAGTGCCACAAAATAAACCCATTTCTTTAAACATTAACTGCGATTTCAATTTTACTAATTTTAAGTCATTAACTAAAGCAAGGTTGAGGAAAAACCAGTTAATAGATTTACTCAGTTTTCAGGTTAGGTTAAAAAATTAAATACAAAAGGAAATGAAATTATAGACATAGTTGCTTTTTAATTTTGTTTAAAAATATTTTAGGAAAGAGATCTGTAAAAATGTAAAATGTGGTCACTGTCTCATTGGTAGGATTTTAAGCAAGTACTCTATGACTGTATTTTCCATTTTCACATAATGAGATGTAGGCAGAAAGCAGGAACATTATTACAAAAAGTTGATTCAGAAGCAAAATCTTACCCGAGGAAGAAGTTTTCCTTCAATTAAAAGCAAAGTATCTCCAGAACGTATCATAAGCTCTTTCAGTGTTGCATCCTGGGAAAACAGAAGTTCCTTTTTGTCACTTACGATTTCTGAAAGGTATAGGCCTCTATTACTCTTTCAAGAAGTACGTGAATAATAACACAGGCTGAAGAGCGAGGACGATAAAGCAGTATGTGTCATTCTGCATTAAATGGCGGGGCATGAACTGCAGACATCATAGAAGATCAAAGGATAGGGGCGTGGACGCGATGAGAAGCTGTAAGAGCCTTTTTAAGCCTAGAGCCAAGAGTTGAACCGGGAGAGCCAGAGGAAAGAGAAGGGACTCCCCATGGAGAGAGCGGCGTCGGGGGAGGTCAGCGCCAGGCCTGGCCCGTTTGCTCAGAGGGGCGCGCTGACTGAAGGGCGGCCGCAGGGCATTGTGCTACAGGAGCTCTCTGCTGCTTTGAAGAGAGGGGCCACGGTACGGCTGCGACATGGACACAACCTGAAGTGGGGAACGCTGTCCTGGGGAAGCCTGTGGTAGCAGTTTGGGTAAGAGGGAGTAGAGGGTCAGAGGCCAGCAGCAGGGCTGGTCAGGGAGGACTGGAAAAGTGCCAGCCCTTGAAGGCTGAGAGTAAACGTGAAGGACGACAGGTGAGCAATGAGACAGGTAAGTCATGTTTTGGTCTGAAATGGAAAAATGTAGAAGGGGAGCCAGACTCAGGCACGATGAGCGGGCTTTTGGGTGGGTTAGCTGACAGCAACTTGTGAATCAGTGAAGAGGGAAGTGTGGAAACCTCTGACTAGACACACTCTCCGCCCTGAACAGCGGAGTCCCTGTTGACTCTGGGCGGCCAGGCTCCTGGCCAGGGCCCAAGGAGGGCTCCCGACCGTGACAGCAGTGCGGCTGCGCACCCGGAGCCGGTGCCGGCCCCGGTCTGCCCACTCAGCACCTGACCACCGCACAGACGGCGGGCAGCTGACGCGGGCCTGGGAGGCTGAGCGCATCCCTCAGCGTCCTCACAAAGCTTCGTCTGGAGTCTGCTTCTAAAGCCATGGGTTTGGGCTGGGACCCAGGTTTGATCTTTTGGAGATGACAAGAAGGTTAACCAGAACCCAACAGTCCTGCGTGGAGCTAGTCTCCCTGAGCTTCCCTGAGTCCGGCAGACGGGCAGGCGTGGCCTGGACCAGAGCCTAACGATGGCCGGCAGGGTGGGTCTGCGCTGCTCCTTTACAGCAGAAACTGGAGCTGAAACATCCACGTTTCGGAATTCAGAATGCATTTCCAAATGCCGCCACCGACTCAAACGTCTTTTGTTCACGCAAGTTCCTGCCTTCGAATGAGCTACTGTGGTTCCTGGAACGTGCTCGTCCCCGAAGACTGGACACAGGTCACGCACGCGCCCGCTCAGCAGCCCCCGCTAGCAAAATTTCAGCAAAAAAAAAAAGCGCATGCAGACCCAGAGTGGAGGTTTATGCCCTAGGAAGAGCTTCCTCGAGAGCTGACTCATGAGGGCGGTGTATCTTGTATGAAAGTACAAAACACAATCATCTCGAGGGATAAAATGCACAGAAATAACCTTACTTCTTCACATAAAGGCTCTCCGGCTTCATAGCACCAATCCATTTTTCGTAAATGCCATGAGTCTCCTGTGAAGGAACCAAACCAGATGGAAAAATTCAGAAAAATATGTTCTAAGGCTTTATCAAGAATGACCCTTCTAGAGGAATGAACAGCAAATGGGACTTGATTTAAAAACTGACTCATCTTAAAATTAAACTGTACTTCCAGAATATGAAGAAAACTAAGCTGTTTCTCAATTTGATTAATTTGCTCTCTATTCCACCACCCTCCTCTCTGCCAGCACTCTTTTGTGTAGCTCTAGTTTAAAACAGCTAGCTAGCAACATTTAACTTGAGGGCGTATGTTTAACAGAACACCGGTAAGCTAAACACGAGCACTATGACTCCACAGCACACTGGGTAGCGGAGCTTGGATCCTAAAATTAGTGGCCTGGCTGCTCGCTGCACCCCTGGGGACCATGGAGCCCTTCTCAGCCTCTGGCCTCTGGCCTGTAAACAGGAACAGGTGGTCCCTGGCAGGGAAGACTGGCATGGAGAATGACAGTACTGGTAAGCCTCTAGAAGACTGCCACGCCCACAGCCAATGCCTTCCGCTTCTGTGGAGCGCGAGCACAGCGAGCACAGCGAGCGGATGGCGCCCTCAGCCCATAGATGCCCTCCACCCAGGCACAGCTTCAAGACATCTGGCCAGCCATTTCCTCTGCACCACAACCCTAGTCTCCGCCCTGGAAACAGCCTGGAACATGTGGTGCCCCACTCTGGGTCGACCCTCCTCTTAGGAACCTGTGCTGGCCCCCCACGGCTCTCGACTGACAGGCAGGCTAATCTGCTGCTCGTTTCTTTCAGCATGCAAACGAGACCCTGGAGAACTCAGCACGTGGGAACAGAAAGGTAAAGTGGAACCAACTCTGGAGAGAGAAACTGCAGAGAGAAGCTGCCTAAGAGTTCCACTCACTTGGAGTAAAGGGTGTGGCTGAGACTACCCAGGAGGGGCGCCCTTACCTGGCACGCCAGATTTCTCCAGCATGATCTTTAAACACTGTAAACGAAAAGAATGATGCTCATTAGCTTTGTTTCTGAGCTGCAGTGAGAGACGCCCCTCAGGCCTGGCCTGTTATGCAGTCACTAAGATGCTGCTCTCCTCGCTCTCCTTCCCTAAGAAGGAGAAGGGCTCAGGGACACACGCCAGAGGCCCCGTCAAGAGTAGGGAACCAGCGCCCTGAGAAGGCCTCAAGCAAGAACAGAGACACGTCACTTCCTTGAAAAGTGTTATGGCTTCTTTTCTCTGAAATTAAAAAACACTCAAGTTGAAAGGTAAAGAAGAACTGGGTAAACGTTTACAGCACAACCTGCTCCCCTCGGCGTCCTGCCCCGACCCTGAGAGGCAATGCTCTGATGCCCTATCACTTGTCAATGTCCTCATCTCTAAAAGACAAAAACTCTTCAAAACAAATAGGCGGCCCGTGTTCCAACTTTCTGCCTCCTCTCCCTCTCCCGAGCTGAAGCACCCTCAGGCTGCCCCACCCGCAACTGCTTCTTGAAGGAGTTCTCCGCCTTTCCAAGCCTGTGTGCAAGCAACACGCCTGTCCCTGTACGTGAAGCTCACCTACCGCTAGAGCAGACACGGGGCCAGAGCTAGTTGTTTAGGCAAGAAGGGCATGCCCGCTGTCAGCAGCTTCCAGACGCCTGGGTTTTGCTCTTTTCGAGTTTCGGGGGTTTGCAGGATCACGACCTACGCCTGTCAATTAGATCTGGGCAGTCGGAGCAGGGGCTGACAGTCAAAAAATTCTTCATTTGATTAGCAGGAATGTGTCTACCTAACCCTTCTCTTCCATTCGGTTGCTCTATAATCTATAATGTAGATAGATGCTGTGCGTCCCTTTATCCGCCACAGGTTACCAATGACTTTTTAGATCACCGTGAACCCTGGTTTTATGCACCTTCACATCACCCCACTGATGAGCAAACTGTCCTCTCTGAGCAGCAGGACGCCCCTGACAGGCGCCTTTCTCTTAGGGCCACATTCCAGGCTCATCTCCACTTCCTGACAGAGCCTGCTCTCCACCCGAAGTCCCAGGTCCTTCCAGCAGGAAATGGCATTTATTTGGCGACTACCATCTGGGCTTGGCTGGCTACTACCACCAGTTAGTTCTGTCACACTCAGGGGACAGAGCTGGAAAAATAGTTGTAAAGAAAACAACACACTGAGTTCATTCTGACTCTTCACATCCGAGCACAGGCTTATCCCGATGCTTGGCACTCCACGCCCCAAGCTCGAGTCCAGTTCTCTGTGACCACAACGTCATTGTTTGTCTGCGCGTGCACCAACGTTCGTACCGTGCACGCGTGTGTGATGATGTGTAGATAACGCAGAAACTCCAGGAGACTCTATGCCAAGATGCTGGTGTTGGCGGGACAGGGGATGAGGGACTTTAATTCTTCTAATCTATATCTTTTAATCTATGCCTAATCTAACCTATAATCTAAATTTCTGTAATCAAATATTACTGATAATCAGAAAGAATCTTATTTAAAAAATTCTACTTGGGTCACTAATCTTCAAGCTCCCCCAACTACTCCTTTAGTGAACACATAAAAGTCTCTGAGTACATTTGTAAACCCTCGCCGCAGAACCTCCAAACCCTAACACGTCATCACCGCTCCCCAACCCAAACAGCCGAAGTCCCCCACCCCGGCTCCAAAAGTGAAAGGACTCGCCTCTCGCACAGATGTAGTTTCTTCCACAGTGACCTCCATCTCTGCCCCAGGCTGGACGTCACTCCCCAGAGCAAAAAACAGGAACAGCTGAGACCAAGAAGGAAGCATAAATACAATTCAATATGAACTTTAAAATGCTACAAATGTCTCTCTTACTTCCGAAAAGGGAAAGTCAGTGGCTCATGAAACTAACAAAAATCTCAAATGATGTAAAAATGAGACCATGTTGGGCAGTGTTACAATTTAAACAATAATCTCGACTACCCAGAAATGGAAAAGCTTCACTGCCAATGTTTTTCCTCAGTAAGCATCATCTACTTTGCTCACTGTCATCCACTTCCTTGGCCAAAAGGACCTGTACTTACTTTACATGGTTGGAATTAAGGGCATTTTTCCTGAGTCACTGGCTGCAATCTCATTTTCTGCCCCCGGACACGTACATGGCAGCTCCCAAGACCCCACAGAGAAAACCTAACTCCATTCCTGATGCCCCAGCTTCTCCTCATGTAGCCTCTCTTGTGCTTGTCCTCTGCTCAGCTTGGCACATGCTGCTGTTTTCTAGGGTTCGGGGAGGGGCAGGGTATAGGGGAGGTGCTTGGGAAAATGGATCAGGCCCACGAGGAACCTGGCACGAGTCAGCTACCCTGACACGGAGCACTGAAGGCAGAAGCCCCACCGTGCCTTTGTGGACTCGGTTAGGCGTTTATTAAATAGGTAGGCTCTGGCAAAGGTCAGCCTGGTGGTATCTGATCTGGCAAATGACTACTGATAAGGACAGAGCTGCTGTGAGCTTATTACAGTACTGCAGAGAGCAGTTAAGTCCCAAACCCATACGCCGTGCTTCAGCAGACCTAAGCCCCTGGGGGTTACTCACGGTTTTACAAAACAGTCTCAGCTATAACTGCAGGAGGCCCCTGACTGCAAGATGCAGACTCATCTTAGGCTGCTGAAATGCGAGTGAAGGGGGTGGGTGCACTGCAGCACTTATGAAGTGCAGTAGCTGAAACCAGAGCTATTTAACCGTAACATCTCCCTTAACATGTTCACAGGAGAACCTTAGGAAGTGCTATGACGTATTTTTTTACTTAAACACAGAGACCAACATGGATGTGGCCCTCAGATAAAATAAATTATTTAAGAAGAAAGAGTTTTTAAGAAAGCCAGCACTGTTGCAGCAAATGACAGACATTGGGGGTCAGGGGGCTCTACTCGCCCACGCAACCTGCCGTTACCTGGGTGGACGTTGGGGCCTTCCCGGGACACAGGCCCAGGGAGCTCCCCATCTTCAGGTCTGCCTCCTTCAAGGTACAGCTGTCTGGCACTGCAAAGAATTTTTATAACATGGTGAATGCTAGGAATGCGCCTCTAGGCAAAATAATATGCCAAAAAATGGTCTTTTTTCTAAAATCAATAATGTCAAGAAAAAATATTAATGAGTTACACGTCATACAATGATTAATATATAGGTATGTCTGGTTTCAGTTTCCACACCTAGAATATATTATTCTTGTTATCTGTACAATAGGACTAAGAAAGAGAGCAATGAATGCTGTACATCCACAGCTAATTAAAAAAATCAGAGTTGTTTACATGGATTAAAAGCCAGATAATCTAAATCAATTCGCTGACGATAGATCGGCTTCTTCTAAGTTTAAAGCTGCTATGGCGACTAGCTGTCACAGGCCATCCATGACAGAATTAAGTCTGCTGACGAGATGTGTGATGGAAGTGTGAGCCAACTGCTATCACAAGAAAACTAGCAAAACAAAAAACTGACAATAAGGCAAGAGAGAGACAGCTATATCAAAATCACAACTACAGTGAAGATCGACTAATCAGACAGATGGGTGTTATTATTTTAAAAAACAGAAGTCCTCGAATCTTTGTTAAATTTTTCCTGCAACACATGAGGAAAACAGCTGGATAATACTATGTCCTCTGAGTCAGTTTCTAAAAGGTAATTTAAGAATACTGGTTACTGGATGTCACCGTTTAACATATGAGTGCTGAGGAAGATAGACGGCATGTGCGTGTGAGCTTTTGAAGGCTACCAAAAAGATTTACCTGGACAAAGAAGCTTCCCATTTCTATCAATAGGTCTCAGACAGCTGTCCTCAGCTATAAACAGAGAGACATGAGTTAGTACCACAGGACTAGAGACCTGCGTTAGCAGGAAGCTACCACTGGCAACAAATCCAAGGCATTCAATAAAACCCAGCAGCCAGACACAAGCACAGACACTCTTCTTTCTGCAGAGGTGTGAGGCGGTAAAATGCCTGGGCAAGGGGATAGGGTGCAAAAGTTCTTAATGACAGAAATGACAACTGTATTTTTGAAGTGTGAGATTCTGTGCCCTTTTCCAGCATTTTTGTCAAGGCATTTAAAACTGTCACTAATACAAGTACTATGAAATTAAGACAACAGTAAAATATTTACATTGTAATTTAAAGTATTAGCAACACTGAGAATTAAAGATTTTTTTTACTTTGTAAAAACCAGAACCAAGAATAGCTTAAATGGCGCTTTCTGCTCATTACAGAGGGAGCACCTAAGCCTTAGAGAATTGTTCCAATCCTTTCTGAGTTTGGACCTGCTTCCAATAGAAGTATGTCGTGCTTCTGATGTCGTATCTCAAGAGCTCCTTTCGTGTGGCGTTTCTGATGTCACTTCCCCCAGGAAAGCTTCATTCTTTCTGCCGCAACTACTTCCCTGCGTGGACTAGTTCACATTCGTTCATACCTCTGGCTGCACCTCTGGAGGCTCCTGAACGGCAAGGGCAACGACGATGCACAACTTCCGTAACTCCACATACTTGTGTTTCTTTGCTGCACTCTAATGCTGGCCAATTCTGATTACTCATTTTTGTGAAACTGTCCGTGGGTTTACTGCTGGGAGGGGGGCCATAACCTGCACACTTTGCTGTCTGTGGGGTGAAACTGTAAGAGAGGTAGCACCCCATCACTGACAGGCTTCAGCGTGAAGTCAGTGGTCACTGATGTCGCACTGTGACGCGGCAGGGACATGTGAACTGTGGGCTGTAACGAGTCTGTGCTCTACGAGTTCCTCAGCCCACACGCGGCGGGAGCCGGGAGCATGCAGCGCTACTGAGTTACTGGAGTTCTATGAAGAACTGGTCCTGAAGTGCGTGCTGTCGGGAATCGGGGAGAGACTGCCCACATTTATGACGTTAGGTGATTTTTTTAGCTTATTACATGGACTATTACTAAACAGCATGTAATATGCTATTACAAAATAGCATGCTCTATTTTGGGGTAAGCAGATTCCTACTTTGAGGGAAGGAGCACACCAGGATTTTAGACCAAATAAAATTCTTACAAAGTGGAACATGAAGGGGGATGGGAGGAGCACGGAGCTTTCTGAGAAGGCAAGAAAGGCCTGAGAAGTTCTAACTTAGACCACAGCAGAGTCTCCTTCCGGGGCTCCTGAGTTCTGTGTTTTGCACAACAGTGACATGAAGCTAGCATATAATTCTAATACAAATTTCTTGACAATGTATAAAACTTAGAACATGAATTTTAATACTGTCCTCTTGTGTTTTTTCAACTTCACTCGATGTTATGTATCTTCTATGTCCAGGCCCTGCGCTCTGGAAGCCATACAGGACAGCAGTGAGCAAAACAGCCGTGTCTAGTGGGAGGTGTGTGGCCATCACACAGACATACAAGGAGGGAGCTGGTGTTGGTGCCACCAGGGAAGTGGTGATGGAGAAGAACTGAGGCTGTGTGGTCAGGGATGCACCAGAAAGCCCCCTTTCCCTGAGACCAAATGAATTCAGAGGTCAGTAGGTAAAGTAAGAATATCCACAGTGCTGGGCACCAGGAGACGTCAGGGGTAGGAGAGCTGGTGCACTCACTGGAGGTCACAGAAGGAACGCATGCAGCTTCAGCCGAATAAGCAGAAGTGTGACCACAGTGAGGCAGCAGGCTGTGGCGGAGGGAGCAGGAGGTGAAAGGAGAGGCCACCTGCAGCAGGGAGGCGCCCCGGACTGAGCAGCAGCGGGGGCTCAGGCCAGCATTTATGGAGACCCTCGCTCCTGGAAGCAGAGCAGGGTGTGAGGTGGAAGGGGAGGGAGGGGAGACGGTGAACTAGTCACTTCAGTGAGCCTTACTTCCAGCAAACCTCCCCAGGGGCTGCTGACTTACAGTACAAGCCCATCCTGCCCAAGTGCAGCTCCAGGGGCTTGATACAAGCACTCAGCAACCGCCAACAAGTAGAGATTTAGTTGCACCCACTCCCCAAGGCTTCATGTCACTGCGGGCAGCCACCACCCCCACCTGACCTGCCTGTGGACCGACAGCTTAGGCTTTCCCTTTGGAAGCCCTGAACTGAGGGGGACAGGGGGGCTCTTCTGCTCAGCACGCTGCCTCTGATGCTGGCCCACCTTCTGCACGAGGCAGGTGTTCATTGCTTCTGCCCATGAACAGCTCCCCGCAACGAAACCAGCCTGCAGCTCACTCCCCGCTCATGCCACGCGGGTGGTTCCGTGTCTGCTGTGAACATTCGGGCGCGGCACTTGTAAGGCTATGCTTCAGTTTTTCTTGGCCGAACACCTAAGAGGGTTGGTGAGTGAGCGTTCAACCCACAAGGAACAAGCCCGCTGCACCAGCACGCCCTTCCTGTGCACACTGCGCACCTGCGCACACAGGTCTTCTTGATGAGGCGCCTCTGGTTTGGGCTGGGCTGTCTTCTGACTCGGTCAGTCGGGCTGCATCCTGGACGCAAGGCTACTGTCAAAAACGTGTTTCACGATTCTTTTCTCTCAGACTGTGGCTTGCCTTTTGAATAGGAAAATAAAATTTTGATGTAATCCAAATTATTAGGTTTTTCTTTCACTGTTAGTTCTTTTCAGTTCTACCTAAAAATTCCTTTTCTTTATGGTAAGAGTAACAAATTTTCTCCTAGAAAATTTGGTTTTCACATTTGGGATCAGGATTCACTTTGAGTTACATGATGCAAAGCAAAGTGGAGGCTCGTTGCTGCACTGCCAGCCAACCAGCTGGGCCCGCGCCGATGGCGACTCTCCCCATGGAAACATCTTGGCACTTGTGATGAGTAAACTGACGCTGTGTGCCAGGAGTCTTACTGTGGTTCTGCTATGATGCTCTAGGTTCTGAAAACCACGTATGACCTCTGTTGTAAAAAGTCTTCTAAAAAGAGGCTTTAAAAATGGAAAAACTGCAATAATAAAACAGAAATGACAACGATCACAAGTCTCATGACATCAACGATAAAGATGTTTTTTTCAGATTTGATCCAGATGGCAAGAGAAATAAAAAGGAAAAATAATTGGTATTACTTCAAGTTAAAAGGCTTTTACACGGTAAAAGAAAAATACAAGTAGATTAAAAAGGCATCTTCCTGAGTGAGAGAAGATATTCACACATTACACTACTGATGCGGTTGATATTTTAAACATTTGAAACTTTAAATATTTTAAGATATTTGAAACTTACAATTCAAAAATACAGCCCAATTAATAAATGGGAGCGGCTCTGAAAAGACAGCTCACCAAACAGCATACCCAGGACACCAAAGGGTGGATGGAAAGTGTTCAGCGTTTGTTTTAATGGGGAGACTGCAGAGCCGCAGTGAGGGACCATCTCTCACTCATGAAAATGGCACATCCTGAAAAGACCCCAAACCCTGGGACACTGTTGGTGGGAAAGAAAACTAGTGTAGCCATTTTGGAAAGCGATCTGGACTTGCCTGAAGAAACTAAAAACAGAAATTGCAGGACCCAGAAATTCCACTCTTGAGATCTCTCTGCAGAACATGAAACGCTCAACTTAAACAACTGTATGCTCCGCGATGTTTATTTACTGCAGCATGAGTCACAAAAGCCAGGGCTTGGAAACAGCCTAAGTGTCCACGGAGATGGTACTGGGTCGAGAAGAGGGGGCTCACCGCCACCCGGAACAACTCAGCCATAAAGAAAAACTGAGGGAATTACATGCCGTAGGCCAGTTAGAAAGACAAGTGCTGGGTATTTACATAGTAAATGATTTGAAAAAGCAAATTACTTAAAAAACTAGTGGGCACTAGTAAAGTGAGGCTTCTGAGGCTAAGAGGAAAGTGAAAGGAGAAAAGGTCATAGAAATATAAGCAATGGCGGTGGGGAAAAAGAAATGAAAAACGGAGGAAGAAAGTTTGGGCCACAGAGAGTTGGGGTATAGGCCTGAAATGTGAGGAACCGCATCTGTTCACGCATTCATTCACTCGCTCACTCATTCCTCCCACAAGTTACTCATGAAGGCCACTCTGGGCGAGGCCCTTAGCTGGGCGCTGGACACATTCATGAACAGACAGCCAGGGATCCCACGCCTGCGGAGCTGGACTTTAAATGGAAGGAAAGGCGGCTGCACAGCAGCAGGCTGGAGGCCCGGCCGCGGCCGCTCCCTGCCTGCTGCGCCTGTGCGCGCACTGTCGTGGTTGCTGCAGCTCCAGAGGACGCCCTGAAACCAGACGTAACTCTTCAGCTTGGTCTCCCCTCCACCAAAACTTTTATGGATATTTTTGGTTCTATTTTCATGTAAGTTTAAGAGTCAGCTAATCAATTTCTTAAAAAAAAACTTACTATTGTTTTGAGTGAGAATGCAGTGAATCCACAAATTTTGGGAGAGTCTTAACAATCTGAGAACACGGTACATCACTCCATTCATTCGTCATTAACAGGGATCATATGAATTCTTCACAGCAATGTTTTCCATATACGGGTCTCACACGTATTTATCACCAAGAGTAAGTTTTTTCTTAGTTTCATATTTTGTTGCTAGTAAAATGCCATAAATTTTTGCATGTTGACTCTGAGCTCTTGTTAAACTCTTATTAATTCTGGTAGCTCTCAAATAAAAATTGCAGAATAGAAAAAAAAGGCAGTCAGCACATGGCTAGGAAAGTGGGAACCCACACACCACGGCACGTGGCTCCGACTCAGGACGGCTGCGGTGAGACAGCCTTGACCACTGGCAAGGGCAGGGCCTGCAACCTGACCGGCTGCAGGTGGGGACGGGACGGCTCCCCACGCGGGAAGTGACATGATGGCAGTTTTTAGAAAGCTAAGCAAGTCTGCCACATGGCTCGGCCAATCCAAGGATAACGAAAACTGTATCCACATAAAGACTTAAATGTCCACAGCAGCCCTGGTCATTGAAGTCCCAAAGTGGGAATAATTCGAATATCCACCCCCTGGCAGACGATAAATAACAGTGTGATGCAGCCACACCCCGCAGGCCCAGTCAGCAGTGAAGAGTGACTGCCGAGAGCTGCCAGTCGGGGATGGACCTTAGTGAGAGGAACCACAGACCAAAGACTGTTATTTACTTAAAATGCCCAGAAAAGTAAGTACACAGAGACAGCAGGAGTGACTATCAGAGGCTCGGAATGCAAAAGGGTTTGAGTGATCTTTTTGGAGTGACAGAAATGCTCTGAAACTGAGCTGGGGTAATGGCGGTATAAATCTACATACTAACTAACAATCACAGAATTGCACTTAACGTGGGTGTTTTGAGGTATGTAAACTAATTTCAGTAAAGTTGTTAATGAAAATCTCACGCTAAGTGAATGGTCAGAGTGTTACGTGCGGTGTGACGGCATCTACGCCGGTATGAAGAGGAGTGTGCACATGCACGCGTGTATGCGCACACCAGGGCCACGCCCCGGCCCACGCCCAGAGAGACACACTGCTGCGTGTGGGGCGGGAGAGGAGAGGTCTGAGGGAGAGAACGAAGAGGACTTCACCTTCACCCGCAGTGCTCCAAAGAACGAACAGACGACAGAATGTTAGTCTGTCCTTTCGGGCGGCAGGGCATGAGCTTCCGCTAACTTAGTTACTGTTGAAGTCTCCCATACTTTTTAATTGAAAATCAAAACAAAACTAAATTAAACCAAAACAAAAAAACCAAAAGCAAACGTAAATGATTACCTAGTTCCTTCATTAATTTTAATTCCTCTATGGCTTTAATTCGAATATCAAACACCACCTAAAATAGAGAAATAAACTAATGACTGTGTATAAGTTGATAAGTGAACAATGGGGAATAAGTGATGGGCAATGTGTGGAAGATTACAGGAGCTACTCATTACCTGACAGTTAGCTGTTCGACCTACTTGAAAAAATTTTTTTCATCGCTGAAATTCATTTTGTCTCTTGCACAAGAGTGAAAGCAAAAACTTGTATCTTAATAGTTAAACTTTTATCAAATCGATGTTAACTAGAAGGGAAAGGACACCTACGGAACACAGTTTAGCTCCAGAGGCAAAAACTGATAAAGCGCTAATCTTTCTGCCAAGAGCAGACAAAACTGGAGGTAATCTTATCTCTTTATGGTGAGATTCAGAATGATGAATTCAGGGACAATTAGTAAGTTAAGATAACAATCCATAATACTAATCCAAAGACACCATTAAATTTATTTTAGTAAATTTTTCTTTCTTTAAAGTTCAGGTTAAGTTGCCTCTAAGGCTTAAAACTGGAAATTCCGTTGTGAAGCTACGGCAGAGACGCCTCCCCGCTTCCTGCAGGTGCCCCAGGCTGTGCTCGAGATGGAAGCACCCAAGGACCTCCCGAGCCCCACAGGACAGGGCGGTCTCCCGGCACGACTCGCTGGCCCACACACTGCCCCCGGCTGCACCGCACATGCACACGCTCTGAGAGACGGTATTTTTATGAAAGAAACATTCTGAGTTTCTTTGATATTACAGAAAAATATTCAATAATGGAGATGCTACGAAAATATGAAAGGATGCTGACTGCAGTGTTGAGGAAACCAGGACAGCAAGCTAAAAAAGACTGGGGATCCTCGTAAGGCAGTGGCACAGTGTAATGCAGAGCACTTTAAGGTGAACATAAAACCCAAACGCCACAACACAAAGACAAAGCATGGATACTTGATTTAAAAACATAGAAGAAATCCCTGAAAACAGCACTTCACATTTACCAAAGCCAGACAGAACTAATGAAGTAGCTTAACACCCACAATCCAATTCTAGGCTTTGGACTTAAAATTCAGAAATCTAATGAGGTAACTGTTCTAAAAGATTCTAAATAAAATTCTGTTAACTAAAAAACTATTAACCGAACTTTAATTATATTTACTCACTGTGCTAACAGTTGCTGATATTTTAACTTGTTTCTCTTCAGAGTCTAATTGGCACATATTTTTTACTTGGAGCCAGTCAATCTCGTTCATGCTAGTGATCCAGTTCACTTGTTTGGGCAACAAGCTGTAGGGAAAAAGATGTTGAGAGAATATGTCTTTACACAGCACTTGCAAGAAAGAAGGACAAGGAAATGAAAAGCTCTCCTTAGGCACCGCTTTGAAATCTGCGTGTGCCCTTTAACGTGACCAGCTGAAGGTCCCCATGTTCTGCTGAGCTGGCTCAGGCAAGGCGATGCTCCCTTCAGGGAACCAGTACGCGGTAGCTGCTGGGGTCCATCCACGACTCCAAATGTCCTCAACTTTCACAAATAATGAATTGCCACATTTCTCGAAGGGAACTGCTGTGACTGAACAGTCAGTGACTTCTGCCCGCACCTGGAATCAGTAGGGCGCTTTCAGACCACACCCGCCAAAAGCTCCCACAGATTCAGGTTTAGCTTAAGGACAGGACAGCCATGGACAACTGGGCAGAACGACACCGCATGGAAGTGCCACATCTAAGGAGTGCCCGCCACATCGGTACAGTGTGTGTCTGTGGTCGGTGCAGCGTTCTGTTTTGGGATGGCGAGGGGCAGCAGTGTGTCCTGTTCTAACAAAACGTCCCTATGTACCGTGATCAAAGGGTTTGAGGAAGGGGGACTTCTTCCAGTTCACAAAGAATCACTGAGTGGACCAGCAGAAAAGAGTCTTCTCTGGGAGACCTCTTAGACACAATTCTACTCTTCATTTCGGCTATGCACTCCACAGCTTCACCCCAAGTTAGCAACCCTAAAAATAGCGAAGTGTCAAGCACAAAGGCTACCTGAAAACAGTGAAAAACTGGACGATGATGACAATGACGGTGATGAGCTAAAATGTTCCGTACTGCAAGCACTTAACTCTCCTGAACCTTAAAACTCTGCTGTTGTGCTGACGATCACCCCCACTTTACAGAAGAAGAAACAGCAGGGAGATGAAGTTACCTGCGCAGGGTCGCCCTGTGAGATGGCTGGAGGTCAGCCCAGCAGGCAGCTCGGAGTCCCAAGGCCACCGGGGTGGCCTTCCCCAGCGCACTGCCGGCACCGGGGTGGCCTTCCCCAGCGCACTGCCGGCACAGGCAAGGCCTCGCCCCTGCCCTGCCCGGCGCTGCACTGTACTGTACTGTGCTGCCTACACCAGGGGGTGAGGGCGGCACAGTAACATCAGTAGGTTGCCATGCAGCCAGGAAGTAAAGAGTCTCCAGACAAGGGGATGGGGAGAGCACAGGGTACAACTAGCTACAAAATAACCATTATTTTGTTTAAAAAGAAAGAACTTTCAAAGGCAAACCCAGTTATTTGAGCTCAGAAAAACAGGAAAGTTATGGGTTTCCTGTCTTCACTGTGAACTTCCCAAGACCCAATGGATAATGAACTCTTGTCATCAACCAGGGGGAAGAGTTAAAGTCTAACAGCCGTCAGAAAGAGTGACAGTGACAAGCATAGTACAGAACAGTCAAGTTCAGTGTGGCCTCTCTGTGCCTGTTGGGCTAACCTCCAGCCATCTCACAGGGCGACCCTGCGCAGGTAACTTCATCTCCCTGCTGTTTCTTCTTCTGTAAAGTGGGGGTGATCGTCAGCACAACAGCAGAGTTTTAAGGTTCAGGAGAGTTAAGTGCTTGCAGTACGGAACATTTTAGCTCATCACCGTCATTGTCATCATCGTCCAGTTTTTCACTGTTTTCAGGTAGCCTTTGTGCTTGACACTTCGCTATTTTTAGGGTTGCTAACTTGGGGTTACACAGTAAGAGCTGCACCCCAAGTCTGCTCATAGCACTGAGAAGGCAGCACCAGGCTTCATGTGGAAGTTGGGGCGTGCGGTGTATGGTACAACGGCTACGGCAATGTACTAACAGATGGTAACAAACCCAGAGCCGGGCAGCACCTCTGCGCCCCCAGGTGACATATGGGACCAAGGTGCAGCTCCCCTGAGGAAGGTCTTACCCAGGCAGTGTGGGAAGCTCTCAGAGTCAGAAAATGAATTCTGATGAAAAAAAGAGTAGATTTATGGGTTTTCTTGTGACCAAATATTCAGACAAATTTAGCAATGATTTAAATGCCTTTCCCAGAACGTTCTTTGTACGAAAGTACCTGCAGTTTTAGAAGGAGGGCTATCAGGATTCATTTGACAGGATTCTTCTTTATAGCGAAGTAATCTAGGCCGTATCTAGTTTACCTTCTCAAATCACATCACAAAACCATTTCTTCTCCAAGTTGCCTAACCTAGAACATTTCTGATTACCCTACATAGATGACAATACCTTGAAATAAAAGAAACGTTCAATTTGGATCTTATTGAAGCTTTTAGAGTTTGTAGACATAGTACTGTAACTGAAATAGTTTTAAAAAGAAATTATTTTTCAGTGAGTTACCTGCTATCATCATTACTAGACTCCTGAATTAAAACTGAGCTTCCATTTCTGACTCCTTGTTCTCTGAATGTCTTCTTCAAGTCTTCCTCAGGAATGGCAGCCCAGTTCTCCTCTCCTGTAGACTCAGTGTTGTTGATAAAGACCACCCCTACTGGGATGGCTAAGGCGGTGAACACAGCGCCTACTTCAGCGTTGGACGGAAAGACGTGGGAAGATTCTGTCAGCTGCTGACAGTTTTCTCCATCGCTGCTCGTCGTCAGGCGAAGCACATTCAAAAGCAGAGGTTCACAGTCACTACCAGTTGAAATCTGGACTCCGCCAACCTACAACAGCACCAAGAGAACCATCGGTACAGTTTTCTCCAGTCAAAGTTGAGTTAACGTAAAGTGACAGGCCACTCTACAGAGCGTTTCTCTTTTTTTTCATTTTCAGGTGAAATACAGTTTTCAGGAATCTCTCTAAGTATCAGAAGAACAACTTCAGGTTTTTATTTGGAAATTCTCAGTCATCTTTTATTTTTCTGGGGACAGAGATGTGTGAGTCCTCAGAAGTGGCAAAGAGGCCTTGGAAATGTATGAGATGAACCAAGGACCGTCCACTGAGTGGTTCGGATGTTCCTCACCCCTTTCTCGACTTAGCAAATTAAGTCTGTTCCCACAAGTCCCCTCCAAGGGGATTCATGAGAGGGCGCCATCTCCTTATGAGCCCCCACAGGGGATATGCACGTCCCCCTACCCTTGGCACTTATTCAGTGCAACAACTGACAGCACACATGCCGAGGACACAGACGGACTTATCCACCTTTACGCCTCCACCTCACACCCAGCCTGGTGTGATGGTGCTCAATAAACAGCTCCTCCACAGGTGCTCACACTGACTACGCCCACTACCGGACAGGTCAGCAGTTTCTAAGACCCAGCTGCCCGCATACATATGCTTAGAAGGCTCATTACAGTGACACAAAAACCAGAACTGTCGTTGAGTACTCTCCAGTACTCTTTTACCTCCACTCCATCCCATACAAAGATGTCTTCTCCATCAGCAATTTCAATCTCACACAGTGTCAGGTCATCTCCTAGGAAGACGAGATTATCGAGACTAGCCATCACGGTCGTGAATAGCAACTTAAGTACAGAAACAGCCGAGCATTTGAAAAAGCATTCTTGTTAAGGTAAATTAACGAAAAGGCAATAACTATGTTGACTATTTTATCTTACTTTTATGTATTCCTGCCAGCACATTTCAGCTTTTGCCCTCCCCTCATTCTGCATACTTCCCCATGTGGTCACATGCGCTTTGTGAGCACAGAGCAGGGAAAGAGCTAAAGGGTCAACCTCCGTGACACTGAGCAGGAGGAAGGCCGGACCGCCTCGCCCACCACTAGTCAGCACTATGAGCGCTGCACGTCTCTGTGCTTCAGGTTTCTCATATGAAATGGGTATAAAAGAATTTGTGAAAAGTCAAATGAGATCGTTTATACAAAACACACCACAGTACTTGACACAGGTGGAAATAAATGCTACAACCATTATTGTTGTTTCGTTGTTAGTTAAAAGCCTTTAAGCTTTCAAACTGCCTTTGTTTTTCTACAAAGACTGAAATTGAGAGTTGGGTTAAAAGTTAAGTCGTTCATTTTTTGATAATCATTTTACTCAAATAACCTGCAGTGACATAAAAAAATTCAAAGTCTGAAAAAATTGTTTTGGTAGAGAAGTTTCAGAAAATATAAAACGTTTCATGTCATTAAAATCTCACAAACACATACACCAGGTGAATGACCTGAAAATGGACAGTAATCTTCATAGTTAAGAAAGCAGCAGGTATGGCTAAAAACTTGCCAAGAGTAGGAAATCTCAGCTGAGTCCCACAGAACCCCAAAATAGAAGACGCACTGCTGTGTCCCGGTAGCTCCTCACCATCGAGTGTCTGGTAAACGTGAAGTCCCGCCGGCACAAACTTTGCGATGCTCAGAACCATATCGCCTTCCCAGAACTCTAACAGCTGCAGATGTGAGTGAGGAGAGAACAGCGACAAGTCACCTGCCACATCTTCAGGTCAAGTAAGAGCCTGCACCACGTTATACACTCACTTGATGAGCCTGCTTATTTGGTGCAGGAGCAAACGAGTGAGTCTCCCCTGCTCCTCCCAGCACCAAACACGTGGGCCTAAGACCCCCACTTGTTCAGTCAGTTGGTTCCAGAGTGGGTCCATCTACCCAGTCGTGAGTGAGGACTTCTGGGCAAACAAGAGCATATCGCCCACTTAAGCAGTTCCCCTCCATCGGTGGGGAGGGCACTGTTACCAGAAGCAAACTGACTGGCATGCTAATATAGGAACCTCTGCCCCAGAGGACTGAACCTGCTTCATTGGTGCCGTGTGGGGAAGCAGCAAGGCTCCAACACACCATGATGCCCGCTATTCTAAGGGAAACACCATGTATGTGGAAAGTGGGGTCCCCACTGAGGCAGGAAATCAGGGATTGTATTTTTAAGTTTTTAGATTTAAGACTGGAGATTGTGGCGACTTCAGCAAATAGCATCACCATAAAGATCAGTCCTACTAAGTCACTCTCTACAGTACACCAAAGTAATTCTCTATAGAGGGAAAGTTCTAATTTACAAATAGAAGGTAATTGCTCGATCTCCCAGCATCTTGCCACAGGCTTACTTCCGTGAGAACAAAGATGTGCACTAAACCACCCAAAAGCAGACTGGAGTGAATCTAAAACACGAGGGATGAAGGTCTTTCCCATTTGAAATGTCACCTCAGAGAGCGCCCGCGCTGAGTCATGTATCAGCACTGACAGGCCTGGCTCGGAGATGAGCCTTTAATGCAGAAGTTCAAAAAATTACATAATTTTAAAAATCCTGATACTGACCCAAAGTTTAAACATCATTCAACTCAACCGAAGATAAAAAAGAAACTGGTTTGCCTTTTTTTTTTTTAGCAAGAGGAAATTTAAAAGAAAGCTGTAATTTTGGTAATTGATACAGCTTTTCCAAGAACGTACTTATCTCTGAAAGAACAATAAATCCCTTCCACCTTCCGTGCCCCTTTCCTTGCCCAGAGCAGTGGAAGGAGAGGTGTGAGAGGAAGGAGGTGAGGGAGGGCCAGGCTGGAGTCCCGCTTCTCTCACAACTGGACTTAGGGTTCCGGCAGATCCTGGGTCGCATCTTTGAAATGGGGTTAGCAGGCCTTCCTGGGTTCCCAAAAAGAGGGTGTAAGCACAGGAAAGCCCTGCAGATGCTGACGCCACTACAAGCAGCTGGCACACAATGGCACTGTCACCCAGACTAGGCCGGAGGGGCTCCCCGACCAGGAGCCCCGGGAGGAAAGCGCCCCCTGCCTGGACAGAGAAGTGAATCGTTTCATGTGTCCTTAGTTCTAGGCAACATGCCGATCGCCATCTTTTCACTCCCTTTAGAGAAAGATTCTCTCTGATTTATTCCCCCAACCTTATACTCAATTCCCGCAAAACAGAACATCACCAGGCCTGACTGTCCACATGAGAACCCGTTGGCAGGAACTGCGTCTGCCTGAGGGCATGACTTAGACGCAAGGAGATGCTGGCCACCCCGCCATGGACGTGACAGACATAGCGCTTTCCCAAGCAGCTTTGCGAAATAAATAGTTGTATCCTAAACAGGATTTTTCAGAAAGGAGACTCCAGCTTGAGATGGGTCTTCAAGTCCAAAGTCAGAGGAAACAAGGCTAGTTTACCTGAAATATCGACTGCCGAAGATCTCCTAAAGTTTTTCTTTTATCAAAGGTCAAGTCCCACATGCTTTCTGTTTGAGAGACTACCGGGTGCAGGGCCCCGTTGAAGAAGTGATAATGAGGGCCCAGGTGGAGGTGCAATTCGAAATTATTGCTTGTAGAATCATATTCTGCCCTTTAAAGAGAAACAGAAAAAATGTATAAATGCTATGTTTCTCCTAAGAGACACTGTTGCATCGCACACCCTTAGTATTTGATGTATACCACAAACAAGTCCTCTATTCTAGCTAAGTAACTGTAATTAACACTCTTTATTCCATGTTCCAAACTGATCCCTTTTAGTTTCTCAATGAACAGCAGAAATCCCACCCTGCTGTTGAATTTCAAGGAAAAACTGTTCCATAACACTACGCAAGGGTCCCCTGAACAAATCTAGACATGAGTCCCCAGCCCTGAGATTACATGACACTTGGCAACAAACTGCTAGAAGTGGGCTCCTCTAACTGTGGAGCCTGCTTTTTACCCCGGCCTTTGAGAGTCCAGCAAGCTCCCCACTGAACTGCCCGAAGGTCCTTTGGGGAGCCTCCTGGTCCACTCTGTCCACGTGCCAGTGCTCAGCAGCCTGGCGCTGGCTACTCCCCTGAATCGAAGCTCAGGGCCCAACCCTTCACTGCAGGCAGCTGACGGAAGGGGAACTGGATGAGGATCTCAGCTGAGATTCCGAAGCTCGAGATACACTGTGTTGCTGACCACATTAAAGAGCTCACTGCTGGTGACGTACCTCTTGGGCTGTTTTATTTTTTTAAATACTGACTTTTAATCCACGTCAGTCACGCCTGCTGTTAAATTTTTATCTTTCTAGTGTCTTAATTTTTGTCGCGATTTCCTCTGATCTTGGCTTGCCAAGGAACTCCCCTGCCATCCCTGCCGCAGCTCCCAGTCAATGATAAAAATGTTGACTACATCCCCGACTTCTGGTCAATGGCAACATCCATTTCCTAGCCCAATACCCCATCAGTTTGGTCAGAGCGCAAACAACCTGTAACTTAGGATCTGAGGCTGGGCCTCACAAGAGCAGGTTCTCACAAAGCATCTCCTTAAGGGTTGTTCCAGGTGCCCATACTGACATTAAGCCTGAGAGTTTGCAGTATCTGTATTTTCTTCCTTTTGCCACTTCCAGCCTGTTACCACATCTTTCACTCAACTTGAACACGGTGCTGGGGGAGGATCTGGCAGGCCAGGACACAATGCGCCAGTGCAGCTGTGTGCACAGCCCTCTCCCTTTCTCAGGCTCCACCCCTACTCAGGTGGTGGCCACTCATGTGTCTCGCCCCTCCCCCTCCCAGACAGGGATGACTCACTATCACACTGCAGCAGCTAAACTGGCATTAGCTCGCTCACCTTTTTCTTTTTAATTTTATCATTAAATACTTAATATCTACATTAAATCTTCATTCTCCAGAAAAACCACCCAAACTCTAAAAGGAAAAATTACCTTTTCGCTTGTAGTCTGATGTTGGCTGCATCCATTTCATTCAGCAAGTGACATGGAACCCTGTATCTCGGATTACCTTGAGCTGTGAACAAAATATTGCATTAAACGAAATCTGGCTGCCAGAAGGCAGCAAAGAAAACTAGGAAGGGCTGCGGGGAGCCTGGGAAAGCACTGTGTGAACACCGACTTTCTCCGGGCCCCATGTGAAAAACAAAACAATTAGAACAAATGAAAGGCAGCCAATTCTGTAAACCAAGGTGGAAGAATTCTATTTCTTCAATGCTCTTCAAATATACTTTTTAAAAAGAAACCCATTATTTTCTTTCTGACTACAAATGTAATAATTAGTTGCTATAAAATTTTGGAAATTACAGGATTTAGAGGAAAAAAATAAAAAGAAATAGATATTCTGTATGCAATGACAGACTGTTGGATTTCATTTATCATAATGTATTTCTTATTGTTCACCTTAAAATATTTTAAAATGTTCTAAGAGTAAACCTTCTCTTAGAAGGGTGAAAATTCAAACAGCATTCAATATTCATTTTCCAAAGTCCTTAACTTAAACACAAGGCTCATTCTGTCCATACCTTCAGGGGGTCTCTGCAGCTGAGATTTCCGATAAAACAGCATGTAGGCACTTTCTTTACCCTGAAATTGCTGTTCAATGTCCTTTTCCTTGATTGGCTGGACTTTGGAATCGTTTATATCAAACCAGTGGGAGCAGGGGGTCTGATCGCTTGCTCTCCGGGACTCTGAGGCGGGCGTCTTGAACGCCTGCTGACTATGCCTTTGGCCGTCAGACTCGGCTTGGGGGGAACCGGTCTTCAGCAGACTCACTGTGTTTTCATCTGAACTGAGCAGAAATACCTGAGAATGAAGCTGTAGGAACTATAAAGAAACACAACAAGCACTAGGTCAATAATTTTTTTTTAAATTAGCCGTAACTGAAAAAACTTTTTCTTCCTTTCTGTGATTAGACATTTTTCAATATCACCTTTAATTTTGGCCTGATCAGTTAGGAGGGAAAGAAAATCCTTTGGGCCATAGTAAAACATTTAATAAAAAATTCCTTCCTAATACTTACATTAAGGAAGAAAGCTGCCATGCCATAATCTAAAAAATATTGCTATTATACCTCAGTGACGTCTTTTTAAAATCTCAGATTTGTTGAAACAGATTGGGTGGAATAAGCACTTTCAGAATGTTTAAAAATAACCTTGACACAGTACGAACAAAGGCAATCACACAGCGAGGCACAACAGAAGACCTTGTGAAAACCAGCGTCCCAGACAAAGTCTGCTAGGACGAAGCTCTGATGACAAGCCTGAGTCACATGAATAACATTAAGTCAATTGAATGTTGTCTACCCTGGACGCAGACAGGCTGGCACAGGAAGTCCCAGCACAGAAAGCCTTGTCGTAATCCCAGAAACTATTTCTTAAGCTCCTCTAGCAACAGAAGGTGGGCTTGTATACTCCTCGCCTTTCTAAGCTCTTCTCTCCTCGATATTCCATGTGGTCCTGTGCCTCCCTCCCTTTCCTGCAGCACAAATATTGTTTACACAGAAAGTGACCTGGGAGCTAGGTGGAACATTAGCTTAAACCCATCCATTAAATAACTAAAAGTGATTTTCTCTTACAAAGAATTAATCTGTGGCCAACTAGAATCAAAAGTATTATTTTATCAAAAATGTAAGGGCAGAGAACATATGGTCCAAAGATAATAGTGTTAACAGTATGTATAAAGTGAATGGACTTTGTGCCTAACTTATTTTAGGTACAATAAATACAACAACTTGAAATTTCTGAGTAGTAAAATTCTTTTGTAGCCAATTTTTCCTTTGCTTCACAATTTAGGGTTTAACCCTTTACAACCTCAAACTTCAGTGCATTCTGGTTGTAGCAATGGTAGAAAACTTTTATTGGACTGGTCTCCCTGATAATACCTTCCTGATTAAAATTATAAATTCTAGACAAAATAATGAAAACAACTGCTGGAAAGTAGCCAAAGGCAAGTATAGAGGGGAGGGGAGGAAGCGAGTGAGGTAAATCGTAAACCAACACCCCCTAGCCCAAGCTGGCAGGGGTGAAAGGTGAAGAGTTCCAACAAGGGCAGGAGAGTAATTGGGCTGTGGGAACAGAATCTGAGCATCTCTCCAAAGTCTGCAGAGAGAAAATACTATAAAGCGTCTCAAGCCTGCACCCCACCCCTCTGTCCTTGGCGGGCTCCTGAAAGGCACGCTGCGCCCAGAGCAAGGACGCCAGCAGAGAGCAGAGGCAGAGACTGAACAGACTGTAGCAGCCTGCACTGGGGAGAAAGAGCCCGAGTCCTGCCAAGTCTGAGGCTGGGGCAGACTCCCCATGCTTCCACCGACACCCTTCAAAGGCCGCGTCTCAGGCTGGGGCCTGGCATACTCTTCCTTAAAAGGTCCAAACGGTAAATATTCTAGGCTTTGTGGGTAGAGGACATCAGGTGTAAATATACAATTTAAGCCGGTATTAACTCAAAAAATATTTTTAAAAAACCAGAAGATTTAAATTTGGCATTGATTCACCATATGAATTATCTCTGACTGATGCAAAGGAAAATGCAGTTACTTTAAATGTCTTGACCATCCGTCAAATTTCTCAAAGAATAGCAAGATTTGAAACAAGAAAACTTGGAAGGAAATTTGAACTTTGGATGATTAATGTGAGGTATAAAGGCAATAAAAGAGCTTAAAAATTCTACCTAGTCTCATAAATGTACTCCAATGGAAATTAGCTGCTATAGTGATTTGACTTTAATAAAATACCTCTACCAGAAAAATAAAAAAAAAATTTAAAGACCATTTTTAGCATGGGCTGTTCAAAAATAGGCAGTAGCTCCAATTTTGCCCAGAGACAATAAACTGCTCGGTGCTGCCTTCAGAGGACAGTCCGTGGGTACCCGGGACTAAGAGCTGCTCCCTGGAACCGACACTAGGCCCACTCAGCCAAAACCCGTAAGGGAAGCTTCCGCACGCTCGAGATGATTCAGAGGTAGTTTAATGGCCTGTTAGAACATAACGCCAACAGTCTTTAGAACAAAAAAGAATCTACTGTCTACACTTTACCCCCAGCATGTAGTAGGCAATGTGAGATTATGTGGCGTGGAAATAAACAGGAGAATGTCATTCACAGCAAAAGAGAAAGTCAATGTTCAAGAAAAAAAGTAGAAATGTTAACAGAAACAGACCCAGAAATAGTCCAAGTTTTTCAAATAGGAAACAGCTTTATAAATCTCTTAATTTATAGGAAAAGGATGGGCAGACTGGGCTCAGATGGAGAATTGCAGCGGAGAACTGGACACACATAAAGAGGAACTTCTACAGCTGGTCTCTGAAACAAAAAGGTCACTGAATGAGTTTAACAGACTGGACGCAGCAGAAAGCAGAGGCAGAGGACCTGGAAATGGCTGGATGAAAAGTTCCAAATTGAAGCAGGCGGGAGTGGGGTACTAGTGGGTGGGGGGGCTCCAAAACACTCAAGGCATGTGAAGAAATAGACATGTAACTGGAGTCCTAGGAAGAAGAGGTAATGGGGCAGAAAGACAAATGGAAAAGAAAATGAGTGACGCTCAAGACTTTAACAACAGATACAAAAAAACTGGCAAATACAAAGCAAATAAACACAAAGCACACCACCCTGAGATATAACTAAAAGATAATCAGAGATCTTCTCCTAATATTTGGAAATTCAGCAATACTCTTCCAAAAAGCTCTCTAGTCAAAGATGAATCACAAGAAATTGTTAAGAGAAATGACAAAATATTTTGAACTGACTCATGATGAAAGCATTCTAAGTTCAGCTACAGCTAAGCCAGTGCTTAGAAGGAAAGGCACAGCTGAGATACCAACCGAAGAATCTAGAAAAAGATGATCAAATTAAATCCCAGCAAGTAGAAGGAAATAATTAAAAATAGAACAGAAACCGATAAAACAGAGAACCTATGAGCAATAGAGAAAATCAACAAAGGTAAAAGTTTGTTTTTTGGAAAAATTAATAAATTATAGATCCCCAGTGAAACTGATGGAAAAAAAAAACAAGTAGAAAACAAAAATTACTACTATCAAGAATGTAAAAGAGCAAATAACTTCAGTTTCTACAAACACTAAAAATAGAGCATATTTTGAACCATTTTATGACCATAAATTTGACATCATAAAAGGGCAAAACCCTTAAAAATATAATTTCTTAATACAATGCAAGACGTGACAGAAAATCATAGTAATCTATAATTAGAGATATCAAAACTATAATTTAAAAATCTTATCACAAAACTAAACAGTTAAATCAAACATTTAAAAAAATAATAACCAAACTCAGAGAAATTCTTTCCAAGAATATAAAAAAGGGAATACTTCCCAAGTTGTTTTATGAGTCCTGTATAACCCTGACACCAAAATATATCAAGGACATTACAAAAAAAAAAGAAAGAAAATTAAAGAATGGTAACTCTCATCAACATAAAAATGTGAGCCAACTGAATCAGCAACACATGGAAACCCAGCACGACTAAGTGTGACAGAAATGGAAGATGGGGCACATTTAAAAAGGTCATTCAATAGAACTCACCACACTGATGGAAAAGAGAAAAGCCATGTGATCTTCTCAATAAATGTAAAGACCAAACATATCAAATTCAATCTTTATCAGTAAACAATAAATGAGTAAAAGTTAATTTCCTCAAACTAATTAAGGGTATTTATATTTTTTTAAAACCTTCACAGCTAACATAGCACACTTGAAATACTGAAACAGCAATCCAATCACTTTGATTCAAGACCTGTTCAAACCGATGAACACTGGGCTGACATTCCTTCGTGAGCCAGATCTAACTAAGAGACGCACGGAAACACTCAGTGAGGTACGTAAATTCTCTGCTTCCACAGAAAGAGCCCCCAATGTTCCCTAAGAATGTTCCCTAAGTGTCCTGCCTCTGGTTGTTTATTTGGAGTCAAACTGTTGTCTTGTTTCTGGCAGCAGCAATTTCTGCATCCCATCACAGACGAGGACGCCACATCAGAAACGTGTGAAGAAAGCCCAAGTGAAATTTGGGTGGACACCTAATGACGTTAAGGGAAGCGATAAGCTTTAGGGTGTGAACTTTGTGACACTCTTTGATGTTCGTATTAGGAGAAGCCCTGTCCTCTCCTTTTTTCTGCTTATTTCTTGACTCCTTGATAAATTAATACTTACTAAGTAATGTAACTGAATTCTAACCATTCCACAAAAATTCAGGTCTCATTTTCAGGGACTCAGGGTGGTGGGACCATAACTAAGATTTCCTGGGACGGGACTTCGGGTAAAGACGCAACATTACCTTTCGCAGCGGTCCGTACTGTTTTCTGTACTTTTTGTTCCAAGATATTCCTATCTTTTTCAAGAGTTTCTGGCCCAGTTGATCAACGAGAATTAGATTACTCTCCTCCTTAAGAAAGATACACAAAGATAAGAAACAGGATGCAGTTTAATTGCACTACCATGAGCTGAAAGGGACCAACAGGATTCTAGCTAATTGAATACGTTGAGTGTATTTAAGTTACTTCAAAAGAAGAGAAATATTAAATGTAGATTAAGACTCAGTTTAGAAAACTTGAATTCTGCAGCTCCCACATGCTACAGTCTAATCACTCAAAGAGCAATGTCCAAAGAGCACTGTAAAGTGTGGTAAACTTTTGGGATGGCAGGGTTTTCAGAAGAAACACTGAAGTGCAAACAAGGGTTATTCATGCCTTCTCTGAATGAGGTTCTAAAGGGGTAAGAAGTGACTGTTCTGGTCAAAAACCTGCCTCCCAAAGGAATGCTTATGTTGAACTCCTGACCCCTCAAAACATCCACCATGAACATATATTCTTTTTGTAACCAGAAAATTTTTAATAAAAATTTAAAAAATAGAGAATATTTTAAAGGAAAACTACTAACAGTAACAGTTATTAGCACTCCCCACAAAATCTCTCTTACACACACACACCCTTATTTATCTAACATACAAATATATGCACAAATATAACCATGCTCTCTCTATATACCTGTAGTAATATTGCTTTTACAATCATCAATGGATCATCAGTTTCTTCTTCCTTTTGAGTATCTTTCAAATTCTCATCTGGCTCACTTTTTTCTTCCTAGGAGGGAAAACAAATTTTAAAAGCACTAATTTTAATCTCTTAAAAGATAACAAAGAAAATAGGAATGTCTGTGCTATGGAGATTTTAAATTGAAAAATGATTAAGCACATCACAATAATTTGTGTATGCTTTGGCTGAGGCAGAACTGGCTCTGAATTCCAGCTTTGTTGGATAATTCTGGACAAGTTAATGTCCAGAATTATCTGAAAGTTGGGATAATGAGATTAAGTAAAACTTATACATAAAACTAAACAACAATATGTTCCAATTATACTACCTGCATCCTACAAATTTGGTATGTTATGTTTCCTTACCATTCAGTTCAAAATGAGCTGATCATTTCTGGTCAGATACAAGTACTGGTGGTATATAGAAAAAAGAACCCGGGGCCTCCCTGGTGGCGCACTGGATTAACAACGCATTAGGACGTAAATTGCAGCCCTGCTTCTGGCCAGGGTGGGGACCCACATGCGCAGCAGACCTCTCCTGCCTCACCCGCTGCTCCCCTCAGCAGTGTGTTTCAGTAGATCTACCTGTTCTGTTCCCCACTCCGCCTCTGGTGGATACTCTCACCTCCCTGGACTCTGGCTGTACCCCAGCTCTTGTAGCATAAATAAATAAATCTTTTAAAAAAAGAAAACAGAACCCTTGGTGGGAATGTAGATGGTCCAGCCCCCATAAAGAAAAGTATGGCGATGCCTCAAAATATTAAAAGCACATGTACTATGTGGCCCAGCAGTTCCACTCCTAGATATCTACCCCGAGAATGTAAAACACTAATCCAGAGGGACATCCACACTCCTATAGTCACCACAGCACTGTCGTCAACAGCCAAGAGAAGGAAACGACCTAAGTGATCAAGGACAGAGCAGACTCGGAAAGTGTGGTGCGTAAACATGGTGGAGTGTTAAGGATGACATTTTACCAATTTTGACAACATGAATGGAACTGGAGGGGTTACGCTAAGTGCAGTAAGTCAGAAGGAGAAATTTCACTCGTGGAATATTTAAAAACAGAGCAAAGAAACACACAAAACTAAACTAAAACAAACCCTTCAAATTTGAGGCTCCAAGAGGGAGCCAATGGAGGGTGGGGAGCAAAGGGGAAAGGTTGCTCAACGGGCTGACCACAGTTGAAGATTATTGGGACTTAAGTGATAGGCATGGTATGAGAACATATGTGTGAAGTGTGCATACGTACCCCCAAATGTTTATTTTCTCATATCGTCTTGCAAAACCACAAATACAAACAGACCTAAACAACTGAATGGAACATAAACAATCGAGAAACAGTGGAAGAATAGGGCAGAGACCAGACACAACCATCCTACTGCAAAACTGTCGAAGTCCTAGGTAAAGGAAAACGAGAGGAAATAAAAATGTATTTTTAAACATCTGCTGAACTAGCAAGAGAACACGAGGCAAATCTTCAGAGAATGAGTAAAATGGAAACCAGGGAGGAGCCTGGGCCTGCTCCTCCTGTTGTCCAGTCTTGCTGCCACAGAGCTGCACTCCCCTCCTCCTCCAAGGACGGGGCTGAGGAGATCAGTCCCGAGACCTCCCCAAGCTGGCACTCAAATGACCGCCTGTGTTCCAAGAATCAACTCACCAACTCTTTAAGACACTGCCTGGGTGTCCGGCAACTCCATTCCGGCACTACCTTCCGTAAGTCCCACCAGACTCCTCCATTTCAGACACAGCTGCAAATGGGGTCCTTAGGCTACCTGCATCTCTGCCTGGCTGAACCCTACAAATTCTAGGGTTCCCACAAGATAACTTCAGTTTTAGTAATTGTCAACAACTCAGAGCACTCAAAATTAATGCTTAGGATTACTGTTATAAAAGACACAAACGGCCAGATGAAGAGGTAATAGGGCGAGCTCAGGAAGGATCCAGAGACTGAGTCTGTGTCCCCAGGAGTCTAGGCGGTCAGCCTCGCTGCACAAGGGTATGTGTTCACCAACCTGGAAGCTCCCTAGTGTTACTATTTCAGTTTTCGAAGTTTCCGTATGCAGACTGAGTAGTTATCTCCTGCCCTGTCTCTTTCTCTAGCCCAGGGGGTGGGACTGAAATGGTAGATTCCCCTGATCGGTGCCCACACTGAAGGCATCTGGGTCCCCACCAAGAGTCGCTTCACTAGCATAAATTTAGGCTGGTTGAAAGTGTCGGTTAATAACCGGAGATATTCCCATCACTCAAGAAATCCTGAGGTGCTAGTCTACGTCGGGCACCTGTATCTGATTATTATGACAGACTCCAGCAAGAGGCCAGGGGTGCCCAATGGCTATCGCTCTCAATATAAACATGACCTAGGGAAAAAAAAATCTATTTCACAACGAAGGACCACGAGAAACTGACTCGATTCAACCATGACACAAGACAAAGGCAGAAAATCAGTTTCTCTGAGAACTGGGATCAGAAGTGGGTCCTCAGGCGAGGTGTGACCCAAATTCACACCAGCCATGTGGCTGCACGCCATCAGTCCAGCTCTTATTCTAGAGCTGTGCCAGGACCAGGGTCAAGGGCGGGCAGGTGGAGGAAAGAAGCCCAAAGTAGTCCAAGAAGCAGGCCACAGACACGGAAAAGGAAGAGGCATTCAAGTAGAAACAGGGGGAGGAAAAGGAACAGCCTCTAAAAGCAAAGGTAAAAGGCAGGCCCCGGCCACAGGCAGAATAAGAAATCTGGCGAAAGTGGTTCCTGTGCGTGAGGCAATGGTGACCCTTAATTCCATTCTGGACGCCCTGCCATAAAATCTGTTGCCTCCAACAACTGTAATGTCAAGTGTTTTGGAGCCTGCCTTGTGTTTAAGAATAAATGTCTGTTAAAAGGAAAGAAAGAAAATCTGTTAAGGCCTGTTAGGGTCCCAAGCACGTGGTAGAGACGGGACTTTCAAGGCAGGCCTCAAGTCATGTTCCTACAAAACCAACCCTAACAGTCTTATGAAAGAAACAATCAGCCACATAAATCACACTTACCAAGACTTCAGACGCTGTAATTATCAACAAAGGAAAACAAAATAATAGGTTTAATGTTTGAAGGCATTTACTAAAGAACAAAAGATTTAAAAATGGTAGGAGGGGAGAGGCAGGCTGCCATGCCCAGTCTGACACCCAGGCGGAGCCCAAGCCTCCTCCACTTGGCCAGTGTGCAACTCTGGCCTGTGGGCACAGGCTGGCCCAGGAGGCACCCATCCCCAGGGGTGAGCTGTGAAGCCTTCCTGGTCCACTTCTTCAAACATGAGAAGGACGCTCAGAATGAAGCGGCTGGCACCGAGGCAAAGGCTCCAGAAGAGGGCGCAGAGCAGGCTTCTCTTCAGTCAGAATTAGTCACGTTTTGAACAATTAATGGTCTACTGCTAGAAAAAAAGGATCATCTTCTAGATACGGTGACAGACTGAAATGTTCGCTTTCACCTGGGGAAAATTCCATGAGGTTTGGTCATGAGTGATTCCTTGTAGACAGCACCTGAGAACTCCGTGAATGCAGAGAAAGTCCTTTGAAGAGGAAGAAACTGCCAAAGCACAAGCAGATGAACAATACCTGGCAGTGCCTGGAATATCTGGGATCTTCATCTCTAGGCCCAAGAGAGTTCTCAGGTAATGGTGGTAACGAGATGTGCAGTGTCTAGCAGATGTACCTATCAGAAGATGAAATTCTTTTTTTTTAAGATTTATTTATTTATGCATACAAGAGCTGGGGTATAGGCCAGAGTTGCGGGAGGTAAGAGGAGTCACCAGAGACAGAGCGGGGAGCAGAACAGGCAGATGCACTAAAAAAATGCACTGCTGAGGGCAGTAGCGGGCGAGGCAGGAGAGGTCTGCTGCGCCATGTGGGTCCACTCCCTAGCCAGGCATAGAACTCGTGCTGCTGTGCAATGGAAGCTTCACAGTGTGGCGCTCAACCCACTGCACCACCAGGGAGGCCCCAGAGGTCGAAATTCTTAAAGCACTGAACTGTTACTCACCATAGTCTCTGGATGAAAACTAGGGATTCTTAAAGGAGAGAACAACATGGGAAAAGATTAACCAATGGGATGCTTGACAGGAGCCACGAGTGTGAACACATACTGAGTAGCAACGGGAGGTGACTTCTCACTGTTCTTGAGAGCCCAAAGAAGGTCTTGCTGAACTAATAGCTTCAAGAATGGAGAAGCTGTGCAGAGAGCAAAACCCAATGAAAGAATGCCCGCTGGGGTCACAGGGAAAGCAACTGAACTGGAGCAGAGCCTGACACTGCTAAAAAAGAATCAATCTGAAGAATGAAAGCAAAACAGCAGCAATGTCCAAGGGAGCACAAACCAAGAAGGCACAGAGGAATCATGACACACGATCTCACCTCAGCATGACTCTACCTCGTAGTGTGACGCTGCCTATGCATACAACCTCAAGGACAAACATGAAAACAGAGCTACAAAGAGATGCTTTATGTATCAGCAGACTGAGAATAACTTCCACCAGCTAGAAAGTTGTTTGAGATCTGACAGTGGCTAAGCAGGCACTGAGCAAAGTAGAGACATACTCCCTGAGGTGGGAGACGAACTGGCAGAGTCGGATGGGAGCATTTTCTAAGGCTAAAGAGAGACCTGGCAGAGTTGGGAAGAGAAGGTTAAACAGATGGAGACATAACTGGACGAAGTGGGGAAAAGAATGGCAACAGGCTTGGCAAAGAGAAAAAAGTGAACAACCTAAGAAATATTTATTAGACCTACTGACAAGCTTCTCAGAATCAAAAACAAAAAAATACTTCATCTTCTGGAAAGAATAAAATAAAGCTGAAATAACCACTTGAAAAGGTGTGTGGGGAGGGGGAGGGGGGCGCGAAGGCTGCTCTAGAGGATAAGACCCTACTCCAGAACACTGGAGATGTAAGAAAGCCATGCGAAGAACAGTAACATGGTAAGAATCAGCTCCAACTAGCAGGGAGACAGTGAGGGCCAAGGATGAGAAGCGCTTCACCTCATCTGGCAGGGAAGATGTCAAATCATTGGCCAGTGTGGCACGGCGTCTGAGTGATACTCACAGGGCTTTCTCAACCCAGAAGCGGAGCCAACAATAAAAGGAATGGAAGGAAAAGAACTAGAAAGAGTGAAACTAACAGGCTTTCTAAATCTGTCTAGAATGTGAGGGCTACTTTAAGGCCAATACACTGCCGCGTTTCAACACCCCAGCCCAAAATACAAAGTACAAGCACAGCCCATAGAACATGCCCTGGCAATTATTTTCCTGGAAGAACAGTCAGACTTTTCGAGTACACAAACTTTCAGAGCACACGTATATCTCAGAACATTTCAACAGCTGGCAGAGCATCGGACACAGAGGTGTTCTGAAAAGCAGAGTCAGGGCTCCCGTGGTGGCACAGGAGACACGGCTCCAGCGCAGGTGGGGACGGCGGCAACCGGAGCTCTGCATCTCGACACGGGGTCTGTGACTACCCCAGACTTTGTACTTTTGTACATTTTAGAGCGCTGGCTGAAAGTCTGGACTGGGTGTGTGATTCCATGTAGTCTCTCCCCTCACAAACCACTTAAGTCTAGCACTTTCCTCGGGAATACCTGTCAGCTCTTTTCTTGAACAAAATTTAAAACTTTATAGTAAGAAATTATAGCTCAGAAAAAAGTTTCAAAGCCCCATGGCCTGGATGTGTGGGAGTGCGTGTGAATACTAAGAAGCCGATTGTAGAAATAGAGAGCGCAAGCCAGGCACAACACTTCTGAAGAACAGCTCCATGAAGGGTGCCTGCCAGGTGTCGTGACTTGTTATAAACTACAGGTGCTGGCAACGTGGCAATTGGTTGGGGACAGAAGAAAAGGCCAATGGAGCAGGAGAGACTGCTAGAAAAGTAAATAGCTGAGTAACAGAACTGGCACTGGTGGGGGAAGAATGACTGGTCAGTTAATGGGAATGGGCAGCTGGGCATCTAAATGGAGGAAAAAAGCGACCTCACGCCATTCGCTGGAAACCAATCCAGGATGTGAAACTTTACAAAGTTGAAAACTTTGTAAAAGGCAAAACTATTAAGCTGTGAGAAAACAGTACAGGCAAGGGGACCGTCTGTGGCTCGTGCCATGAAAGACACACAAAAGCTGAGGGCAGCTATTAAAAGTGACTAAAGAGGATGCCAAGCACAGGGTGTGACCCCGGACTGACACTGGAGGAGGACGACAGGGCGGCGAGGGGTCTGGACGTGACAACTAGGGAAACACAGACACAGACGGTATGCGAGGTAACGGTGCTTGATCAACATTAAAGCTCCTGGTTCCCAGCCACCACCGTCTAAGAGAACAACATGTTCTCAGGAGATAAATCCTGAAGCTGGGTGGAAGGGCCCGACGTCTCCAACTTAAGTTCGGATGCCAAACGGTTCGCTGCTAACAACACTACTGTGAAGCGTGTACACGCACGATGCAGTGTGCGCTTGCACAAATGTGGCAAAACATTAACTGGCGCATAAAGGAGGAGTATGCACGACGGGTTTATATTATGTTCGCAATTTTCTGTGTGTAATTACCTAGAAATAAAAATTTAAAGCTTCTATCTGTGCTCACTTTCAGTATATACAAATGTTTTCTACAGAGTGAGTGTATAGTAAGTAGCAAACTACCAGCTTCCCCCAAATAACAGAACTAGGAAAGGAAATTGCAAAGATACGGTTAAACCAATTTCTGCACTTACTTGAAACTGCCAGTTTCCCAGGTGATCGACATCTCTGATATACACATGGTAATGCCCTCCATAGCAGCCGCCTCTGTGGATGATGACTGAGAAGAGGTCATATATATAGTCCACATCATCCAGTTCACTCTTCCAAAAAAAAAAAGAACATCAACACTGATGTAGTTTACATAAAACAGGAAGACACGTAACTGGAAAAAAAAGAATTTCGACTACTGAAATTTCAGTTTATCATTATTTAAGAGTAAATTAAGTAAATTCTAATTGGCTTCAAATTTTATGATTCTTAATTTTATATTGAAAATTCTCTATCACTGAGCTAATGCCAATTATGTTACACTACCCATTAGGAAAACATATCCAAACAAGGGATACTTTTATGAACTACGTCTGAACTGACAGAAGCCGATATGGTAACAAGGCACACTCCTCCATTGGTGAGTCTGTTGGCAATTTCAAGCAAGAGCAAACCACCCTTGTATTGTATGCACTGTGCTGCTTTGTAAATGGAATCTGTCCGTATTCCAGCGAGGATCTTATGTACCTTGAAGCCAGAGTCAATTCCACCACTACCTCCTGACACTTCGGTCCTTCACATGGAATAGGAACGTAGCAGTTACAGAGAGTTTTGAAAACTGGTTTGAGTTTAGGGCAGATTGGTGGAAAGAAAGGGTTCTTTTTCAATCTATTAATTCTATCTTTATTAATTCTCTCATTACTGGGCTTTATGATTATGACCCATGCTCTACGTGAACACCTGGCTACACTGGCACTGTTTAAAAAAAATAATCTATTTTACGTTAAGAGAGATTTTGAGGGGTTACCAATTATTGGAAGAAGTTATTTGTTTAAAGACTGCACTTTTTAAGTAAGTGGCATTTTTTTAAATGTCTGGCTCAGGCAAAAGAGGTGTGCACAGAGATCCAAAGTGACTTTTTTTTTTGCATTACTATAGAAATCAAAAAGTAAAATTAATGTCACTTCCCTAGAGAAGGGCTCAATGTTTACATGTTAAAATCATGTAACGAACTACTTTTTATAAAAGGAAAAAATGTTTCAGGCAGAAAATGGGGAGAGGGGGTGTCCAGTACATTAGCTATTTACTATGTGTGTGCCAGTAACAGGCTCAGGGCCAACACAACCTTGGGGTGCTGCCGAGCAATTAATGGGGTAAAGCCAACCGCGAACATCTCAGTGCCTAAGAGTGAAACAGAAGAAGGCCGTCTGAGTCTAAGAACGTTAAAACAAGAATAACTTCTATACACAGAAATTCAATAGCTAGCTAGTCAATGCTTGTTCTTAATCAACATGTAAGAATGACCTATAAGAAATGCAGCAGTCTCTCTACTCTGCTCTTAGCACACACAGCAGTTATGCAGAAAACCTCTAAAAACGTCAGAGAGAGTAGGCTGACTGAGTAGTTAATTTGCTTTCACAACTTTTGTGCCCATGTCCTAAAGATGACAAGTTCTAGGCTAGTGAAGCCTCAACCGCCCGTTCACTTTCTGGATGTATATTCCTTATTGCAGCCAAAACAAACTGAGTCTAAGTAGCAAAGTGTAACTAATGGTAATTTTTCCTAATGCAGGGTCATTTTTAACTTGTTCTTAAATTTTCTTCCAAAACCTTTTCAAAGACAGTTTAATTAAAAGAACCGAGGAGAAAGCCATATTCTAGAAATTTAAAAGAACTGTACTAAACCAGCATTTCTCTGCCAGGACCATTTTGCCCACCTCTGCTCCCTCAGAAAACACAGACCTCTGACAAGGTCTGAAGACATTCTTCTAGTGTGCCCCCGCATGGGGAGGGGGCGGGGTGCCACTGTCACCTAGTAGGTGGGTGCTGCTTAACACCCTGTAAGGCACGAGACAGCCCATCACAACAGAGAAGGAGCTGACTCAAAATGGTAGCAGTGCCCAAGATGGAAAGATTCAACAAGAAGCCAAGTGAAAACTAAGCCAGGGCCTCCCTGGTGGCTAAGGGCTAAGCACTGCACTATGAAGCACCTGCAGCTACTGCAGTGCGAGTCTAATCCGTGGCCAGGGAGCTGACCACATGGCGCAGCAGACCTCTCCTGTCTCCCCGCTGCTCCCCTCAGCGGTGGATTTCAGTCAATTTGCCTGCTCTGCTCCCGACTCTGTCCCTGATGAATCCTCTCATTCCCCACACCTCTGGCCTGTACCCCAGTTCTTGAATGCATAAATAAATAATTTAAAAAAAAAAGAAAATTAAGTCAACAAAAGATTCAAGTTTGAGAGGGAAAAGAAGCAATTTCACAAGAAAAAAGTTCAAACCTGTTCACAAAAAGGCTTGAGATTGATCTGGAGAGGGAAGGAATAACAGCTGGTCTCCTTGTATCGTTCACACTTCACAAAATCAAAGTTAAATCTTAATAATGAGACAGTAAGGAAGGGAGGCAGCTTACGTAATTTGGCCGACTGTTAAAAGAAAAAAATTAAAAGTTTTTCCAAGATCTATATAAAAGAAAACATTTCTTAAGATGTGGAAAAACAACCTATGAATAGTTTTAAGAGAAACCTACTCTTAAATCATATATTCATCACCATGAATTCACTACAACTCTTCATATAAACTCACTATTTTATGGGACGAGAGGGGACATAACTCATTTATACTTACAACTAAAAACTTACAACCCAATTTTGGTTTTTCAAGTCTAGAACCTAAAAATCAAAGCACCTGAGCAGCGCGTGCCAGGAAGGTGTCCCCTCCAGCAGTGCCGGTTTTCTGCCCACCTCCTGGCCCTCCTCAGAGCCTCCACATCCCTAAAGACACACAGTCCCAGGGTCTTGTCTCAACAGGTCCGACCCCTAGGATTACATGAGAATTGTTGGGTATATGCACATTTTCCTAGGGAGAAGAGCCATAATTTTCAAAATTTTCAAAGAGCTCTGACTCCCAGATGTTATGATCCATTCACTGGGTTTTACATTTACTCTTCTTAAAAGGAGACAAGGTATTTTTGCTTTGATTCCTTGCTCTAAAATACTTATTAAGGTGCTTTTTATTTAAAAAGTTTTCCCCAAACTCTTTGTATTAATGGCATGTCGGGGGAAGACAAAAAAATCTTCCCACATATATAAAATGACTCACAATCATGTAACTCGGACATTCCTAAAAACACATTTCAAGTAACAATTCCACAAAATGAGTTAAAAAAAAAAACACATCTAAAAAGATTGTAACTCGACTCTAATATTGAAAGAAAGCCTGCTCAGAACAAGAAAATCTGCATTAATTTAGGTAGCACAACCAAAGAGAAACTAAGAATACAATAAATTCAATGTTATTAGAGTAGAATGCATTTTTTAAAATATCAAGACAGCTCTCCATTGAAAGAAAACTAAACCAAAATTATAAAAAGATGCACAAAAAATTGCTGTTGTTTAGCAAAAGGTTCATGTTTTACTAATGTGCAAATTAAGTTCAACCCAACACTGAGAATATATATATATCTTCACAAGACTTTTCTAGTCTGGATGTTAATATTTTATTACATTGCAGCTGTAACACTGAAGGTAAAATACGGTCAAAGCAAATAATAAATCTGAGTTTCATAAAGGGAAATAAAATATATGTTAAACAATATAAAAGTCACTCGTTTTAAATCCTATTGTGAGAGTTATAGGTGTCGGGTTCACTGCTTTTTTAGTACATTTCCACCTATAACCTCCAGGATCCAAATCAGCATCAATCCTCATTTGATTTGTTGGAAAATTCAATAGTTGTCAGCGCAAGGATTAGTGCTGTTTCGTCATCACAGAGCGACTGCAAAGATGTCCCTCGTGGAGCTAAGTCCGCACTCAAAACCACTGACTGGACCGAGCTCAAGGTTCTCTCTGAGCCCAGCCACCACACCGCCCGCTGCCCTCTCCCAGCCCAGCCGTCACGCCAGCCTGCCGCACGGCGGCTGCCATTATCGCTGTAGGCAGGGACAGCACAGGGCTGATGTCGTGGAGCAGAGAAATCAGTTGCTTAAATCTTATTCATCTTCTATGCTGATTTGCTGTACAAAAAGAAACCCACATCTCTGTCAAGCCCTTTAATTAGCAATCCAGTATTCCCAGCTGGGGGAGGAGGAAAGGGCAATTAGATTTGCTAGCACGAGGAAAGGTATTTATCAATACTGTATAATAACTGCTTTTTCAGAAAATGAAAACAATCATCTGTCTTCACAGTAGCAGTAGAAGCTTCTTGGCTGGCAGAAATGAGAACACTATCTTTTCCAAAAGATAACTTGCAAAAAAGCAGGGATGTGTGGGGGGCATCAAAAAGACTCAAGAAACACTGAGGTATACGTAAATTTTTCTGAGGACAGAAAAAAGTTAAAAGAATTGCTGGGTTGAAAGTTTAAAAAATTCTTTATTATAAAAACTGAAATGCACAATGTGAGCATCTTCTCAGTTCTTAGTGTTTACCAGGACCTACGTACAGGTCCCCAAGCCTCCGCATGCAGGCTGACTTCACCTGACAGGTATTCCCGCCACCAGGCTCTAAGTGGGCGCCCTCAGGAAGGGCGCCTCTCTTTACCTTGGCTGCTTTAACCAGCTTGTCGCAAGTCCCACAGTGGTACAAGTTGTCAGAGTCAAAAAGCTCCTCTTCTACGTACATGTTCCAGAGCGCATCTTCCAACCCCGATACATTTTTGACCGCTACTGTTAGATCTAAGAAGTCTTCCTGAAATATACACGAAAATAACACTGAAAAAACAGTTTCACAGAAGTTCATAAACATATTATCAACTCACCCAAACACTGGGAATAATCAGATATACTTTTCCCAAAACACAGAACATATGAGAGCACAGATCTAATCAGATACTGTGAAATTCGCTAACCCTAAATTACCCTTTCTAAACCAAACAAAATAATTTAACTTAAGATGTATCAGGACCTACTTTGAGTTATACTATACTGCAGGTAAAATAAATCACTGAATACATATCTGAAATGGGAGGTGTGTATGTGCAAGGTTGATTAGTGCTGAGTTAGTCTCTAGACTAGAATAGCAAGGGCAGGACTGGACTGCCCAAAATGAAGTCCATTTCTTCTGCTGCTGCTGCTAAGGATGTTTAAGGCGTACTGAAGGAGTTGTGAGAAAGAAATTATTTTTGAGTCAGGATAAAAAGGTATCCTATGAAAATTAAGGGGATGGCATTTGCAAAATGAGAGCCTGCAGTTCAACTGCAAATATATTTGAATGATCACGTTTAGTAATAAACAAGATTTGAAAAGTTTAAATCATCTTTATAGTTCGATGTGTGTGAGAGCAACAGTATTACTTGAAAGGGTTACAGAGACCACAAACATAGCACTAATTAGAAGAAATCTGAAGTAATAAAAGTGACACATGAAATTTATCATATAGTAAAAAGCTAATGTGTCCTCATTTATACTACGTTTTAAAATCACTTTGTGGGGCAACCCTGGTGACTAGGGGTTGAGGCTTAGTGCTACTACTGAGACAATGACTTGAACACCATCCCTGGCCAGGGAGTGGACCCACACAGGGCGCAGCAGACCTCTCTTGCCTCACCTACTGCTCCCCTCAGCAGTGTGTTTCAGTCAATTCACCTGTTCTGTTCCCCACTCAGCCTCTGGTAAATCATCCGCATCCCATCCCCCCCATACCTCAGGCCTACACCCCAGTTCTTCTACACAAAAAACAAAATCTTAAAAAAAATCAAATCACTGTGAATTATTACAGATAAGCGAGTAATACAGCAATACACACAAGACACACACACAACATATTCATATTTCCAAACTAGGCTGACCCAACCTTCTAAGGGTACAGGCAATAAGTCCAAATGGTCTTTAACGCTTTCATAAAAAATAAGAGAAAAAATATGTACATATTGATATATTCCAAAAAGTAGTGCAACATTTAGAAAATGGCATTTAACTTTTCACTCATACAGTAGAACATAGAAACTTCCTATAGCTTTTGCCCATAAGGAAATTTGTATTAAACAGCATTATTGTTTAGCGATGAAGCCACTTGCAGAGTAAGATTTGTAGAGCAAACAGAATTATATTTACATGAGCAAATTTTCCAATAGCTTACTTCCAGGTAGATTAAATGGGCAATGTGGGTCATGACAAAGAAATAAAGGTTACATTAGTTAAAATGGGATTACAATACCTCTCCATATACATATATAATACACATAAGCACACACACACACAAATGAACTTTCTGAAGGACATTAATAAACCAAATCCAATCTTTAACTATAGTTGTTTGTCAATTTAATATTCCTGAGTAATCTCTACTTTTATTATTTCCCTACTTAACTTTCTTTATACTAGTCTAACCACCAACTATGATATTGGCTTCCCTCAGGAAGACCTCTTTGTAAATACCCCCCAAATCTATATTCTAAATATTAGAGTACTGAATAAAAGATTAAAGTTTTATTTGCCTCTTACAGATCACATGGAAACATCTGGATAATAAACTGATGACTTAGATACAGCTAGAGTAAAAGATAAAACAGAAAAATTACTTCTAGTATGAATACTTTAATCCCCATGTGTACAGGTCAGAGATTTAATTACATGAATTATAATTCATGACATAAATACTCCCGCATAGTCACCTGCTTTTCACTGACATTCTGACATTCTTTACAGACAATCTGGTTAACGATGGTTCCGTGATACAGACGATTGATGAGGTCGTGGCCGGAGGTCCCAACTAAAGACGTTTCCAAAGCGCTAAAGAGGATCCGATTTAGCTCCTGTACGTCATGTTGCCTCATTTCCTACAAAATAGGTAAATTTTCATTGTAATTTTGGGCTTCAGACTTAAAAACAGATGTGAAAAGTGCTATTAGTAAAATATAAGAAGAAAGTGGTAGAGGAGAGAATGCTGACTGCGATGAGGTTTCTTTTTGGGGTTTCTCTGTGGGGTGATGTATATATATATAGTGATGGTTGTGCAATTCTGTGAAAATACTAAACAAATTTCAAAAAACCTGGAATTCTACCCTTTAAAAGAGAGAATTTTATGGCAAATGACTTATACCTCAATAAAGTAGCTGTTTTTCCAAAAATAGCAGACAACTATAAACCAGAGACATCCTGCAAGGCATGGGAGGGAGAGGGATCGGAAAGAGGGAGGGGGGATCACATAGGACTATGGACTATGGTGATGGAGCACGGGCAAATTGGCAGTGGAAATTCTATGGGACTACACCTGAGAAAAGCAAGCATACATTGTTAAAAATTTTGAACAACAGTGTAAAAGATATATAAATAAAGAAAGAAAGAAAATTCACTTATATCTACAAAAAAAAAAGAAAGTTTTTAAAACAAAAAAAGAGAAAAGAACTGGCCCCCAGCACCTGCCCAACACCGGACATCCACCATCCACATCAGGGGATGCATGCTACGGTGTCTTCCTTCCACATCCAAGTCCTCCCTTTTTAACCACAAGCACCCAAGGGGCCCCATTAGACTGCTGTGAGGTGTTTACTGTCAGAAGCAACGTACTATCGTTCTGATCACTGCCTCTTTCAAATTCTGTGACAGTCCCCGACATCTGTCCTTGTATCAGAGTATGTTCAGCAGACTTGGTCTGCTTGACTTCCCACAGCCAACAACTCGTCAGTACCGACAACAGGCACCTTACTGTGCTGCTGACAAGTGATCAGTGCTGTGCACAGTGAAATCCCTTCCAGGAATGCAAGCAGAAAAATGAAAGTCTACACTGCAGAACACAGAAAGGAAATGAAGGGTCAGGAGAAAGGCAGGATAGGAAAACGAAGACCGACCAAGAAATGTGTCATTTCACTGACTTAACAGTTCAAATCAGAACAGTCAGATTCAAACACAAAACACCTTATGACAGCAAGAAACTATTGCTGCGAAGGTTTTTCAGCTGATTAGCAGTTCGACATAGAAGGAAAAGCAATTTCCATGTCAGAGGTATCATATCTCACTCAGCTCGACTGTAAACAGAGTCTCTGGGTAGAAATTGTAAAAATCAATTCTAATGTGTGTCCCTGAATCCACAACTCTCTCCCCAACCCCAAACCACAGAAGTGTATGCTTGCATGTAGCAAGCATCTAAAAAATATATTTCTGGCTTATGATTATTTAACCTGAGAAGTAAACACCTACCCACTATCTTGAGCACTGATAACAGAATTTAAAAAGTCAGATTAACTTTATTAAACCAGTGTTTGCTCTTCCCTGGTAACTCCCTAGAAAAGCTGACCTTCATACCTCATTGTTGGTCCAGCCAAAGCTGTCTGTGAGGTCTGCTGTGGAGGCGGCTTCCTGGTCTAAGAGCAGAAGCTGAGCAAACAGCCTCTGTAACTGCAGAGGGATGATCCGGACCTGAATGAAGAGCAAACAAATGCGTTTCCAGATGCAGTCTCTTAAGTGTCGTGTCTTTCCAAAAGAACTGCATACTAGTGTGCTCGGGAAAATGTACACATCACATGGTCCATCAAAGTTTATCTTACAGACTAGTTAAAATTAATATCATAAAGGGCAAACAAAGATTTCTTTTTCTTTGAATATTCTATTTCAGTGCAGAAAGTTTTAGCTATCTGGAGTTTTCTACCTTAACACAGTGCAGATCAATATTAAAACCCTAATAAGTCCTAAAAACGACCCAATTAATTACAGAGTGATAGTAATTTACATCTGTAATAGATCATTCTTTCTCTAAAAGAGTTCATCTACAAATATACTCTCTATGAGGAATCTTCTGGTGGCAGTATCTCACTCTAGGGTGTCTGGCACCCCACACAGCCAGCTGCACCCTGCGTGCTTTCTTTCACACCCTTCGCGGCCTCATTTGGTGTGAAGAAGGCTGTACAGACTGACAACCGTTGCTACTTGTAGCAAAGTTGCTATACATTTGGTCTATATCCTGGACTTGAGCATTTACAGAGTTAGTTTATGGCAAGCTGCTGTTGCCTCAACAGTTTCCTCTCGTCTTACAAGAATTTGATTTGCAACAGACCAGGATTTTTAAAAAATATGTGAAACACTGGCCCTTGTCACACAGGTGATTTGAGAAGCCTGGGGTGATCATGGGAGACTCCAATTAAGAACTCCACAAGTCTGAGATTAGTCTGAGAGTCACAAGCTGCTGAGTGATGTTTATGCAGGGAAGGAACAGCAATAGATCTGCACTTAAAACTAACCGATTTATTTCCAGAATACCAAACTGAAAGAAAACTGGCCTCTACCCTTCACTGTTGCTACAAGTAAGTGCATTAAATGGATTTTTCTGGTAGGCTAGTGCGGACAATTTGCAAATAGCTCTTTGATCAGAAGAAAATAAACACTGGAGAGTGTGGTGTGTCTAGAAAGCAGTAGTGGCATGTATCTGGAAAGGTAATTCTTTCTTGGAAATTCCATTACCAGTAGGGTACAAGCCAACTCACTTTCTGAAAATAAAGTGCATACTTGGTAATTAATAAAATCATTGATTTCTAGAAATAACACAATTCCGTCCTTTAAAAACATTTCTTTAATACTCCAAAACCAACCAATCCTGTAAATGACAGAGACTACAGTACCTTTGCATCAGGTTTATCCTTATCCTCTAAAGAACCAAGCTCTTCTGGACCAAGAGAAAACAAGGCTTCTAAACAAAAAAGTGGAATCAGAATGTAAATAACATTATTTCACTTTAGAAAAATGTTTTAGAAAGCCAAGACCCCCAGTATGTAAAATTAAAGATTCAGAAATATGATTATGGCATTTTTACTATACACATTTTTACTCTGGTTAACATTTTTAACCACTGACTCTATAAAGTGATATGCCAAGGTTATAGTGAGGAGGGTCTACAAAAAGAAAATTATGCACATAAAATTAAGAATAGTGACATCAAAGATTTCTGGTGGCACCCTAATGCCCATGGCAGTGGGCCCCAAGAGCAGGGGAGGAGTATCAGGGGACACAATATGATAGTGCTGCCAGTGCTCGCTCACACCTGTGAGGTCCGGCCACCCTTCTGTGGGGAAGATTGTGCCTTTCCTTTTGGTAACATGAAAATCTCTTGTCTGTGTGGAGGGCACAACAGAAGATAGTGATCTTACCTAAAACAGTAAGTTAGCAACCTAGTTAGCCAGTTTCCAGAACTTTTTAATAATTCAATACCACCCCAGGAGGCATACCTGAATCTTTCGGAAGTCTATATTCACACCTAGTCATTAACTCCTGTAAGGAGCTTTGGTGTACTCCAGGCAGAGCGGAGAAGTGATGGTGCTGGCCCCGTGAGAGCCACTCTGCCCTGCTGTCAGGACAGTTACCCTCCTACTGAACTCTGCAGAACTGGGAACGAAGGAACTACAAAGCTAATGATGGAAGTGTAACAGCCAGGACTTCTACAGTCATTTCCCATCATTCTCAGCTGCATGCTGAACTGAGAGCCCAAGTTAACCCCACTCCTTAAAGTCTAACTCCAAAAAGCTCCAAAATGTTTCTGCTAACTTCCGGACAGTCCTCTCTTTCCAAACGACAGTCCCCATCACCAAGCATCAGTATTCACACCACTAAGATATCCACCACACGCGTGGCTGGCATTCCCTTGCTAGACAGGGAGATGCCTGGCGACCTCGGTCCTCTTCTCCCTGGTGGCACTCTCCATGACCTGCCCACCTGACACAACTACCTTCTTCAGTCTCTCATTAAGGCTACGTTTCTACTTCAACTTGCCCTTTAACTTCGACTGTATTAAAACTCAGAATAAGTTTGAACCCTCCCTGGGAATCCACTGATCAAAACTGAAAACTAATGGCAGAATTACTGAGCACATCTAGGATGTGGAGTCTAGGATGGAGTCGAGGACAAGAGATACCACTCTTAAATTCACACAGTCCAGTCCATTGGAACAGCCCTGGGAAGAGGACAGTGATTTTTACTAAACTCTCCAGTGGGACATTTCTAATCTCTAAGTGCAGAAGCAACTGAAAATGTCATTAGATTCGATAAATGTGGGTGGCGGAAAAGATGATCTACTCAATATGCTGGACACAGGTGTCTGTCCTCAGAGCGTGGGGCCACCGTGGAGAGCTACACACACGGCTTTGTAGCTGGGGTCCCAAGCAAGGTGGTGGGAGGGCACAGTAAAGCCCAAAACAAAATCAAGGGAGCAGAGAGTAAGACCCTGGTCATAGTTTGCAGAGATGGGAAGGGAACAGATGTGCAGAGATTAGAGGCAAGAAATCAAAGGTCCGGTGAAGTCAGGCTGGCATCCTATGGATGGTTTCTGGGAGAATCCCTTTCTACTTCAGCTAATTTGAGTGGGTTTCTGTTTCCTATATATAGTTTCTTCTCTATTATCTTTGGTGCTTGGAATTGAGGTGGTCAGTTTTCAGATTTCAGGATTGCAGATAAGCAAGTACGGACCTCCCTACTCCGAAAGCTATGACAGAACTGTTTTGGGTAACTCTGGCTTGAGTGCTTATTACTTTGGAGAAATTTCAAAACTCAAAAAATACAAATAGTGTAATAATAATAAAGACTGGCAATCATGACAAAACTGTCTTTATGTTGTACTTTAATTTATAGGGTTTAGAAAAGAAGTACATTGCTTCATTTCTGATTTTATTACTAAATATTACTGAAATCACACAGGATCTACTAAAGATGATGTTTCACATTTCTTAGCAAGGAGAATTACCAATTTATGTCTTACATTAACAACAGTCAACTTAAATTGTGGACTACACGTTTAAGATACGTTGTGATTCTGCCTAATTAACTACCTGTAGAGGTGAGGGTACACATCACTAATCAAATGCATGTAAGGGAGCATACCTCGGAATTCAGGTGTGAAATGGAGAGTCTGAAGAAGGGAATTGAGGTAGCAGGTTCCACCCTGATTTCTGATTCCGCTTAAATTGGTGAATTCTCTAGGAGCGGGTGGCTCCAAAGCTTTGGTCTTTAATTTCTTCCCTTTTCCATACTGATTATTTGACACACTGGAATAATCCTCTTCAAACAGGTTCCCAAACATTGTGAAACTAAATAGTCTCCTTTAAAAAATGACAAGTTATATAAATGCTTTTATTTTAAAAGCACATTTCCCGCATATCTCCCAATTTTACCCTTGGGAGGATCTATTTTAAGTCGCTCCTTCGACAGTACATACAGTGTTAGAAGCTTGGGAGGCACGAGAGCTGGAGCTTTCCGGCCGTCCCTGGCTGCTCACTGGTGGTCCACTCGGGGAAGCCACTTACCCTGTGTTCGGATCTAAAGTGGGGCATCACCTACGGGGGGGGGGGGGG